>CM023201.3:21265588-21559578 GCA_004115045.4 Sinella curviseta | reverse complement strand
ACAATATCAAATTTGCTATCCTAATATGTATTCGGAAGTGTTTACCTGCAAGAAAATTTAAAGTAATAGTACTTAAAAACCACGCACAAAAATGCAATAAATCATTTCTTGCTTCGCCAAACATTTTTCGAGCACCAAACGAACACCGACCGTGATTGTCAGACATCTTCTAAAGTTTATTTTCCAAAATCAGCAACAAAACCTTGGATGGCATTTACCTAAACCAGCCCTGCGTCGTAACTAAGGAACTGTCGATACAAATACATATAACCATGGTGGGTGGAATACTTAACAAAATGATTTTACATATGTTGCGGATCTGAATTCTCATCTATTTGCTGCACGGAAAAACATGTTACTTTTTATTACAGCATCTCTGATTATTTCAATTTACAATGAGTTTCGTCTCCTGTTCGAATGGATCTTGGAAATGTTTATTTTCAAACTATAGTAGATAATTTTGGGAGAGAAAGTCAAGAAATATATGCACGAAATTGAGATCGCTCTCAACAATTCAGGCGGCTCTGATCGAAGCTAACTTTTGTAGTTTCTGCAAAGTTTACCAGAAAAGCTTTTCAAAACCATCTTGATTATTTGGATTTTTACCGACAAAATAAAACATCTTGTGTAGTCCTTAAACTTGAGTGGCCCTAATACTTACCATTAGGCCATTAGTTAATTACATTGCAAAAGTTTGAGAAGGAGAAAAGCGACTTTTTTATCATACACCATACTACCGCTCTCTAAAAATCAGCAAATTACTTGCGAACGTGCTTTACGTTATCCACTGATGGAATGAATCCGGTATCAATACAAGTAATTTCCCCAAAGTAAAATGCAATTTATCCACAAAAATGTTTATATTAGTGACATCAAGTGAAATCGCGTCACCTCAAAAATGCCAAATTATAAATTTGATGCCGCTCAGGTGTTTCCCCAATGACTGCAAGATATTATTAGCAGCAGGTTGAACGCTTGTTCCTTACGGTTTTGTGAAATCCATGTGGATATGTTGTTTATTGTGATTAAACATTTCAATTTCAATTGACCTAATGCATAGACATGTAGTTTTTAGTTTCCGCTTTCACCAATAGGTAAAACATTACTTTCAGGCATGGTCATACAGATATACAAACGACGAGCTAAATAAAAAATAAAATGTTAGCGCCGTTAAAAGTCTCGGAATTTATTCATTTGCAGCCAATGCGGTAGCGTTTACGGCCTCAATTATCCAGATATGTTTAACGTATTAAATAATGTCGTTAAGTTGTCATTTCCCAGAAAGTGCTCTGTGTTCTCGACAGTATTGATAGATTTTATTGTTTGATATTTAATGCATTTAAACACCTTTAAATTAATGAATAAATGAAGCAGAAATTTACCAAATTTTTAATGCTGCGGTTGAGCTGGCGTTACTAAAGATGCTCCACATGTCATTTGCATTTGCATGAATAATTCTCGTTAATAGAAAATGACTTGTTGGTTATTTCTGATATACCTAAGCAAATACTAATTGAATAAACGAATCATTTAGGCCCTTTAATGCCTCCCTAACTTTACGAGTGACTCAACTCGTGGATTCAAGTGATATTGTGTTATTTCAAGGAAATTCAGTAATCACACGTTAATATTCATCGCTCGTTCCACACCACCATTTTCATTATCAAACAGAAATATCACCATTCTAGGATATTACATATCTGTTAGAAAGTATCGCTAGATGTTAGTAAATAATTAGTTCAAATTCATTCTTCATGTTAATCCATCATGGATTGGCTTGATGAAAACACAGTTAGCGCGTTATTTACTTTCGTATTTTCTGTAAGCACCAGACTTTTGTAGCTAAATAGATTATTGTGCCAGTTAACAGGTCGAGAAAAATATAATCTGATCACAGAAGTGGTTTCGCTTTCATCCCTCAAAATAAACGCAATTCATTTAAGCTCTGTCAGAAATATTGCAATGAATCATGAATCACAAGTCATTGTAAAACTTGTCGTCCTTCAATAATTGCGATCTTTTTTGCCTCGGACAAAAGGGATTATTAAAGAATCCAAACGGCGTTAAAGTGCTAAAAATTCGTAATTTTGCTAATAAGTCAGTAATGCCTTACTTGCATGAGATACGTATATACCCTATGTTAGTAGTAAGGGGTGAATTAATGGCTAGTTATACACAGATAGATAGATAGATAAATAGATAGATAGATGGATAGATAGATAGATATAGGTTTTATTAAAGTGTTTAAAGGTTCAGCACTTACATAAACACTTATTGTCTATATTTTTAAATAGGCATCACATAACCTTATTGACTCTGACAGTAGTGCAAATTCATAATTATTTAAATAGAAACGAAGTTTGAACGTAACTAAAATGTGTATTCAATGTAAATATAAATTTTGTTGAAAGCTGAAACGATATTGGGAAAACCCAACTTATGAGGAATTATAAGTGGCTGTTTACTACCAATTCACTACTTGTTAATTTGATATAAGACATTCTTAATCAAAAGTCATTAAGAGTGTGGAAAAATGAAAATACCAGTGCGGAAAATTTGTTAAACTGGTTCGGCATACAATGAAACCGCAAGGGCAATATTAAGAAACGGTTACGAACGTAGGTACAGCCCCTCTGTAATGGAAATTAGACAGAGCACCGCAATTACATTGTATTTGTATTTCAATTACAAATTACAAAATACATTTTGAAATAAAAAGTATTTCAATTACAAAATACAAAATACTTTCTGAAATAAAAAGTATTTCAATTACAAAATACAAAATACTTTCTGAAATAAAAAGTATTTCAATTACAAAATACAAAATACTTTTTAAAATACAAAGTATTTCAATTACAAATACAAAATACTTTCATGTATAGTTGAACTTTCGTCTAATTGAGAATTTCGATGTTAAAACGGTGAACACATAGGCAATAGAGAAGATAGCATTCAAATTAATTATCTGAAACCGCTGTAGACCATTAAAATTTGGATTTCAAACGATAATTTCGAGAAAAAATGCAATAAAATTATCAACATGAAATAAAAAAGTATTTCAATTACAAATTACAAAATACTTTTTAAAATAAAAAGTATTTCAATTACAAATTACAAAATACATTTTGAAATAAAAAGTATTTGAAATACAAAATACTCAATTACAAAAAGTAATTGAACTACGTATTTAATTACAATTGTATTTTGTAATTGCAGTGCTCTGAAATTAGATGTTGAATAGGAACGAAAATTTCAAAGAGCACGTCGGCTCTGGAGGAGCAGTAAAATGGTCTGTGGGATCCACTCTTCCGGAAGAATAGGTTGAGCGGGAAGCATGGCTTCACTGCCTTAGGATTTCCCCAGATGTCGTAAAGAGTTAGTTTGGGTGGCCACCCAAATATACTACAATTGTATTTACGGTTATCACATTCATTACTAAAATGGATATGACATCAAAAGTAACCTTTAGATATTTTTGGATATACAGTAAACCAAGCTACAGATTAAAGCAAAAACCATCACAATAATGTTCAATTTGTTCGTGTTAAATGAACTTGTCATAAGAAAATATCTGACAGCTGCACTAATGATTACACGATTTAGCTGCCGTAATTTTTGTAAGTTTATGATTAATATTGTAAATAGAGATCAAGGAGCGTTTTCTGGTTATTATGATCATTGCCTTGGAATTGTGCATACAGCTTGAAATTACGGAAGCACTAGGATAGAGGTTTTTCATTATTTCAAACATTTAATCTTGAGCTCAGCTTAATTTTTTGGTAAATTGTGTCGGATATTTAAATATTCCATCATATTCTCATTGGTCATTCGATTAAATGCAAATTTGTGTTTCGAAATCGTGCGATTCAAAGTAACTTCTCTTCAAAGAGCAAAAAGTTTCCCAAAGCCAAACTAGAATTGTGAAATTTAACTGACCTCTTCACAATGTCAGTGTATTTATTGAACAAATGCTGCAGTACATGCAGTCAACCTGTGGCAGCATATGTTGTTCGATTGTCCTGCGATTGCTTTAACGACATCAAAGAACTGAAGTAATTTTAGAAATTGTTGGACATATATTTGTACATTGCATTCATAAGAAACCAAGTGAAAATAACGGTGATTGAAAAATACTCTATCTAGATATTTGTAATTAACTCCAACCTTTTGCACCACTTTAAAACACGTTTAATACATGTAGATAGATAGAAAGATTATAAGGCAGCCAACAGTCGGTACAGATTTCGCATCGGTAGATATTCATTGCAGTCCTCAGCATTCATTTATCGCATAATGCTGTTGCAATTTAATTTAGTCATCTATCTACCCAATTTGAATAACTCAATAAATAGATAAATTCTCAATCAAACATTTAGTATGTAAAGATTTTGCTGCTGTTAAATATGACCTGGTTAGTTATGGCTTAATTGCCATTGTAGAAATACAGCGTTTATCTATCTTCACGACAAACCAAAGCAATTTACATTAACAATTATAATGCACAATGATCTACTTTAGATAACTTAAAGTTTCGAAAAATTTCCAATTGGATATTTTGTAAGATTGAAAAATTACAGTGCGGCAATCGCAAAGTCTGCATCTTGGTTGTATACTCCTGAAAGCATTTGCAGCGACGATTTACTAACTTTTGGCAGACGCACAACCAATCATATTTATAGAACAATGTAGTATTGCATAATTAATTAAAAAATACCGGGGATTCATAACAGTATTTAAAAAATGCTTCTTAGCTACCAGAATATTTAATTCTCAGGTATCCTTGCAGTAGAAAGTAATGACCTATATTTGATAAGTTGGAATGTTGCCCACATTCAATCTAGAGAATAACTTCCGACTACTAAAATCGGATTGTACATTGGACATTGAAAATTTTTTCAGAACGTGGAACTTGCAAATATTTAATTTTAGCGGGTCTCTAATATAAAACTGTCATGGAATTTGACGTATGTTCATGCAGGCTTTATGTTTTACAAGTTCACTGAATGAAATATTTTCATGTGCTTCGTGAACTGCAAGTCTTACTATTTTCATAGTCAAAACGATTCGACAGTCGCACAGACATTTTTTATGTTTTACAATAATTCGACGAGACGTCATTTGATAATTCATGCACTTCTTATGTGAAAGGTGTCGGCGACACCGTGTCGCAGGGAATGGCTTGTAAAAATTTGACGGGACAAACTGAGAACATAATTTCGGTTCATCTGTATTTAATGACTTGGCGAAATCGCGACTTGTATGTTATAGTTTATTTTTTATATTCAGAAAAATTACAGCTTCCGGCTTTTCGGGATATCGACTTCGGTGTAATATGTTTTGGTAACCCGCAGTTATCAATCATTTATAAATTCTAAAAGTAAGACTAATTAATATAGCGCTATTTCACTGAAAATTAATATACGCACTCGTATTACTAATGGCAAGTCTGTCCTGAAATTCTTATACCATCCTTTTATATGGATTTCCGTTATATTGATTGTTAGGGTTCTATGTATGCATTTATTTCTGTGCTGCGAAGTAAATTAAAAATTGAACACGTTCATTCCTTTGTTGAAACAGTGAAATACATACTATGGTAGGTTTCGGTAGTTTACCAAATATCTCAATAGTAAATGCTAAAGCATCACGTTCGCTTCAGTTCACAACACATCATCAGTACACATCATCTGTAACTATTAAGGAGTGGAGTGACCTGTGGCAAAGAATATTCGCTTTCGTGTTCATGTTTATCTGTTACGATGTTCAACCCGTTCAGTGTTTATTATAGAAAGTTAGTTTCATTCTACCAATTGGTTTTAAATACTCACATTAAAAGCTATGTGTCTGAAAGAATGACATTATGTGTCTGAAGTTCTGACGTGTACCACTTTGCACAATTTACAAATCTACTATTAAATCTATCTTTTGATACTTTTACATTAAAAAAGTCATTGGCTCATGGTATCGCCTTCTTGTGATTTTGAAGTTTACAGGTTGGAAAGGATTTCATCCGCGATTGATTGCAGTACATTTAGTAAAGGAGTTTGGTAGCAACAATAGATAGGTTTCATTTTGGTTCGCAGTAAAAGTACAAACAATTTTTTAATGAATAAATATTTATGATGAAAATCAGTTGAATCACAAATTATTCGAGGTGTATTCGTCACTACAGCACACTGTGATGGGTAGACGAGCTATCATCAGTCGAGTAGAATTCGTACCATCATTGGCAACGAGAGTCAAGCAATTGATTTTAAATTCTAACTGTTTATTTTGGAGCATGTAGCTGAATGTGTTATCATTGCTTCCATTCATCTGTAAAACCCACTGCTCATTGAATTTTCCCTTAGCTCCAATTATGTAGACAGGAGTAATAAGAAAGTTTACGTCTGGCGAGATGCACCTCTCCATCCAACCAGTTTTCAGCGAGCCAAGACGCTCACTCACGTAAGACGTCTGAATGGCCCTGATGGAGTTTTAATTCGCATGGGTGGAATGAAAATTGAAAATCATAAAATAAAGTTTAAAACCACTGGAATTGCTACTCACTGAATAATTATATGATATAACCACCGATTGACATGTATGTTCTGGATAATAATCACATTCACATCGACATTTTTACCCCATTCGCCACCAAACTATGTGACAATGAATCAAAACTTCCACTGTCTACCAGGAGTTTTTGCCCACCTGAACGATTTCCACTATCAAGTGGACATTGATTCCTTGCTATGCGAATTAGTTCCATTATATTTACATTTAAACCTGTTACACGATGCGTTCATAAAGTTTTAGCAAATTAGTATAGATAGAATCAGAATCAATACCTATAAGAGGAGAGTTAATTTCTCTATAAAATATCTAACAATTGGATAATAATATTTAATAAATGGAATTCTCGATTAAAAATGTGTGTTTAGTTTTGATTTGCAAATCTATGCAATTATACATTACACCAATTGTACAAAACGACTATCAACTATAACCTACATATTCCTTAAATCGAATGAGAGTGGATAACCCAAATAACGATGGCCAACATATTCAATATACAATAAGGTAATGATTGATACGCACGTGCAATTTTAAAATGTTCACTTTGAAAAATGAGTTAAAAATGCTTATTAAAAGTACAACGATCGTTTAATAATTTGTTTTGCGATTTATAACAACCGCATATATCCACTCATTTTGTGCCTTATAATCAATTATTCGTGGAGATAAGACCCTGCGACTTAAAGTCGCCGACTTTATCCTCTGTATCATGTAATGATAATCTACAACACTAGCAGTGGACAAATCTGAGGCATTCAAATTAATACTAGGAGATATTCAACAGTACTGCCATCTTTGTGCAACGATCTGCGTATTACGAATATTGCGAGAAAAATGGGAAAGTCGTGTGCAGCGCGCGCTTGCTTTTACCCGTTCCTCTTGTTAGTAAATTCGTCTTGTGTCACACAGAACTATAAAACGGCTTAAGTATGTAAGCTCCGTACCACTTTAAGCAACCACTAAAAATTTAAAACTTTATCGACATTATGAGGACGTCAGCAGCGTCAGAAATGTATTACTGTCACTCCTACGATATTGTCGCTTTCGTTGTTTTCGTTAGAAGGAAAGTTTTCGACTCGTTAATGTTATCAGAACTAATTTCACATTTCAAAGATTTTATATAAGCATATATTATAAATTGAATACGACCTTTCGAGCATACTTTCAACGTTACAAGATATAGTTCACAATGAAACTGAAGCTATCAAATATTGGGATCACTATGATTTGAATTTTTGAATAACCATAGGTTCGTCTTATTTTTACATGACTACCTGTGTGAACCCTTGAATCAACCAGCAGCAATATTTATAACCCAATTTCAATTGTGATTGTTCTTTCCATACCGTTGTGTAAAACGGCGACAAATCATAATCCTATTTTAAACAATAGAATAAGATAAGGATAATGAGATTATAAAAGGGGTTTGAAGTACCATAAATTTCAGGTTTCGAAAAGGCGCTTGTCAAATACGACGACAATTTTTGGACAACATATACATACATAAGTGCATAGGTATGTATGTCTCCAAATGTATGCTCATGTGCCTTTCATTGAAAGTACGTACAAACACTAAGGCCCAACTTGTTTCCTTACTTGAAATATCTGTTCCAATTAAATCTGGACTATGATGTTCTTATTAATTCATTACCTTACACATACATTCGTGCCCAGTGCCCATAGGCTGACCTACAACTGATATATGTCAGTATTTACAAATTAATAGCTGGGGGATCGCAGTAACAAGTCATAAGATTCATTTAGCGTTGCGCTGAAATTACTATAAATGTTGTAATTCGTTAAATAATTATTTATTTCTGCATATGTTACTTTCATTTTTACTTTGACATTGTCGCTTCATGTGCACTTTGCAAAAATATTCCCGCATATTATATGCATTAGAAATTAGCTGTTCCACTGCTATGAAATAAATATTGGCAAAATGTTTACATTTGCATTATGGCACGGTGTTAATAAGATAATGTACGAATAAGACACTACGGCCTACTAATAGGTGTTCTGTGTACTGCACAAAAAATTGTCGGAGTTGATGACAGTCGATTTATTTAAAGGAAAATTCTGGTGCATTGTTTTATCTTTTTATAATCTTTGGATGTCAGCCCTATTTCTATTGTTTAAAAGGGGATTATACTTTGTCGAGATTTTTGACGTCGTAGTTTTGGAAGCCACCTCAATTACATTTCTGCACTCTAACGGTGAATGATTTTATATTGGACACTCAATTTGCAATGCTTCTTTTTGCATTCACGGAACATATATGATGACGTGGTATTTGAAGGATCGGAAAGATGACGTCAACTTTTTTGATAGTTCGTTCAGTGTTAGGTGCATAAAAACAGTTGAGTCATTGAAAGAAGATATCACGTGCCTTTAATTGTTTGTAGTTTTGGATATTTTGTTGGCTGTACAAAGTTCATGAGTTCGTAGATTTTGAATCGCCATTTACTCTAAATTTACGGCACTTTTGTTTTGAGTGTAAAACTAATGTTTTGAGTTTTAGTCACTTCACTAAATATTACAGAACCGCGAGGACCCCACCTGACGTAAAGTATTTCTTTCATTTAGGCACTGAACCAAATCATGGCGTCCAGCTGAACAATTTCCATTATTGGTTTTACTTCGTACTTTGATTTTATCTTGCAAATACTGTAATTATCTCTGCTGATCTGTTCATTGGCCGCAATACTGTGTTCCTAGCCTAAACCTGGACATATTCCAGGCTGATCATTATCTATAAACATTTGAAAATGCTGAAATAATAACAATAATGATAATTTGATTCATTGCCATCAAGCAGCCATTATTTATTCATTTTCATTATAAGATTGTAGGTATTCATTTTGTTTACTTAATAATTGAGACACTAGTCTTTTTGAAAACATTAGGTGCAGAAACAGCATTGCTAACGTGTGTCGGTAATTGTAACCAATTTGCTACACCAAAATGTTTTTGAAGGATCTCGTTCCACAATCGCTTTTGATCAGGAGTAAGGTAAACTTGGTTTCTTGTAGTAGTAATTTCTTATGAAAAGTTCAAATAATTTCTTATATGGTCATTCGGGTTTGAGAATGTCAGTTTGTGAGCAAATAAAATATTTTCAAATGTAATTTTTTGTTTGAAGAATAACCATTCAAGGTCATTGCTTATCTCTAGACTGATTAATTCATATTTAAGTTTATACAAAACAAACCTGGCTACGTGTTTTATAAGTTTGTCAAAATCCTCTTGAAACTTGACATCAAAATTATTTCTCCATATTATGCACGCGTAAGATAATATACTGAAAACTAATCCTTGGACAAGTATAGTCTTCCTTTCAACGATGAATATTTTTTTCAGTGGATATAATAGGGATAAATTTTTATAGAATCTGCTCATAGCATTACTGCAGTTACTGCGTTTTCTTTAAAGTTTAGACAGTCATTAATAGTCGCCCCTAAAATCTTAAGCGATGTTACGTTTTTAACCTCAGTATCACGTAGGCATATTTTTAAGCTATTACATTGGTCATTATTTTATGGTCTAGAAAAAATCATATATTGGGTCTTATCAATGTTCAGACTGACTTTGTTTACGTTAAGCCAATCACCTAGTCTAGTTAGGTCAGCTTAAATTTTATCCTTTAATTCGGACAGGTTGTTTACACTATCGTCAGCAAACAGAGTTATTTGAGAGTTCAATATGTAAAGAGGCAATTCATTTATATAAATATTAAACCAAAAGCTGCTTCTTCCTGCAGCTTGATGTATTCCGCATGTCGTGTATTTAGTTTCGAACTTTTTATACTACTTAAATATAACGAACTCCATTGCGTTCCTTGTGACTTGTAATTATGACATTAAATTACATAATAGAGTGCAACTATCCAAACAGACGACATATATGACAGTCTTGACAGCTTAAGTTACAATTTTCTTAGTTGCGAAAATTACTAAATGGTAGGTTTTTTACCACAATTTTAGTGTGTCGTTTAAAATGGAAATCGTTGGAATGGAGGAAGAAAGTAGTGTTTGATATGATAGGTCATTGTCAGTCCTTTCTCTGACAACTGGGTAAAAGTATCACAAGGAACTTAAACGATGTCAAAAAATCATGTCCAGCTTAACATTTAACGGTTATACGCAAGTATTAATTTTTTAATTCCCCTTGAAGTTTATTTTAGTTCTCTGAATGGTATAATTTAATTTTGTTTAATTGTTGCGCCCTTCAATCGTTAAAAATACTTTCCATTCTAACGGATAAAGTAGTTCCGAATGAGTAAATATTGGACCCTTGTACATCAATTTCTCGACGAAATAGTTAGATGTTCCAGACCTCTGAACTATCTGAATACCACTTTTGAACAACAAAGATGGAATACCAGCGCTCTCAACAGGGTTGAACTCGACCGGCGAAAGGATCGATTTCCTATTTTAATTGTCATTTGTCCTCCAGTTTTTGTAGTTGATGGCAATTTCGTAGTTGCTCTTATTTGTTAATTTTTGCTTGTTCAATATCGCTAATTTAATGAGACTTTTGGAGAATGTTTCATGGCTTGAGTTTTTGGACTCGATCAAAGTTGTAGCCATGAGAAACAACTATTTGTAAATGCAAAATTGAAACAAACCACAACAAACTGCGTGTAAGCAAAGGTCACATGTGCAAGCGTCTACTTTATCCGTATCAGTCAAATTTGCTCATTGGGATTCATAAATTACAGTGGTTCAATTCAAGTAGAGTAGTGTTCCACTGATTTGCCCGGACATGCTGCAGACCTTCGTACTGCCAATGTGTTCTGCTTGTCCTGCCAGACTTGCCAGCGGCCCTGGAAGATTCGGTAACTGTGCAAAATTTACATCGTTTCTTTATTGAGTTCAAAACGGCTAGTAAAAACGGGCATGCAATCGATTGTGTTGCAACATTTCGTGTTCAGAAAACCTATTCGTCTATGTTGGTGCACTTGACTTAGGAAGTATGACATCTCTCGAATCAAAGTATTCGCGTAAATTCCGAGAATTTATCAAATGATGTGGATTACCAATCTTACATTACTAAATGCAACTCACGGAAAATGAAGACCTAATGTAAGTGATTTTCTCCAGCGGGAAGTAAAACACCTTATGGCGTCCAATTGCGCATTTTTCAATTACGGTTATACTTTTATTTTTTGTTGTATTTTATATAAGTTCAAATAATGCGAAATTGCTACAAATATTACAATTGTAACTAAGTAATTCTTATTAATCACGAAATATTTATTGTTACACCGAACAATTTGTTAGCTACAAACGTAACCTAAAATACTTTTTTTAATTTGTTGCTACACATTTAGAGCTAAATATTTATAATAATCGAACATTGTGCTTACTGCACATTATGTCAATATGTTCATCATATTTCTTATTCATTTTAATTACCACTACTTTATTACCACTACTACAATTTATTACATTTTACAATTTTGAAGTAAATTCTTTATATAATTATCGACTTTCAGACCAAAAGCGTAGCCAGGATGGGGCCACGCATTACTCGCAATGTAAGCTATGTCCCATTAATTAACGTTCGCCTTGGCATACGTTTGTATTTCGTATTGTTTTCATGCTATTCCCTTCCAACTGCTGCGGTATACAGACCAACTAATATCTCTAATGCATGCATATTTTCATGGGATTCCAATGTTTTGTAGACGAGCTGCAGCAGATTGAAAATCATATGTCAAATTGGGCTGTCCCAAAATTAACGTTCAACATTGGAACATGGCCTTCTACGGTCCTTCATGTTTGATGAGGGTGGTCCCAAATGCGCTAAAATCTTAGCATTATATCTCCTAATAATTACTTAGGCGGCACGGGGTTCATATCATAGGTCAAACGGTGCCTTTGACCAATCATCTAAAACATGACGCGTACAATGCATTTTAAATACAGTTAGTCCAACCAGGAGCACAAAGTGGCACCTACCAGTGCATAGAATATTCACAGGTGGTGCAAATAGAGATATTAGTTGGTCTGTATACCGCAGCAGTTGGAAGGGAATAGCATGAAAACAATACAAAATACAAACGTATGCCAAGGCGAACGTTAATTAATGGGACATAGCTTATAGGGTTGCCCCCTTCCAGTCTAGGTAATCTGCACACTCTATCGACACGTATCTTAATTTCTTTGAACATATTTTAAATTGTAATAGACTGGATTTTATCCGTTATCCTGCGTATCCGTTAATCGATGTAACCCTGGGTATTGCACAGAACAGCACTAAAACCGTTCATTGTCAAAATGGAACCTCTGTAATTAAATATTAGAACCTTGAAGAAAATGTATTGCTATTCGATTTAAACTCGCATCGTTGCTTAATTTATCTTAAATCAAGTTCGTAAAAACAATTAAGATGTTTCAAGATTAAAGTCAATAAATGATTTTTTTAAAACTTAAGTAAGCAAAAACTGCAATAAGTGAACCGACCTCATAGCGAATCGTAAATAAAATTGAGTGTTCCAGGAGGAGAACTAGTTATTACAATATTATTACAAAACTCCATCGACCATATACAGTGCAACCTTAATAACCTTTTACTATACGCAAAGTCGCATGGTTCAATTAAAACCCTTCTGACGTTGAACTACGGGAACATATTTTTAAGAATCATCCTTATGAATGCCAATGTTTATAAATTTCAAACTAACAAATGTACTAATTTCCCATATTCTCTTTGAGCAGCAAATAAACAGAAAAATTTCTACGTTCCTATTTATATTGTTAACAGTCTTATTGCTAGTAGAGATTTGTCCCGTTTACTATACAGACTCGATGTAAATAATTTGAATCTTTTCGCGATTTCAGCAAACAAATAAGATAAAACTATATGGCCATTATTCGCACGGACAGTATGAAAAGAATATTTAATTATACAATTTATATTAAATGATATTTTGGAAATTGAAAATGATCTTTCAATAATACGTATTTCCTTTGTTGCATGAATTATTGTACAACGGCTAAACGGTTATCCTTGTTACAAATCGTTGTTTATTGATGAATTTGTAAGATTCTGATTTTCGACGGCAATTATATATACATATATATGTATGTTCATTTATTGCCCGCCATTTGCTGGACGTTCCTGTTAACTTGCTAACATACAGTATTAAAAGCATGATTTCCTGTGATAATATTATGCAAAAAATTACATAAATTATTTTAATGCGCATGAATATATAATACACGTAATGTTCGTACCTAATTTGTCGCCAGATTGGATGAAAGTGTTCGAGAAAAGAGTTATCGGATGAATGGTAAGACGCACAATTTAGGTAATTTAGAATCTGTCGAATTGAACTAATTCTTTAAATTAAACTACTTAATTGTCTTTTAGTGATAAAATTATACGAAATGAAAAAGAGTGGTGACAAATAAAATTACTATTAGTGCAACACGATATGATTATCAGTGATTTTTACATATGGAACAAATATAGTGGAAACCAGTTTTCGCCAGGTTGCGCCCCCACTAATCCAAATATTATATATTTTTAAATTACAATCTAGACTCACAGCATTACATTGAAGTAACTTGTGTACTATAATAATTAAAGCATATTACTTGTGACATCCGTTCTTTCTTTTCACTTTTCCATGCAAAAAATTAAAGACTATAATAAACTAGGGTATACGATCGGAAAATGAAGTTATAAATTCGTCGTATTCATAACGTTAAAAACGGTTGGTTCGAACCCGTATACAATCCGAAATGTTGACAGAAATCCCATGTTTCCGGTACCACACTAATCGTAAGTATGTGTGCTGTGTATGTTATATGAGTTGCCCGTAACTTATCGTCAATATTGCACGCACTCCTCGTCACCATCCAGCATGTTGGTAAATGGCGGAAAAATCACTACTCCTCCGAAAGTATCCATCCGATTTATGGAATCATTAGCTCAAATTGAAAATAATAAACTGTATCATAATACATTTTACACATAGTTGTAAAACGTTTGATGAAATATACTTTAAACGCCAACTTGATGCAATTGACGTGGATAGTATTAAGCTGTGGATATATTTTAAACTTTTCCCAATATTGTATTATGAAATAGTCTATTTTAAAACTATTTTGGCCCAAATCAAGTTGAATATTAGATATTTTAGTAATACAAAAATTAACTATTACAATTTTTATTTGAAAAAAAAACCAGTGGAAATCTTTAAAATTATATATATGATGGAAACGCTTTTACAATATGACAGCTTAACATCAGCATTACTTGTTAGGAAAGCGACTAATCATTTTACCGCTAAGAATATTAGCCTAAGATAAATTCTACTTCATAACGCATTCTCCGGCACTTGAACTGCTTTTCGACTCCAGAATGAACGACTATATAACCGATAAATGCTGAACAATATAATACCTAAACGTTGGTGCATAATTCGGTATAATACATATATGTGCATAAAATTATATACTAAGGAAGAAATGATGAATAGTTAATGGTCAATTCAGCACGACATGTCCAATTAGAAATAAAGACTGGTGATTGTTTACTAAACTTAATACCATAGATCAAAATGCAATGCCAATGGAATACAACTATGCAAATGTGGTATGAACGTAAATTATGAAGAAGATAACGAATGTCAGAACTAAATGGTTACATAGCGCTAAAATATTTCTTACAAAGTAATTAATGACATTGTAAAATTGATCATAATCGTAGACAGCATTAGCACTGTTACCGAAACACCGTCCTTGGGATATATAGGCAATAAGGTAAAAAGAGTTGGAATCAGGTAAGATTATGGTACAACATTTGATGTCTGTGAGTAGTGATTTCCTCAGTCATAAAAATGTATATTTTATGTACACGCAAAGTAAGATTTGTTTTTGTATTGTAAAACATGTAAGGTGATTCATAAGCCACTGACTGTTTCACTTTTCTTTAAAAATTAACTCTCAATAGTCACTAGAACCCAACACACTACAAGTCCTTGACCTTTCTACTTGATTATTTAGCGGTTCTTCCAGAAATCTCTGATCGACGTTGCTACATCGGTAGGCAATAAAACATCCCTCATAGCAATCAATTCAACGGCATATATGTAATAATATGTGCAAACAGTGCGATGGTAAAGCGGATTCGATGACGATGACGTAGTAATTCGAACATTATTATTTCAAATTTCAAATATATTGACCACGTTTAGAAATATAGGCACATCAATATTAATTACACTTTGATTTATGCAATCCCAGTGTAATTAATTAGCTAACTGAAAAATTGAAACGGAAGGGGAGAATATGGAGTTAAATGTTCCTAATAACCCCCTGTGTTCTGGGGCCATTGTAATGCCACCTCTTGTGTTTTGTAAGGTATTACTTGAAGTTGTCGTGGGGTACTACATTTATACCCAACATTCATGCCTAGAGGTACAAGTTTTGTAAGCTTTTAGGTATAACATTGACACCTAACACAATGCATAACGGTATAAGTTATGGTATAATAGGTATAATGTTGCAAGTTATAATCGGTATAATGTTGTCAGTTATAATCGGTATAATGTTGTCAGTTATAATCGGTATAATGTTGTCAGTTATAATCGGTATAATGTTGTCAGTTATAATCGGTATAATGTTGTAAGTTATAATCGGTATAATGTTGTCAGTTATAATCGGTATAATGTTGTCAGTTATAATCGGTATAATGTTAATAAGTTGCACGTCCTCATTTCCCATTCCTCTCTCCCCTTGTCTCTCTGCCACCGGCCCAAAGTAATCTCTACCTAAACCTGTAAACTACAGCGCACCCAAAAAACTTCACTACTTGTTGAGCTGTTGGATAACACGAAGCTCCAGTCTTTCCTTCTCCATTTTTCCTTAACTTTAGTTAAGTTTCCTTTTCAGTTAAGAGTTGGGAAACGTTTATTTGTAAGCTCCCAGTAATTTCCCTTCTTTCTTGAGTTAGGAAATAAAAGTCAATAGTACCGAAAATAACCATTGTAGTTATAATCTCAACTTTATTTCTACCATCTTTGCTCATCCTCCTATTTAATTGTTGGGTCATAGCATCAACTTATTTAGAAGCCAAAAATTAAAAATAGATGGCGAGTAAGCAGTCTCAACTTCTATTCTTCTAATCGGGTAAATCGAAAAATTCTAAAAATTCTAAAAATAGTATCATCTGTATTTGAGTTATTTGTATAAGTTTTGAATGAGATTTATGTAGTGCTGCAGTTATTTTTTTCTCGTTTCGTTAACTTCATTTCCAAATGCCTAACCACCCTGAGTTAGAGTCTTTCATTCATGTAAATTGGGTGAGCAGCACCACCGTCGAGTATTTAGTGTATGTACCATGTGGTAATCATCCTAGTGGTTATCGCCTGGCAATTAAAAGAACGGCGAGCTTAGTGAATGGTCATTGGACTGTAACTAACACAGAGTTTTACACTGAATAATTTAATTTGAGGGTTGTTTTTTCTCTGTTTTCATTTTTCTATTGTAGTTCAAATACCTTTCTTGTTTCTTTATTAATTTTCTTTTGTGGATGATGCGTAAAATCTCCCTTTCACAGTAACAAGAGAAACAAAATAGAAATAGTAAAATAATAAGCTAAAATCGTTGTTCACTATTTCATTTAAAATATATTTTTTGGAATACTGTTAATTGTATGTGAACTAATATAATTTTCTCTTCTTTTGAGTTTCTAATTAGATTCATTGGTCGTGGTCGTTCCGGAGCGTTACCAAATGATCATTCTCTAAAGTGTATTCAGTTACCGTTATTTCGTCCCACCTTGACCTTACTAGAGTCGTCCCAAGTGGGCTGACGCATTCATCATGGCAGACGAAGATGGCAACGCTGGAATAACAATAACCAAAATAACGCACCCCCACCTGTTGCACCTGCATTAAACTTGCACGATGCGAAACGGTCGCTCCAATGTGAATGATTGGATAGCTAGGTTCGAAACCGACATAGTAGCATTTGGCATTTCATTCAAATCGAATCTTTTCATTTAAATAGTTCAATTTCTAATGATATTTCAAGTAGTGTACCCCAAACTTTAGTTCAGTCTTTACCAGAAGTTTGTAGTGCATCCATAATTGCTCCTTTCCCAGTTCCTGCTTTACAGAGCAAACAGAATTAGATGTTAAATTATACCCAGTGTACTTCCGTAATAAAAAACATTGACATTGTTGTCAGTTGGCCTATTTACATCAATGGTCACGGCTTTTCTGTTCTGATAGACACAGGCGCCACCATAAGCGCATTGAACCCATCTTTCTTGAATAAATTACCTTCTTTTAGAGTCTCCAAAATAGAACTTTGCGGTGGCGGAACCAGTCACGGTCGATGGTTGTGAACTTTTATCGTGCTTTTACTTAGTCCCTCTTCTTTCCAATGAGATTGTTTTTGGTATGGATTGGATTTCAGCAATGAAAGTACATATTAGTTGTGACGAACAGAAAATACAGATGAACAAGCCTATATCAGATGCCAATACAATAAATTATTTTGTTCCTTCCCAAAATAGTTTCTTTTATATGAATGATAATAAGTTAGACCTCACCGAGGTAGACCCCGCTGAACGTTTTATCGCACTTATAAGCGATTCTAATTTCTTTTCCGATTTTTCAGACTTGAAAACTTCCCTTTCCTCCAGAACAGAACAATGCGCTGGTATGCAAGCAGTACGTGTTATGAGAGGCACAGTTCTAAACCCATTCTGGTTTACACGTGTGAAAGTGCGTTCTCATAAAAAATTAAATTGTCCCGTTTTGTAGATTTCTAAGATTAATCATAACTTACAACATATAGCTTTTGGTAGTAGCATCATAAGAATGCAATATGGTAAAGCATCCACTTTCATACAAAATATGAGTGAACGACCCGTTCGTATTCGTGAAGGTTTTCAAATAGGTACATGTGGTGTGATCACTGATGATGAGATCATTTGTAATTTAGATGAAATGGCTGAAAAGAAGGAGAATCTAGAAGGCTGGCTTCACTTAGTAATGCTTCACCATCATTGTCTAAAGAATTTGAGCAGTTGCAACGGCATTTCAAATTCAATGAAAATCTGTCCCGATAACCCAAAAGTTGGCAAGTGTCCACTGGTCAAACATAGCATAGACGTAGGTAGCCTCAAACTCAGATAGACTCAAAGCCAATACGTCAAAGACCATATCGCGTGTCATTTACGGAGCGTGAAATATTAAATAATCAAGTTGAAAAACTGTTAGAAAAAGACTTGATTGAGCACTTGATTGCAAAGAAGCCCAATGGGGGCATACGTTTCTGCGTTGATTACAGAAAGTTAAATAGCGTCACGAAAGACCGTTGTCTCGTATAGATGAAGCACTAGATAAGTTATGCGGAGCAAAAAAAATTACCACTCTTGATTGTGATCAAGCTTTTTACCAAATAGAAATGGGCAAGAACAGTAAAAATGAAACCGCCACCCAATGGATTTTTCAATTTAAAGTCTTACCGTTTCGCCTTGAAATAGTCCTGCTAGTTTTCAACGTTTAATTGATTCTGTCCTTGGTCGCTTGAAATGGACCATAGCTTCAGTTTATATGGATGATTTGATTATTTTTCGAAGAGCATCTCGAACATTTAACCCTAATTTTGTCCGCAGTTTCGAATGCTGGTTTACTTTTACAAGCTAGTAAATGCTCGTTCGGCTTTCAAAAATTAAAGTATTTGGGCCATATAATTTCTGATGAAGGAACTGAGGTAGACCCAGTGAAAGTATGGGCGGTACAAGACTTCCCTCATCATAAAAAAGTTCGTGATATTCAATCGTTTGTAGCTTTGTGTAGCAACTACCGTCGCTTCATTCCGAATTTTGCACATGTTGCAAAACCATTGCATGATCTCACCCTTAAGGACGTCACCTTTACGTTGAATGACAAGGCCGAATCAACTTTTAATAAATTAAAGGAGTTAATGTGTTCTACTCCAATTTTGGGTTATCCTGGCGAATTTTCACCGACAGAAGTCCATTGCGATGGATCCGGTCTAGAGTTACGTTGTACATATGTGTTATTGCATATGAGCAATATTTCCCGGTCGTGACCGGTTTTTGGCGCGACCATCGCGGGCCTTGTTGAAGTTATAATGTCTGGGTAGGGTCTACTGAGAAACTACCAGATTCCAAATTTCAGACTCCTATGTATCGTGGTCTGGCGGTGAGGGGCGAAAACCTGAAAATTCCGGGTAGTAAGTTTTGGCAGCTACTCACGCCGAAACGGTTAGAGATAGGATTCTGAAATTTTGTATGAGTGATTATGGGTTTATATACTTAACGTTCATACACATTGAACTGACAAGTCGTCTAAGTTGGTGCGGAAAAAAAATTGACATGATTTTGACGACATTTTTTTTGACATATTTGCTCTTCTCTTGAATCTACTTTCTCAGAATTTAAAAAAAGTAAAAAATACACCAAGTAGAAAAAAACCAGCCCTACCAACTGCAAAAAACCGCATTCAAAAATATTGATCTCAGCCAGAGATATTGGCCAAAAACCGTGTCCGTCCAGTGGCGATTTTCCGATTTTTTAATTTTCCAATGGTGTATTTCACAAATTTCGATGAATTTGACTGAATGTAATTGTATACTGGTGCAGATAGTCAGTTTCGTATTAGTTGACGATATTTGAAGGTACTTTTATTATGTGTTTGACTAGTGTCACATTATCCTGCGCTACGGCCGGAAATATTTTGGAAATCAATATCATATTAAGTCACGAAAACATATATTTTTACAATTTAAAAAGCAAAAGATACAAAATTTATAATTGAAAGCGCTTTTCATTTGCTAAAATTAAAGTAAAACATTTATTGCTGACCAATATAATGATGAAACTGTTTTACAAAAAAAACATTGAAAATATCCCACATTACCCCACACAGAATATTAACTTTCGAATCATTCAGAACAATCATCGTGAGAATTTATACTTTTTCAGTAATGCAACGGTCGATTGGAAAGTAGAATTGCACCAAGTAGAACAAAAACAGCGCTACCAACAACACAAAATCTCATCAAAAATACTTACCTCAGCCAGAGATATCGGCCAAAACCGTGACCGTCGTGTGGCGATTTGATAATTTTTAACTTTCATTTATGTTTGAGTAGTGTCCAACATATAATGTTGCACAGCTCCCGGAATACCTTATTATACAATAATACAATAAAATAGTCTGGCGACTTATTATACAATAGTGATATCTCAGAGTGCCCCACCTATAACGGCAACTTCCAATGGAGCTCGCATTTCCAACCCGGGGATTACGAAAACGTACTTTTTGTTTACATTCACGATATGTTGAAGAATTTCAGATATGTTGAAGAAGAAGTTCAGATTTATTTTCATTGATGGGTGCGAGTAAAACTATCACAACAGCCATAATTAAGAAATTGTGTGAGAATTCTTTGCAGATTGTTAAGTTTCTGCTAATTAAGCATAATGAAGTTCCTTTGTGAGAATCCGTTGCAACTAAAAGTGCATAGGAAGGTGAAAAATTCTTCACTTACTCCTGTGACCAAGGACTTCTTTGACCGTTACAGTTCCGTTTGCTCAAAACTGACGATTGGTATGCGCCTTTGTAAAAGTTGCATTCATAAGATAGAATCTTTGGTCCCTCCCGTCGCCCGTTGCTCAGACCCATTTCACGTGGGATATCATCTGGAGGAAAATCTTACCACGGTGACTTTGGAGACTCAGAACGACCTTTACAGCTTAAAGGATGCCCTGGAATTGAACACCGCAGTCTGCGAATCGTGTCGGATTCATTTACGGGAACGACACCAGCAGTTTGAAGACAATCGAGGTCATGTCCAGCTACCTAATGGAGCAGAATTTTGCAGTAACCCGTTAATGGATATTCCGCACCTAGTTTCCAAAAATTGGCGTCTGATTACCGAGGAAATGATTACACGTTACAGTGGGGTTCACCTTATCAAGGACAAGAAACTATGCAGTGCCTGCCGGTTCAAGATCTACCGTCAACCACCTGACACCACAACTACAGGAAGTGGTCCAAAATCTCGGAGTCGATCCAGGTGTGTGCTGTCAAATAAAGAACTAAATATGCATTCATTTTTAATATTTTCATGGGAACTAATCATAGTGAATGGTATTTATAAACAGGTCACCCCAATTTGTTAGAGACGAAGAACCGGAGGCGCCAGGATTCTCAGGATGGTACGTGACATCACCACTTGGAGCCAACTCGGAACACCCTGGACCTAGCTCGGAAAACCCTGGACCAAGCTCGGAAAACCCTGGAGCCTGCTCGGAAAACCCTGGAGCCTGCTCGGAAAACCCTGGAGCCTGCTCGGAAAACCCTGGAGCCTGCTCGGAAAACTCTGGACCCTGCTCGGAAAACTCTGGACCCTGCTCGGAAAACTCTGGAGCCAGTCTGGAAAACTATGGAGCAATGGACACCACAGTTGGAACTGAATGCACGGAACATTTGGAAGACCACAGGCACCCGACCAGCACTGTTGTATTGCTCAGGACTACAGAGGACCCGGAAACCAATTTGGACAATTGGGATAATGACAACGCTGGAAGTGGCCGACGTAGGGGATCATCTTCCACAGACATTCCTGAGGGTATCATAAAATCAGCAGTTCTATCCGACATCAACACGTGCCTGGACGCCTTGGGAATCGCAACAATTAAATCAGTTCGAGACACAGATTTTTCACAAAAATTTGAAGAGGTTACTAAGATCCTGCTGTCTAAAATGAATATTGTCTCAAGGACCAAAGTACAACCACCGAAGTGCACAGACTGCGAGACTCTCGTGATGGAAGCAAGCAAGAAATTTGAGAATGCTGATACTGAACTGAAATATATTATGCTAACTTCACTACCAAAGTCCATGGCCAAGGAAAGAATAATGGAAACTTGTGGATGCAGTAAAGCGTTAGTAAACAAGGCGTTTAAACTCAGGAGAGAGAAGGGACCGTATTCATTTCCTGCACCGAACATGTCATATCGTCTGAAAATCTCATCTGAAACCATTCAACTTGTCACTAATTTCTACAAGTCCGAACAGTACAGCAGGTCGCTGCCAGGAAAACGTGATACTTTATTAATCAATGCGCCTGGAAGCGAGTCCAAGGTCAGAGTGGGTAAACAACGATTGTTGCTTACTATTCATGAGCTTTACCAAGAATTTTGTCAGCAGTTTCCGGATCATCATCTTTCGTTTTCAAAGTTTTCCATCCTTCGTCCCAAGGAATGTGTTCCAATGGGCAACAAGTTATATCAACAGACATGTACCTGCGTGATTCACGAAAATTTTGAATTGATTCTTTGTGCTATTGGGGAAGGTACGACTCTCAAGGAAGTACTCCGAACTGTGCCGTGCGACCAGGATTCTGAAAAATGCATGTTCGGCCTCTGTGCAAAATGCCCCAACAGTGACAGTGTGGACTTATTACTGAGCAGAATTCTGACGGACGAAATAACGTATTATCAATGGACCAGCACTGACGGCACTGAACTGGTTCGGATTACGGACAGGACATCTGATTTTGCCGAAAAATTTAGGTCACAACTTCCAAACGTTATGAGGCACCATTACCTTGTTCGTGTCCAGAACAAGTTTCTTGATTCTTGGCGTGCTATGCCCTCATCCCACCCAACCGAGTTGCTTGTGACTGGATTTTGCTGAGAATTATAGTTTCGCATTCCCAGACGAAGTACAAAGCTATCACTGGCGACATAAGCAGATAACCGTGGTTCCTTTCCATGTTGAGTTTACCTCCCTGGTCACTGGGGACCTTAGCTACAAGGACTACATTGTCATTATTGATGACTTAAAGCACAACACTGTGGCACTCCACTGTTTCCAGCGTCGAGTGACCGAATTAATTAAAGTGGACATATGCCATGCGGAGTCCATCCGTTATATGTCTGATGGGTCGTCGGCTCAATTCAAAAACTGGAAAAATGTTACAAATATGATGTTCCACCAGGTCGACTTTGGATTACCCGCAGCAATGGAATTTTTTCCAACAGCTCATGGCAAGGGTCCTTGTGATAGGTTGGCTGCCATAGTCAAGCAAACTATTAGACGTGAAAGTCTGCGGAAGAAGAAAGGCTCATACCAGATAACCACCCCATATGAAGCGTACGAGTTCCTTACGAGTAAAGCCGAGTCCAACAATATTCAGCATCGGAAATTCATATTCGTGTCTAAGGAGGAAGTGAGAAAGAATTATTTGAGCGTCTTGAAACCGCGTTTTGCAAACGGAGTCACTATTCCAGGAACTCGTCATTTTCACTCATTTCGTCCGATATCTGGTAATGAGTTTGAAGCTAAATTGTACACCCATCAGCTCGAGGGACACACGTTCAAGCTCAACCGGCGTGTGAAACACGACTTTAACATTGGGAATCATCTTGCTGTTAGAATGGACAATGACTTTCAGATCGGAGTGGTAGTTGGAACTGGAACTGATCAGGATGAAATATTGATGGAGTTTTATAAAAAATTGAATGAAAAGGAAGTTCCATTGCTTTCTTGGCCACCTCATAGAACCAAACATAATGTAACGAAGGAATCAGTGCTGTGTCAAGTATCAGAGCCAACTCCCACCACCAGGAGCCGAAGACTGTTTTCAATGCAGAAACAAGATTTGGATTCTATCAATCAGCTTATTACATAATGTTGCGTCTGAGGTTTTCCAAAGTGTTAATATTAGAAATTTGTAAAAATAAAAATTTGTCAAAACTTAGTGGTGATGATAATACATTTTTCACATATTTTGCTTTAACAATATTTATATAACAGGGTCAGTTGAATTATATTTTGCTTGTTGTTGAAATGAGGCTTCAATTATTTGGTTATTTAACATTTTCTATTACTAATGGAAATAATTTATCATTCAAATTTTAAAAGATTTTTAAGGAATTTAAAAGATTAAAAGATAATTTTAAAATTTCATATGTAATTCTCAACCTAGATATAAAAATGAGTTCTCAACTAGTTAATTGCCTATCGACCGTTATATTACTGAAAAAGTATAAATTCTCACGATGATTGTTCTGAATGATTCGAAAGTTAATATTCTGTGTGGGGTAATGTGAGATATTTTCAATGTTTTTTTTGTAAAACAGTTTCATCATTATATTGGTCAGCAATAAATGTTTTACTTTAATTTTAGCAAATGAAAAGCGCTTTCAATTATAAATTTTGTATCTTTTGCTTTTTAAATTGTAAAAATATATGTTTTCGTGACTTAATATGATATTGATTTCCAAAATATTTCCGGCCGTAGCGCAGGATAATGTGACACTAGTCAAACACATAATAAAAGTACCTTCAAATATCGTCAACTAATACGAAACTGACTATCTGCACCAGTATACAATTACATTCAGTCAAATTCATCGAAATTTGTGAAATACACCATTGGAAAATTAAAAAATCGGAAAATCGCCACTGGACGGACACGGTTTTTGGCCAATATCTCTGGCTGAGATCAATATTTTTGAATGCGGTTTTTTGCAGTTGGTAGGGCTGGTTTTTTTCTACTTGGTGTATTTTTTACTTTTTTTAAATTCTGAGAAAGTAGATTCAAGAGAAGAGCAAATATGTCAAAAAAAATGTCGTCAAAATCATGTCAATTTTTTTTCCGCACCAACTTAGACGACTTGTCAGTTCAATGTGTATGAACGTTAAGTATATAAACCCATAATCACTCATACAAAATTTCAGAATCCTATCTCTAACCGTTTCGGCGTGAGTAGCTGCCAAAACTTACTACCCGGAATTTTCAGGTTTTCGCCCCTCACCGCCAGACCACGATACATAGGAGTCTGAAATTTGGAATCTGGTAGTTTCTCAGTAGACCCTACCCAGACATTATAACTTCAACAAGGCCCGCGATGGTCGCGCCAAAAACCGGTCACGACCGGGAAATATTGCTCTATGCATCTAGAACCCTGCCCCTGCGTCGTCATGAAGTAAATTACTGTGCCACTGATCTTGAATGTTTAGTAGTACTCTTTTCAATCCAAAAATTTAATTTTCATCTACAAATATTTATAAAGGTTTCCCGTCCAAGGAAACAACGAACTGTTTTGTAAAAAAATGTATCAATAAGTTATAAGTTTCAAAGATTACAAGTCGGAACATATTTATTTATAATCTTTTAACGGTTTTATGGGAGCATGAATTTTAATGGCATTTCCACCACAGCATGAAGTGTTAAAATACACAATGGCAGCTGAATAAATATAAAGATCATTTCGTTACAATAAACTAATAAATAATTAATCGTTACCTATTTATGACTCAGGATATGGCTAATTAAATTTGCGTATGAAAAGGTAACGTATTAATTCTCTATCACATTTAACGAAGAGAATAATTCCACAAAACCATTTAGTTTCCTGATTAATAACAATAATAAACTAGAACTAAACAAGCATTTGATAAAACTAACGTAACATACCTTACCGTTTATCAATTGTGGCCTAATTTTTCCAGTCTACGTCACTGTACAAGGGGTCACATTTTATATCTACAAAAAATAAAATTCTGTTTATTTTTTATCTAATTCAGGGAAGAGATAAATAGTTCCAATTCGCATATGTTCAAGGTTTCATAGCACCTGTAAGAATTTTGTGCCCTACCGCAGATACACGAACATTATTCTAAATTTTGGAGAATTAAGATGTGCCAATCGGCAATATGACTGAAGTTTTTGGATGAATTATACCAATGATTCTGTATTACAGGGCCTCTTTCACAAATTTGTACATTTTGAGACGTGCTCAGACCTTGCACTTGTTTAAGAATTTGGTTTTCAATGTAAGTTAGGTAGATGGCAGCATATTTTACTTAATAGAAAACAAATTTTTTCAATACGGGGAACTTTATTGCCACATAATCAATTTGTGAATCAATGCGAAAATGGCTTTTTTGTTTCTATAGTTCGCGACTCTATATTTTGCTCGTACGCCACATTATTTTACTAAAACTAGGCTCCTCTCATAAAAGTTTTAAATTTATATTTGAAAAACATTTGCTATTGTTACCTGCAATATAACTATTCCGGATTTATGCGGAGTGTTATGTTCGTTTATTAAGTACTTTATATAAAAACATACCACTGTGGTTAAATGCAACATACGAGTCGAGTGGTAGAATAATTATCAACATTGATTTGCTACACATTATTCATCAATTTTAAAGTTCTCTCGCAGTGCGCCATTCATTCAATATTCGTATCCCCCTTGAACTCCGCATCCAAACAACGTTGGAATACATACATTGGAATTAAACCTAATTATCATTACACATTAAAACCCCTTTTAAAAACATTTAGAAAATTAGTGGACCTCAGGCATTGACTTAACGCGGATTGCCTGTTTTCATTTTATTGTTTTTCATTATCTACCTTATTTCGACCCACAATTGCTCCGCTTTCACCTGAGTCAATGAAAAACGCCTGGGAGGACTTCAACATGCATTTTGGCGGAAAACTTTATCATATTGGAAAAACATTAAATCCGAATATGTTGTCGCATATTCTCCCTATCAATCATCTGAGATAACTTGCAATCCCTTATGTGTGAATTTGTTATTAGAGATCAGACAGAATCCCACAATGCCTAGCTATTATGCACTGACGTATTTGGAAAATTAACACAATCATTTGTTTGAGACAATGATTAAATTTGCGTGCCAACCAGGTTCTCTGGTTATTATACGAACGCACGTGTCAAAGAATAACGCTCGTGAAATCTAATTATATCATCCGAGTATGCATTCATCTGGCTTCCGAACTGGTACATACAAAATCCGAAAATTTCTGATCGAGTCGCTATTGAGAAATTAAAATTTAGTTAATCAGAATCAAATATCGGACTCACATTTTAGAAATTGATATATTGAGGTTCTATTTTTAATTCGTAAGAGCATTACTTGTAAAAGTAATTAACTTTTAAGCTCTAAACAGTTTCAGCTAATTTAGTTCCGTTGCCTTGACTATTAGCACTCTTTGATAATTAAAATGATTTTGAATAACATAACAGCTATTTATTTAATTTTAAAATCGCTTTGCATGTTTATGTATGTGGCTTTACTTGGGAAATGAATAAATTCTGTAAAAAATAAAATTATGATTCCATCTTTTTCAACCCAACATTATCTGTTGGTGAAATGACTTTCCAAAGCGCGAACATTAGTCGTAACGGCCGTTTATCAAGACTACTAAATTCGGCGCATAGTTACAAAGCTTCCATTCTAATGATTTTGGTGCAGACTCCATATTGTTACTGCACCTACAATGCTGACAATGCTCCTTTTTTCTTATCTTCTCAATAAAATATAGTGGCCTTCAAAATAAGTCAATCATATTATTGTCCCAAAGTATAAGCGTTCTTATTTAATATGGAAAACGAATTATTTGACGTGTGATCTGAAAACACTTGCCGAATACCTAAATGCTTTCTCATTATATAGAATGGAGCTCAGTTAAAATTGGATTGATGAAATATACAAAATTAAATAGCATTAATTGATCAAAGATAATAGCCATCTCGATTCGATTTAACCTTGGTTCACTTGAATTGTCATTGCGGACAGGACCAATATGGTTGTTGTTAGATTAGTTAGATGTGCCCAAATCACTTTTCAATTTGGTTAAGTAATACCGCTCAATAGATCCTTATGTGCGTATACAAATAAGCACTTCCTGGTGATCAACTGGTTCCTAAGACAATTCATCATTTTTCTTTACATATTCAAAGTTCCATTGATTCCATAATAAAAGGTCACCGAAACTAAATTTATTTCTTTATTAAAGGAGATATTAAATCGCAGCTAAATTCGATATTTTGATTTACTTTTAATCGTCCCCGACAACTACACTTAAACAGTTATGACAAGTATATTTCGTTTGAGGGCTTTGCTGGCAGCCAATGTTAACAAAGAGCGTGCATAATATAAAGTTAGAATTACTCCTAATGCATACAATGGATCCTTGATTAACATCTTTGAAACTCAATTAATGCAATTTCCGCAATGTAGTTCAATGTTTAAACCACTTTTGAAAACTAATAAATGAGGTACGATTTGGAATACCCCTCGAGTATCAGGTAGCGTAGGCATAGAAGCCTATTCTTAACAATCTCTAACTATGATGTGGCACACTTAAAACACAAGACAATATATAATGAGTCTTTATTGTCACAATGGTTTCCACAGTACAAGTGGTATATTACACCATAGACTTAAAAGAATCATGAATTATTATTATATATCAATTAGATAAGTGTCTACTTGATACAATACAAATCGACAACCATCCATACGGGATACCTGCTCTACTAAAATCTTCGGATTATGGCTGATTTCGTTTACGGTCGCCCGAGTGTATGGTTTTTCACGCTGCAATTTCCTAGTGCTTCAAAATATCCGACCCCTTGTACTGAAATTATTGGCAAGCACATATTCAATTTATTCCGACGTACTTACTTGTGTAGCTGTATCAACCGTACTTAATTAGTTAATAATTAAAAAAACCATATGCTACAAAATTAATGGCCACCTCTGTAACAGAAAATATGTCAATAGGCATGGTTAATGTTTAGCCATGTGGTAAATACAAATTGTGAAAATAATACATCACTCCGATATTTGCAGAGTTGTTTGGTTTTATATTATCCTAATATATCACCATTATCGTGGCGTCGTTACGTCAGGTTAATATTGTTCTGAGCAATATTTTTCGGCCGTGACCGCTTTTTGGCACGACCACTGCGGATCTTTCCGAAGTTATTATATTTGTGTAAGGTCCACTGAAAAACTACCAGATGCCAAGTTTCAGACTCCTATGTTGAGTGCTCTGGTGGTGAGGCACGTAAACCTGAAAACACGGGATGCAAGTTTTGGCAGCAGCTCACGCTGAAACGGTTTAACTTAGAATTCTAAAATTTTGCAGCAATAATGCTGGTCGTGCCTCGTTAACGTTAGGATACTTGGGGCTAGAATACCATCTTAGTTTGTGAGTAAAAAAATATTGCAAAATTTCGGCGTCATTTTTTGGAGAATTGGTTTCATTTCTCGAAAACACTTTGAAGCATTTTTGAATGCGGATAGATTGTGCCAAGTACTACTAAATCCGCTCTATTCGTTGCAGAAAACCGCATGAAAAAATATTCATGAATGGCCAAGATATTGGCCAAAAACTAGAATGACCATGTCATTATTTTCGGATTTTTTATTTTGGGCGGCCATATTATGCATGATATGCGTGCTGTTGATGAGTGTAATGGCAATTTTTAAAGCATATTTTAAATTCTATATTTAGCCAACACCGTAAAGAAATCATGCTCTTGAGGGGTTCACCGCAAACAATGATGGCTTCCGTTAAAAACGTTCGCAACATCTATTATACCGAAGTTACCATTCTGCTGTCGGATGGTTTTTTGGATGTTAATAGTAATATATCAAATTTAATCCGACGTTGAATCTGACATATTTATATTCGTGAGACGCACCATTTCCAGTATAAACCAGTATTTCTCAAAATTTTTAACTTTGCGTTCCTTTGTTAGTGAAATCTATTTCAAAGTTGTACGTTAATATTTGGAATGGAAACTAGGACAACTGATTTGTCTCACAATACCACACTTATAATCATGTTAGTGGAAGCAGAAGTTCCAAAACAGGAATACATATTAATACATATTCCCTTTATACATTTATCATTATAATAAACCGGTAAACAGACATATGACAAATATATGTTGAATGAATTGCGTATATACATATACTATACTTTCTGGAACTCCCAGACCAATTCCAATAGTACACCGAATCGCATTTGACTTGTCGTATCGAAAAACAGTCCCCTGAAACGTTGTAGTAGTCCTGGTAGTGATATACATATACAAAGGTAGCATGTATATTTACCATGATGTTATTGAAACTGAGTAGAAACTCGAATTTTTAGTCGCTCTTATTAATAGAATCCTCAATTTGGCTTGTTGGACACATATATATTGCTAAATGGGTACACTCCGAGGTAGTTTCTTAAATGTCGAAGACTTTTGAAGAACCAGATTTCCGTTCTTCAATAAAGAACCACGTATGCAATAAAGTAATTCAACGCTTCCAAAAACCACAAGTTGCTATCCAATACTCCGAAAGATGCTCTTTCTGACAGATGACATGGCTTATTTCCAGAGCATTCACGGTAGTGCCACTCGATGAATATACATACCCACTAAACGGTCATTCTAGTTTGAAGACCGAGTGTATGTATTCTTGACAATCAGGCACGTATGGTAATTTCGGTATAATAGATGTTGCGAACGTTTTTAACGGAAGCCATCATTGTTTGCGGTGAACCCTTCAAGAGCATGATTTCTTTACGGTGTTGGCTAAACATAGAATTTAAAATATGCTTTAAAAATTGCCATTACACTCATCAACAGCACGCATATCCATAATATGGCCATAATATGGCCACCCAAAATAAAAAAATCCGAAAATAATGACATGGTCATTCTAGTTTTTGGCCAATATCTTGGCCATACATGAATATTTTTTCATGCGGTTTTCTGCAGTGAATAGAGCGGATTTAGTAGTACTTGGCACAATCTATCCGCATTCAAAAATGCTTCAAAGTGTTTTCGAGAAATGACACCAATTCTCCAAAAAATGACGCCGAAATTTTGCAATATTTTTTTACTCACAAACTAAGATGGTATTCTAGCCCCAAGTATCCTAACGTTAACGAGGCACGACCAGCATTATTGCTGCAAAATTTCAGAATTCTAAGTTAAACCGTTTCAGCGTGAGCTGCTGCCAAAACTTGCATCCCGTGTTTTCAGGTTTACGTGCCTCACCACCAGAGCACTCAACATAGGAGTCTGAAACTTGGCATCTGGTAGTTTTTCAGTGGACCTTACACAAATATAATAACTTCGGAAAGATCCGCAGTGGTCGTGCCAAAAAGCGGTCACGGCCGAAAAATATTGCTCTCTATTATAAGATGTAAATGATAAAATGCTCTATTTACAAAATTGCTAAAGCTAACACAGTGGATTATTTTGCTTATTATTATAGAAAATCAGGGTCAGAGAAGAGATGATTGGATCTCCAACTTCAAACCAAGAACGGAAATGGCACGAAAAAATTTTCAACACAGGGCAACTGTGTTGTGGAACGAGTTGCCCGCAGAGCTGAAAAAGATTCCTTCTTACAATGCTTTTAAAAATAAATTAAAGAATTATATTATTGCTAAAATTGTCGAAAAGAAAAATTTTCCAATAATATAAAATATTTTAAGAAATCAATGGTCTAATAGTTAATTTTGGTTATTTATTTAAACTATTATTGTAAATTAAAATAATTATGATAAAAAATGTTTTTTTGTTGAATAGCCAACATAAGAGCTTGCTTGCACGGGGTTGTGCTACAAAATATTTGTTATTTAAATGAATAGGACATGATAATAAAGCCAATACTATTATTATAAAATGTGTAATGATTGCATTACGGTTCACTTGACAAACAAATCAATCAATAATAGAACATCCGTGTATCAAAAATTAACTTATTTTTAAACACGATACTCATTCTCAATGCTTTAGTAAAGTGTATGTCGAACTCTACTGATTGAACTCTAGTAGTAAAGTGATTAAATTATTAAAAGTATATCTAAATCTTTCGTGACAGAGAGTGACTTTCAAATACATCCTCAGTGACAGTTTGCCTCAATTTATTGTCCCGTGAAACATGAATATTGAACTGTTGCCCAACTCACTCATTACCTATCGCTTCTACATTTCATTATGATCCTATTCAGGAAAACCGTATTTATAGCCCCAATATTTGGAAGCTAAAATATTTGGCAACGATATTATAAAAGAGCGATATTATAAAAGCTTCCGAGCGTTCACTAATTCTAATTGGTAGACTATCATAATCGATTTTATGCATTTGTCTGTGCATCAATCTGTATACAAAATTACATCGAAAAGTTTGACGTTGACAGTTTACATCGATGGAGTCATGGAGCATAAAATGGTTTCATTCTATTATTCACAGACAATTGTTACAATATACAATACAGATTGAATATTACAAGGTCCAAAAACCTACCACTTACGTGATGATCTAACTCGGCAACTGTTGGATTTCTTACCATTATCTCCCTGAAAATATAAATCCATCTCGTCCGCGGTGAGATAAACTGCGATCTGAGCTGTGGCAAGAAGTCACGCACGAGTTTTAGTTGTGTACTCAAGTGTCTAAATTTAAGAAGACTGCAGAATAAAAGGCCTCAAAATCATGAATAAAATCATGCAGTTCATATTCCGAGGGAGTCTGAAGCAGCGTTTTTATTTCCCTAACATTCGAAAAAATACAGTGTTGATACTGTATACGCATCAATTGTATAGACTATATACGTCTACAACCTGCTTAAAATAATATTCGGTATCGTTTTATCAGGCTTTTGCTTTTCGGTAGGTTATTCCGTCTACACATTTTGTGTACTGCCCAATGGTTACTGTCCTGGAAATTTTTGCTACATGGTACGATTTACTCTTTAACAAAGTTATAAATTATGTAGTTTAATAAAATACCTAGACTTTCCAAAAATCTGTTTTAAACTCTTTGAATCAACTGTTTCTTGCATTTATTTTCTGCGAGCTAAAGTGAAGTATTTATCCGTGAAGTTCAGTGCTGATGTTGTTTTGCTAATCTATTGACATCGAAAATAACGTAATGCTAGTAATAAACACGGAAAACACCATCTATCAAAATAATGAAAAGCTGGAACGTCTGCAAACCGGAAAAGCAGTTAAGTCAGTGTATTGATGTTCTGGTTTCAGAAACGAAGAAATGTTTTGTTCAAAGATAAATGAAAGTTAAGACAATTTGTGGTTTTACCATTTTCTAAATTGTATTTATTTATTCCTCAATGCCGCGCCCAAAATTTAGTCTGTCTCGCCGTGTACGGAACTCCGTTCTCTTTGAACTTCGAAGATTGATTACGCAGCGGTACTTGCACGTTAAATTTACATGTTTACATATCAAGCAGCCAATTCATTTCATATTCCACAAAATTATAGACGAGATCACGTGGCTGACACTTCATTGAATAAACATACATCCACTAGGGTTCAACAATTATTTTCCTTTTCCTGTCACAATAGCTAAAGTCATTACTCGCGTGAATTAGGAAATGGCATAACTACCTAATCAGGTTAAGAATGTAAGGTTACATCAAAATAAACCGAACTGGTTGCTAAAGAGAAATGAATTCGTCAAGTGTTTCATCTATCGAAGCTATTTATTAGCCCTTGAAACGTATTAATTGTGACGCAACCTAAATAAATATATGATAAATAGTCTTCACATAATCAGTTTGCCGAATTAAGTTAAAACTAGTAAGGTGTAACCTTTAATACATAACTACCGGAAGAGTGGTCAATGCAAAAATTCCAAATGTGGATGCAGATTTGACCAATACACAAAGTTTTTGGGTCTCAAATTGATCTTCCGCATCGATTTATGGCTTAAAAATTTTTGACGACTGGGGACCCCCAACTTCAACGGCCCACCCTACCGCCAGGTAACCGATTTGACCCATGGTCCCTTGGCAAAAAATGATCGTCTTTAACTCCTGTATCGATTCATACAATAAAATTTTTTGACGACTTGGTCACCCCCACCACCTCAAAGACGTCAACCCCGGTACTTCCGGTCAATGATGAGGTACCTGGCTGAAAATCAATAGGGAACGTCCCCTTGGGCAAAGGTCCCTCTATGCCAAATTTGAGCCGAATCGGTCAACGTGGAGGGAAGTTAGAGTGTTTACAGACAGACAGACAGACAGACAGACAACAGACAGACAGACAAACAAATCAATCGCTATAACTACCTTTCAAGCATTTCATGCTTCCGGTAGTTAATAAACGCTTCCGTGTTTGTTGCATCGTTGAAAATGGTTAATAGTAATGTACCAAGTAAGACTGCACGAATAATACATCGAAAGTACCCGAAAATCAAATATAAATGGGTATTCACATTGTTGTGCCGCACAACTTGTGCGGCTTACATTAGCCATTTATGTTGGAAGGCCACGAGTTTTAATATTGTTAGGTTTTAAAAGGTATAATACAACTGCATCCTATTGGGTGCCAAAGAATTAATATTGCTACTTGGCTGCTTGGCATTAAATCATTAAATATATCTACTACAAATATGCTCCGTCACAAAATTCACGTTAATGTTTGCTTCACGTATCAATTGTCACTGAATGGATTTAGTGCATGGATAGATTGTGTTTAAACAATTGTAACTGCATCGTCTCTCGAATGTGTCTTTCTATCAGAAATGTGATACATTAATACGACGTATATTTTCCATATTTTCGCCGACTTTGTCATCAACAACTGGTCAGTGATGCAGTTTACAATTACGCTACCTGATGTTAAGAGTCAGTATTATAGGATTTCTCCTTTTGCGTTGTCGAGGAAACGAAATTGTTTGATACACGTTTCATATCTCTTGACATTTCTCTCTGAAGCTCCCTAATAAGATACCTTGAGTTGTATTTAATAAACTCATCGAAATCGAAAGTGTAATTTTGATAACATTGTGTCGATAAAGCAATGAATAAATAATAATGCCAACATAATTAGGCACCACCAACATCACCTTAAATTCGAAAACATTGTTCACCTCGTTAAATGCCCAAATCAGAGTAATTCTTTTAGTGCAACGTTTTAGTATAGGCGTTCGAAGAGTTAGCGAATTTACACGCTTATTACATTTTGTTACTATATTGCTTAATCTGACCAAGTTTCCATTATTACCAACTTCATAGATATTTTTCCTTAATATTTCACACATAAGATTGATTTGCGTTGCCTAATCGAAAAAATACTGGATTATAGTTGTTGCACATTACAATCTTTGGCAATTTCATCACACATCTTGTAAAATTAGTAAAAGGGGCATTCGAAGTAGAGGAAAAAGCCAACTCCAATTTTCTGAATTTGGTACCAACATGTCCCCCTGTACTCAATGGCTTTTTGGAAATGAATGGTTAAGAAATTACTTATTTATTCACTTCCAATAAGCCATTGAGTAAAGGAGGGACATTTTTGGTGCGAAATTGAGAAAGTCGGAATTGGAGTTTTCCTCTTATTCGAAGGGATTGGACGTCTCACCTAGCCATGTAATGAAAAAGTTGTGGATAAAGTATCCTAAGAAAATACACGTGAAATGAACAAAAGTCCAGTAAAGTATCCGTAAAGCATCACAAAGTTTTAATGTTTACAGGGAAAACATTTCATAACATAGCAATTTTTGTATTTGTTAATATTATGTTCGGTTTGGTTTTAAGATATTAAGAAACCTAAATTTCGCGGTGGAAAATTCGTAATATTCGTTCACGCATTATTCAACCCGACAGTAAGGATAACCTATTGGTTTATAAATTATTTTCTGACACTGAATTCGTTTAACAACATAGAACTATAAACATGCATTCTTGTTCAGTTTTCACTCCAAATTGATTCACAATGTTTTGTTTAAATAGCTTCACTGTAAATCACTATCGAGATACATATCAACACATATACCATGATTTCTTTGAACAAATTGTAACATTACAAAACATTGATTTTATTCTATCTCTTCTATCTGGAGAATACTTTACTCTTGCTTGAAGGCTCGTTACCTATTTACCCATTAATCGACGAAACCGTGCGGAATGCACATACATCACTAAATTCATTCATAAATTGTCAAGTAAAACCTCTGCAATTAAAATTACAACCTTCAATTAAATGTATAGCTTGCAATTGTAATCGTTGTTTAATTTAATTTAAAGCGAAATTGTAAAATATTTTACATGCATACTAAATGATTTAACAGATGTTCCATCTTTTAGTTTACATCACACCAAAAATTAGAAGGATATTTAACCTGCTTTTAAAAAAATGATCCCATATGTGAAGAATACTACTACCGACGCTTAAAAATTACAAATGAAGGTTCAAATTTCATCACTGAGGTTAATTCAAAATTCCCAATTAAGTTACTTTTACCCATGTAAAATATTAATTAAAACCTGGTTCGTTTAAACTGAGCCAATCAGTTTATAAAACACAAAATTGTTTCGAATTTACTGAACGATTCTTCCAGTTGTTTGAAAACATTTTACCCAGGTACAATTGAACTGGATTCATTTCGGCATGGTGAAGATTAACAATTTAGTTTCATCAATCGGTGTGAAAAATGTGACTAAAATAGACATGTCATTCGAATACGTGTCAAAGAAATTCTATCAGTAATTCTAAACTCAAAATCATCCTTTTCGATCCATAACACGAATGACATACAATAGTTCTAATTACCTTCCAATATATGAATAAATTTTACCCTGCCGAATTCACGAAACAGCACCAAGTTCACACCGTTAGATGTTCGGCGAAAATTGGGGTCCGTGGACTTGATCAAGATTTAAGTAATGTTTAATTAGAAAAGTATACAAAATACTGGGGTGTACCGTAGCAATTTATTGACCTTTACAAACAGTTTATAAGAAACTAACAATATTATAACTTATAACTATTTGATCAATAATTTATTACTACCGCCCATAACACACCATCCTCCTAGTCCTCTGTATGTGATTTGTAAACCCCAGATAATCTTCATTATTTGAGTAAGAAGACCGATATTTAGGTAGTTCTTGTAACTTGTTGTAACAACTGTAAAATATAAAATAATAAACAAATGACAAGAAATTTAAGAACACATTGCTTCCAAATTTTTACTTATCAGATCATCACAAAGTGTCGACCGTCACAATCACCCACTTCAAACCTTCGCTTATAATAAATAGTTTTTTTCCGGTAAAAATACCTGGTAGCGTTTGGGTTACGAACTTGATCGCGTGACTTGAACATACCTAGCAATGCTAATGTATTGAAGAAGGGTAATTGTTATATAGTTACCTGTGTTCTAGAAGGTATATATATGTTTCATGTTCATCCTAGGTAAGTTTATTATAGTATATAATTCCGAAAAAAACATTGATTGCAATTTTTCATGGTCGATTCAAGTGCCCTAAATTGGGTAAACGGATATCGTATAATTACTTACAATATAATTATCGCTTCCTGTAATTTTTCAGAACTCATCAATCGGCATCCATTCTCACCTATAATTAATGTCACTGTCGGTACTCACCACAACAATTTCCACACATGAACTTCGTGCGAAGATGCAGCCAAATACCATGAATGTCACGCAGTTTATTAAATGTTCTTACAGAGAGTTTTCTTCAGTTAAGAATGCTTGACATGAGAGAGCATTAATAAAATTAAGTACATACATGCTGGATAATCTTTCAAAAGTCAAAATGATTTTTTATTGTCACGTTTCAAAATACTAAACTTGATGTTTTTTCTCTGAGCAATCCATCTTGCCTTCTCGTATTGGATCTCACTAAAATCAGCACGAAAAACAATGTAACCAATTGCATTAGGAACGAAATGACTGCAAAATAACTAGAACAATTAATCATAACTGACTTAATTTAACAAGTTTCTAGTGGGAAACAATTTCGATTCTCTCCTATTTATGTAGTATTTAGACAAATTCAGGGTGTATGTGTAACATGGTGATTTAGTTTACTGCCCTATACGTTATAGATTGGAATTTGTATTTGCTAGACCGCATTTCCGTAATATTTCTACATTTTTTTGTGTTGTCCCTGTCAGAAGACAAAAGTAGTAATAGATTTAGCGTCATTAAACAACATCAGTCACAACATTTCAACTCGAACAATTTTGATATGCAGAAATGTTCTGTTTGAAACGAAACGAAAATGTAACAGTGATCTTTATTATCCTTACTTTGGTTTAGAATTACAAATTTGAATACTTGAACAGGTTTACTTCCTCCGCTTGCAAGGATAAAAAGTTACAATTAGGGCTCCTGGCGTGGGTTTTGACTGTGCCAACATATTTGCATACATTTAGGTACAAATCCCAGAAGTCTATACAGTGCATCAACTAGCTTAACTCGGCGGCTTTCTTACGTCATTGTATTCATCATTCTGTAACACACTTATTCCTACTTACCAACCTCACACTCAAAGATACAACCGTTGGTAATGTAAGACCGGCTGTGCCTCTATAAAAACGTGGATGGCTTCAAGATGCAAAAATCCATCGACAGTGTTCATTGACTAAATCATTTCATGTTGATCGAAACTGTTATCCCGTCTATTATTCTTTACGAGCAACGTATAATCGTTCAGAATTTCTACTGACTAACCACGATTTCTGGTTACCTGCAAAACAAGACTACCGTATACATGTATGTATTTCGACCTACATGACAACGGGTAGTCCGACGACGCTCAGTACGACTAACCGAGCAGCTATCGATTAGTGTAAATAGAATTTTTTGTGACTTAATTAATTACGTTGTCTGCTGTGAAAATGGAGAGCGCATTGTTTTGCGAAATAATTCCAATGTTCAAGGAAAAATATTGTACCCTTGAATTCACATTTGTCAATTGTTTGTTTTGCTCGCCTACAGCAAGTGTGATTCAGCATCAACAAATTTACAGAATAAAAACATGATGAACTCAAAGTCAGATTTTTCATTGCACTATGCATATTTTACCACCTATGAGGACTTTGGTAGAAGTAGAAAATTTCAGGGAAATCACTAATGATTGATTCAACGAAGAAACTCCATTTACATTTTGACCTACTAGATAGAACTTAATTTATTGATTAATAGCTGGAATAGCGAATACCTAATACAACTGGGCAGGCAGAGTTACGAAATCATTTGTGGCTTATTGTTCGTTTACGGCTTTGTTTTTGGAATATAAGTGAAAGCAAAATCTATAATGTTGCGTGTTGGTAGACCGATTAGAAAACTTGCCACACAGCTCGGTAGCATTGGCTTCAAGTACCATGTGAATAGCCATAGGATACCTAGAGTTTGCTCAAACAATCCTTTTTATTAATGCATTGCAATTTTAACACAATATCTGTTACTTTCGTGTTATAAATAACATCTGTCGCATTCGTAAACTTCACCTACGTCATGTGACCCTTCCATCTTCCGTAATTATGAAAAGGAATTGAGCCAATTTGTAATTAGATGGTGTCCAGTCCATACATTAAAGTATATATGCTGCTTCAAAGTCTACTTGACTAGGTACTTAAAAATTGTCAGAATTGAAACAATATGAAATGGAAGATAAAGTCATTTCTGGTATGCTAAAAATCACAGGCTTTGCCATGACGAAAGACGCTACAATCATGAAATTGAAATTTTTGCAAGTACGTTTGTCACCAGTCTCGCTCGTCTTCAAATTCATGTGTCATATTTTGATTGAACAGATACTTCTTAAAAATGAATTAATAAATTATGTTCAAACTTACGGCTTATTGCAACGTTTTATTGAATCTATTTAATGCTTTTTATGAAGTATCATCATTTTTTCCTTTTTTACAGTCAATCCGTTCTTGTTCTTTTAAACTTTTATTAACTTTCACGTATCACTCGTGTGTTTGTAAAAAGTCAATCTGCTTCAAATGTTTAATATTTCAAACGCGAATGATTTACGTTTCGGACACTAAATTATTCAGCAATATTAACCGAGCAGTTCAAACGAAAATACATTAAAAAAAGTCGTTGCATTCAGTCCATTTTACTGTCGTAATTAATATTAGTTATCTTTACTACGAGTCGTAGTCTACGACTAAAAATTGATATTTCAAACGTTGCTCGGCTCTATAATTGGCGGTGTATGGAAGTGAAAAATTACATTACACCAATAATAGAATTTTGCATATTATATGTTCGTAATATTCATGGATATTTCTATAGCGCACGTATCGACTCTTGCTTCCATAAATCTAATTATGATCGCTAATATGGACTACTTTACGAATTCATTAAACGTTGCGCAACTTATTATGTTCGGAAAATGGAATAATATATTTCAAATTACTATTATTTTTAGAAACATTGGCTAATAAATGTGCCCATAAATAGTATACTTTGAAATGTCATTGGAAAACTGAAGCAAGTGGACAGTTGCGGCATTCCTGCAAGTTTTATAATATTGTCTGGCTATACCTTTGAGGCTTGTATGTAGTTGTGATTTCCCAAAATACTTCTCTGAATTCTCTTTGTTGAAATAAAGCTCGTTGATCCAAGGCAACGGTAACAGTTGCCTTGGATCAAATAGCTTTGGTATGGCAACGCCACTAATGTGGAAAGCATATCAGGTTCAAAACGCGGTTTTTGGAAAATATTTTTACCGCCATGTCATCCACATGGATATCTCCCGTGAAAGCTTCACGGTGGAGAGACACTGGCGCCTGTTGATTCCGCACTATTTGTCATTTGCACCAATCGTCGCTCATATACTCATACCACTGTATTCTATCCTGAAGTATATTTTCAGCACTTCTGATTCGGATCCACTTTTCTTAGTTATGTTAAATATATTTATCATGTGCACAGCTACACTCGCCACGGGTATGAATGTACTACATTTGACGCAAGGAGAGGAATACTTTGAGGGTTTCCTAAACAGGCTCTTTCGATTCGACCGAATTCTGAGAAAGGACTGTCGTCCCATAGGATACTCCAGTTGCTTGTCAACTAAAAAGCTGCTTAAACGAGGTATTCTGCTAACCTGCATTCACACCTGTTTCCTAATTCAAGCACATTCAGCAGAGACACTACTAAATATGAATCGACTTTTTTAACTTCCAGAATTTATACACATGTTACGTCGAAATAAGGAACTGGACATTCTGGGCGTGCTGACGATGAACATTGCTGTATTCCTCTCTATTGTTGGAATATCGTTTGGTGGCATTGGTGTTCTCGTTGATTTGGACCCGTTCAGATACGTAGCAAATGGTTTAATATCTTCAAATCATATTTTAATAACAAGCTTTAGCACAGCTTTCAGATTTATTTTTGTTAGCTGGGCTGCAGCAGAGGGTTGTCGGTCCTTGATGGTAAATTTTACACCATCGGTGGCATTTTTTCCAATAATTTCTACATCTCTAAAACTCATTGCTGCAATGTCGCCGAATACGCGTTCCCTAACATTGTATTCACAATTGCGATGCATTTGTCAGATTGGAATGGATGAGGTCCGAAACGCAGCGGCATTGTTAATGGGCATTGGGTTTGTTATTTGTGTTCTTGTCACTTGGGTCATGATATCAGGGTGGCAGGTGTTTCCTCTCTTGGCATATCTGGCTGTGTCCATGATAGAAACTGTGACATACATGGTGATACTGCTGACACTACCCGCTGCCTGCTTCTGCTACACTTATAGTAGCACATTGCTCAAGCATAAATGGTCAAAATGTTCGTTTCACTACTGGGAGATTGAGCTGAATGCGAATAGGGTTTCGCGTTCGGAATATAAGATTTGGAAACGGATGGTGGATGCTCAAGCCCCAATTTCATTTCGTTATGGATCGGCGACATTCGACGAAGACACGACAATCAACTTTTGTCAAAACGTTATAGACAATGCCATAAATGTTATTCTTCTTTTCCACTAGACATGTGATACATTGAGTTAATGTATTGTCCGATTTTACCATTACAATGCTTAAGTAGACATGCTTTAAATATATATGTCTGGACTAGAATTTAAGGATCCCCGGCACCTGGATTGAAATCGGTTGACAATTGTTATAGGGCGGTGAAATCATCAATAAAGATATTCTTCACATCAACAAACATCTCGCTCATTTGTTATTATTTGTGTTTTGAAGTACTTCACCCGTGAATAATTTATGTGAAATTCCTGAATTATTTTTATGTTCGTTGGGTTAGAGCAGCAAAAACTAAGATTTTCGCTACTCACATATTATTCTTGTGTTACTATATGTTAAGAACAACCTACAGCAGCTTGCAACCTTTGGTTTCAATAAACTCCTTACATGGCCTTCCTTTACTCAGAAGGGAATTAATTTCGAGCTGCTCAGAGAGATAAACTGTCAAAAATCTTTATTAGTGAGATGCCAGAAAAGATTCCGGTGGGTGGAAAAATGATAATGTCGAGTCGTCCACTCACCCGGCATCTTTTTTGGTGGGTGGGTGTGCATGTGCATAGTGAACGATCCCATACCAACTTTCAAAACGACATTTTCAAACATTAATTATTCAAAATGGCGGATCGATCAAGGTCTGAAAGAATCGGATTTCTGGGTAAGAAGGACTGGGCTTTTCGAATCTGGAACGCATTCACCATGACTCGTCCGCCTTTTTTCAGAAATTAAACTTGTTTGCAAAAACTCGTATTTTTCACTGTTTTTTGCAGTTTTCTCCATATATTTAAAACCACGTGGTTTGAAGCGACTTAAGACCATCATATTCGGAATCGTCGGGTTTTTTGTATATAATCGACCCAAAAATCGAGCTAATTAACGAGAAAAAAATTTGGAGCTCGAATTGAATTAACAGCGAAGAAGAATTGTCAGCACCACATAGTACACTGCTGTCAGTGCACTAGTAAGCTCAAATAATTAATCAGTGCCACAATTTAACTATCAATGGGAATAGAGAATGTGCTATCATCTAGGTTTCTTACTTGGCATTTACATTAGCTATTTACTATATATTATTCTTTTTGCTGGATAATAGAATGCAATTCCAATGAGAAATATTTCACGAATTTGAAATGTTGGAATAGCGAGACTAACCTGCGTGTACGTTAATATACGAACCTAAGCGGAGGCTTTACAATCTATAAATCTGGTATTAAAACCTTCCACTACATGTACCACCTAGCTTGACCGAGCTTAATCTTCAGGCCCTTGGTTGCACTGATGTTTACATTGCGGCGTGTAAGAGATATATTTAGTTAGCGCCTTGCACGAACATGTGATACTTGGTTTTGGGATTTCAAAAACTTCTCCGGTTTTACACTGCCATTGAATAACTTATTCGGAGAAGCAAGCGGAATATATTCTAAATATTAAATGTAAACGCTACAAATAAAACAAAATGGGAATTTAAAAAAGATATACTCTTACAGTCAGTTTATAGCACTTACATCATTCCATTAAAGAGTAGAAAATGTGAAATTGGTGGCAGTATGTATTTAAACGGGCATCGTACTGGTAAGAATTCTCCCAGTATATGCGCTTTGCAAGTTAGCTTACATCACTAAACGTTTAGCTTGCACTATTTTGAAGGTGGCAATGTTGGCATTTTACAAAAAATACCTTAGGTTCATTTTCATGTGAATCGTACCGCATTTAATCTTCTTTGGCAGTGATTTCAAAATTTCAAAAATAAAATAACTATCCAATTGTGAAAGATTGTAAGGCTTTTTTCGGAGACGATATTTATTTCTACTTTTTGAGAGTTAATGGAAAGCTACCTAAAAAGTTTATGTTCATTACTTGAGCCTTGTGTTTTGATGTCCTCCTACATTTCTCGTAAAGCAAAACAGAAGTTGTGGCCCTGTATCTACTTTATAATTTAAACAGACACGGCGGACTATTGAACTACACGGCAGCCAAATTAAGGCAGCACGTATAATTCTGGATTCAGAGTATTGGTATAATCTTCATTTTTAAACTTTTACCAACGCGGTTTATAAACAAGACGCATGTAGTCTTTTGAAAAAAATAATAGAAATGTGCTTCCAAATCTGGTAAGGTAGTTAATTTTAAAAATAAAATGCATTAATAAAGTATTTTTCTCCCCATTTTATTACATCCACCCAAAATCCCAAAACGGATTGTTGGTTAGCCATTAACTTACAAGGAACCGCAATCATCGAGGTTCGCCAAATGCGACAAGAATTTGTCAGGTAACTAATTTTTGGGTGCTAAATTCAATTCCGGTGTCAAATGTCCCGTATGAGCATGTGTACAGCATCTAATGTAGGGCAGGTACGTTTATACCACTTTTATATATCCCAAATACACAGTAGTGATATACCCCAAATGCACGGGAATGATATTCGACAAAATGCATTCATCATTTCTCATAAAATCTTTAGTGCTTTGCGAGAGGTTGTCTTTATGAGACCCGGTACGGAACAATGAGACGTATTTCTGGCATATTGTAATGACAAAAAATGATCCCAAAGAATTCCCCTATCGCATTAGGGAACAAAAATTTTTGACGACTGGGCTACCCATACCATGCATAAAGCCAGGTTGTACCCTACTGTATATGCACTACATATGCCCATACGGGATTTTTGTCACCGGGATTGAATTTATTACCCAAAAATTAGTTACCTGACAACTTGTCGCATTTGGCGAACGTCGGTGCTTGCGGCTCCCTTGTTAGTTTTAAAAATAACATTTTTTGACAGAACAGAAGGCAATGTGTTTTACCTACGGTTTGTGAATACTCATTTTGCATGTGAACTCGTCTACCATTTTACATATTCGCAAATGTTTTATGTAACTTACTTTCGAAAAAGGGCAAGTAGACCTCGTTTTATGACAGAAAACTACATTTACCTTAAAAATCTAACGTATCGATTGTTTAATGTATCCCTAACAACAACGAAACGAAAATTTATTATCTTCACCTTGCACCGCAACGGACATACGAAAATCTGAGACACCATAATAGCTCAGTAGGTTTATGTTGTTACTTGACGACGTGCTACATAGTACATACACATGTTTATAAAATTAATACGTAATTCATAAACGAACAGAAAGTAGAACTGTAAATGTCCAAATTAGCTCCATCCCCTTATTACCTTTTCAAACCTTTACCTTTTTAAAATCAAAGGAAACGTGCATTGCATTTTCCGTGCCTCAAGTTTAGTGCCACCTTTCGAATCAATAATCATACATGTTACTCTACTTGCTTAATAAACCTGCGTATTATCTTAGTGTTTAATTTTTTAAACACATTAAATGTTTGCTTTGCTATTAATTACACGAATTTAAGTCAATATTATGCAAATGTCATATTCATTTCTCAAAATTAAAAGTTTTACTGTAATACACATAAGTTCTTTGCATATACTGGTTAGAAACATGGGATTGCTAAATCTGGGACGGAGTTTTTGGACGATATGTTGAATAAACCCTATAAATCGTATTCGTATCGTGCTTCCCATAAATCGGGAAGCATTGGAAGGTAGTCCAAGTGAATATTTATAAAATGCTGGCTGTCGCATTTTACCAAGTATCAAATTCAGAAACGTCTATGACTATCCACAATACTTGGAAATACCAGTCTCTAATTGCATTACCTTAGACATTTTTAGGTCTACAATGCTGTACAGGTTGTAGATGCATTAAATTTTTTCACAATTACTCTTTCCGTAAACTAAATTTACCAGCAACAAATACCGCTTAATGGACGGCGGCCTACCTATGGCACACCTTATTCTTCTTTAACAGGTAAAAATATATTGAGGCGCTTAACAGCATAAACTCCAACTATGTATGTAAAACGCATTCTTGGACGATGTAACTTGTACCTAGTTTTGCGAAATATTGTATTTAGACTCCCAAAAACTGTTGACTGAAATATGAAGCATATATACATATCGCCCTTTCATTAAATTGAGAAGCAATTCAAATGAACACAAAAAATTCCAACAAGCGTACTTTATCAAGTGTAAAATGCAGGAGCTTCAAATTCATTAAAGAGTCTTGGACTGAGTGCTGATGGTAACTTGCAACAGTTGTAAGCAACCAGTTATTAAAAGCGTGTGATTTCAAATTTTTGGGATACGCTGATGTACATATTACCGCTCGATTGACATTTGACCACTATTTGGAGTACTGGTGTCATTCCTGTTATAATTGTTTTTAATTAACAGAGATTTGTCGTATTTTGGTTGTGACTAGTACAGGAAAGGTGAGAATTCCATACCATTATTAAATGGTCAAGAAGCATACTTCAATTTCTGACAAAATAAACTCATTAACATGTTCTTATTAGTATGCTGTTGCCTTTCAGGTATTTAGAAAATTTGGCTTAGTGTTACTCTTCACTAGTATCGTAGTCAATTGCTTTCTTGTAGTAACAAATTACATTGTTTCCTATGTGTATGAATGTCATACATTCGGCGGATTCCCTAACATTAAAGTTTTTATACCTGAATCAGCGATGTTTAACGTTGTTTACAGAAAAGTCCTGTTATATACAAAAAAGTGTTACATAATATTGAACGGGCATTTTTAAAGCGAACAGCGCAAAAGAACTCGCATCTGCGGACAGTGCTATTGTTGTCCACCAAACGTACGCCCACATAGTTGTTTTTATATTCATTTATATTCATACAAATATACATTTAGATGGATTCCCAAATTATCGCTTGACAAGTACGTCTTGCATTTTTCTTTGGAATTTAAGTAAGCTGAAATTACACGCCGTCAATGACATGACTTGGATGATTTGTCGTGATCATATGGGAGGTGATTTAGCTCCATTTATTTGTTGTTTCAAGTTTGTTGTGGATTCCGCCGAAGATAAATGTTCGGCTTTTTGTTGTATTATTAAAGTGATATGTAAACTAATTGATATTAACAAACGGGAAAAAGTATTGCTAATTAATGCCTGATACGAGCAGCAGTATATTTATGCATCCGACAGCTTTAAATTAAGCATCGTCCGATAATGGTTCTTTTATTGATTCAAAAATCAATTGTGTCGCGTTAACGGCAATTATTGTCTATTGTGACCCATCCACCAACTTGAAAGCCACAGATTGACCAATTTTGTAGCTTCGTATGGTTTTTGTACTAGTGAAACGAAACAAACTGTACATGGTATTCTACGAGTATCGTTGCACTGAATGACTGGCAACAGCTATAGAAATATATATAAATTAAAATGTGCATTGTTAAGGCTTTATTGCTGGGAAATTAAATGTATATCGGAAGCCTACTCCGCCATCTACGCATACTATGCTAAAATTAGAAGGACGTACTTTCATGCACGCAACAAGTTTTAACCAAAATATCAATTTATTTATTTTTGATGCTGGATGGATGGAGCAATCAAGTCAGTTGTATTTATTCTAGCCAACGATTTACGGAATCCAAACCTCCAGTTCTTTCAATAGCACTGTCAGGTTGGCAAAAACTCTTGACAACCTCGTATTTTATTATTGACCATTAAGAGGATGTTGTCTTGTAAAAGTAATAAATTACAATTGTACGAAACGAACATGAACAAAAAATCAATGCAAATGTCAAGCCATCATTGTGAACCTAAGCCCCACTTACATTTTTCAGTGTCCAAAATTATTAAAAATATCTGAAAGTTGTCCCACAGTTCCTTCACTCACACTATGTAATGATTTTACTTGTGAAGAGTTTAGTAAGCGTTGATTTTAGAGACAGGCAGATCAAAGCAAATTGCAGCATTCATATGAAAACAAGTTGATACTTACCGAACAGGCCAGTTGGCACCATTCAGTACCGCCCGTCTTGGTCTCCGGATGGAACCCAAGTCAGACGACCCGGTAACGCCATTTCAGCAACCATATCCATGTCTTGTGGTAAGTTGAAAAATGGCAAGATGAGGTGAAATTGTGCGGATGAATTTAACAACTGTAGTATTTGTTGGGAGACTGTTTTGTGCCACAATTCACAATATAAGAATATGAATAATATCAGCATTATTCACTGGAGAGTACGGCCAATGGTCAAATAATATAAACGGAAATGATTCATCAAGCATCATATAAACGGCACGAATCTAATGGCTGCCGGATTCAGGATATCAATGTTCTAAATAATCAACTCCTTCTGCAGATTATGTGATCAACTCGAGTGTAATTGTTTATGAAGAAAATTACGCTCGGCCAATAAAACTAATTATTTTAAAGCTGCATCTCAACATGCAACGTCATTAGTTAAATTCAGCCCGAGTTGGTCATAAATTGTAAGTCATAGGTAATGTATGTACATATCTCGGTAATAATAAGTTATGATGGCATAATTCCAGAATTGTTGTTTACATTTTAGTCACAATATGAGTATTTCGAGTAAAGTCATAGTTTTATTATCGGATATGATTACCCGTTTTTACTAGCACACCCTGCTTCATCAATATTCACTTCATACGTACCTATTAATATTAAATTATTTTGGTGAATGTAATGCCGAAATTGTAAGTGCTTTGTTTGCTGCACACCTATACATTCACCAGTCCAACTAATTTAGGAAAGCGGTTAGTTGGCATTCTTTCACTTCCATTCCTGAGTTATTAGTTTTGTATTGATTAGTTTGCATGGATTAGTTTCTTTACTCAAATAAATTAATAGATGTTTAATGGAAATCGTAACTCGGTTTGTCAAAAGTATAATGAACGGGCAATGATTCTCAATGACGAAAATTGTAGTAAAACCAATAAGCTTATAACCAATCTCGTATAGCAAAAATAAATTAGTTGACACTTTAAGTTTATAGTTCATAAAAATGTACGATGTTGCGTCGAAGGTATAACTGCGTTTGGATTGTAGTGTTTTACGTTACGACCTGCCACAATCTCCCAAGTATGAAGTAAGATGAAAAGATGAGAACAGTTTTCAGATTCGCTACTGAAACAAGGAGTTAAGTTATACTCAGTGTGCTGGCGTACGCCGTAATACTGTTTGCCAATACTAATGATTAAACTAATTTATAACTGTCTTTTGTTCTGGCAATATGGAAAAACTGGTTGGACTTTCTTGCGTATGGTTAGTACGTTAGATTGAATACTCGTTTTTTAACTTTGAACACGAAAGAGTCGCATAGAATCTACCAGTCTGTTATGTTATGAAATACTTGAACTGGAGAGATACTAATTTTGTTCCGGGGTTTTCATAGATGACTTCTGAAACATCGCCAGTTTTTGACATCCTCATTCAGGCGTTTTCCTTTCACGCTGACATTGTGTGTCCGGTGAGTGCCAAACCTCCTCCACTCCCCACAAATTTTCTTGCATTATTTATGGTTTTGTATTTGAATTACTCTGTTTTCGGTACATTTAACCTCATATATTTTTCCTCACCAAGAAGTATGTAAGCCAAGAACCGTGCTAGAAAATAGAATTGCTTGCTAAGTTTGGGCAGCAACTTTTATGGAAATAATTGATCAAATCAATAACGTGAATCTCTCCCGATATCCCAGTGCACCTGAAATCTTGTTCCGCAGTTTTTTATCTGGTATGGTTTAAAATGGTTCAAAAGTCTTGTCATTGCAGTATTTCTTGACATCAAAAAAAGAGTTGGCTCTCTCAAAAATATTGCCAACAATTTGTCCCCTCCACAATGTTGTTTCTGAGCACTAATTTCTTTCGTCTAAAGTACGATAAGTAGTTCTTTAATTTTGTTTTGGATTGCAATGGAACCCCTCTTATTTACTATGAGTATTTCAAATATATGAGTCGTAGTAGTGAGTTGCCGTAGTAGGGCTATCTACATACGCCAACGAGTTCTTTAACGGTATTTGTTTCTTGACTAAGGCCTTTTCGTGTTGGTCTGTTCCTCTGGTACAAAAGGAGGACATTAGTGTTACTCGAAAGTCAGTGGCGACAACTACAAACCGACTAATCTTTAACTGTTGGTCTTGGACAGTGTATCCTTGTGACGCAGGATTTGGTCGCCACACATCTTTTCTCAGCCCGCGTAGGAACAAGTCATCAAGGCCTTGTTTAGGAGCAAATCCGACCCCAAAAACAAATATTCGTAAATTTTGTTTAATTTAACGGTTAGTTAAAAAACAATTGTATTCCACCTTAGTGTTTATTTTGGAAAGTCCAGTTCAAAGTCTCTGTTACGCAACCTTTAAACCAATCAAATTTTACCTTTTATTGGTCGTACCATGATTCCAACCTTCACATTGTTTTAATTTCCATGACGTTGACTATTCTAAATCCATACGGTGAAATCGTACAAATAATTCTTGTGAATAAAAACCCTCCACGAAATTAGAAATAGTTCATCCGTTTTTAAAATGATAAGCCATGAAACACATCTAAGAAGCTATTGGTAATGACGACGACAATGTATACCGGTGCAGGAATGCATAATACGAAAATAACATTAACTATATCATATAAAAATAAATTCTTTCAAATATTTACCTATTTTGCAGAAGTTTTTTCCTGAAAACATAGAGTATTATCCTTGCTGTAAAAAACGGGGGAATACGTTGGACAAATATTCGTTGCGAATAAATTAGTTCACTATTTTTAATAAGCGTCGTTTTCATTTCCTTTTGAACGCAATCAGTTTTCTTTAATACTATTTTCACGAAAAAGAAGTTCACAAATGCACTACGGTATAAAGTGTTCTCGATAGTATCTTACCAATACTTAGCTGGTTCCTCCAGTGTTGGTGTGGAGTGGTTTGTTCCTGTTCATCTGTAGTTGCAAACGTCATTAAATCATGTAATTATGAAGCTTGTCTAGCTTGCGGCTCTGGCAATAACATAAAAGTACTTGGGTTGACATAATTATCTAATTGTTATTAGAGGAAAGTTTTCTCAACATCGTTTGATAGTTTACTAATGAATTTGCCTGTACTATCTCCATTTCAAGTAGGTTAATTAAAAATTGAATTCTTAAATATGTGCATTAAGGTAGGCCAATTAACTTTGAGGTAACATTGGTTTCTGGTAGTAACAAGAAGCATCACAAACGATTTGTAACTAAGCCTTTTTAACTTATTTTAACATAGATACTTATTAAATGATGTCAAAGCAATTCAAGTAGCTGCGTAATTTGTAATCGGTCTCAATCATTAATAATCAACAACGTGAAACTCTGGACTAATAGTACTGCGAAATACATTTAGCCGCAAGATTATCAATATTAGCATAAATTAAATAAAGAAACATGGTTTGTGTGGAATTGATCTATGTTTTCCCAAATTCCAGTTATTTTTTAGTTCAAAGTGGTGGTCCATATCCGTTATAAAAATGCTTTAAAGAGTAATTCATGGCATGGAAACATTAAATTGATTCTTAAGTATATTGATCACCGATCAATTTTCAGGCCATACAATATTTCAGACTGTACATTATTTAAGGCCGTATATTATTTCAGGCTGTACATTATTTCAGGCTGTACATTATTTCAGGCTGTACATTATTTCAGGCTGTACATTATTTCAGGCCGTATATTATTTAATACCGTACAGTTTTTCAGGTGTTACAATATTTCAGATGGTACAATTTCTTTCGGTCACTGGACCCGGCCCGTCCGGCCCTTCAGTTGGTCCGGCCTGGAGAGAGCTCTCCATATCTCTCCAGCGGCGGTACGGGCCTGTATATTATTGCGGAAATTCATCGAGAAATTCAAGGTTAGTGTTTGGGAATGTGAACTAATTGGCAAATGTCTCAATTTCACACAAAACACCTTTCCGGTAGTTTTTTATTTCGGGTTTATATCCGTCCTAGTTTTAATATGAATAATATATGAAGCTCACAGTAAACTCGCACTGATTTCTCCATTACTATAGACAGATATTCTCTCCACACTCTAAATGTTTCGTAAAAAAATTCATGACGTTAGGTGAAGTGTCACCAATGCTGCCAAAGAAACGAATTTATTCGCACTGATATTCGCCGTAATATTAGCTTGTGTTGTCGGAAGTATCGATCTTCCAAAATTTGGTGACGATATTGACGACACCTATATTCAGTATCAGTTCATTATTTCGTAAAATGGAACACGTGGACGTTGCGAAAACCTTACCATAGCAAACTGGATCACATGGTTAGTAACCATAATAATATAACAATAATGGCCATTGAATCTTTTATTAAAACGTTTGCTACGAAGTTTTATTGTCTAAACTTTACAGTCTACGGTCAGTGACGAAAACGTTTCAGGTTCATTTGGAAACCATGAATTGCTTTATCGCCTGCCTCAGAAAAACCATTCAGTACAGGTGATTTGTGTGTATTTTGCATGTCGTGTTTGGAATGTGGGTTTCTCACGATGTATTGTTCTCTCAAATTATTTTTTTCAGCCAGTCAAACAAAAATGTGTATTAAATTAAGCTTGAAGTTTACTCTAGATTTTTGTTCAAATTACAATCCATAATTTCGAGAACACCAGGAAATGATATCATGATGACGGAAGAACACAAATTGCTAATCTGCAACTATGAAGAGAGGAAGGTGTAGTGAGCAATAGCAAAAGTTTCGTGTCAGAGCAGGTAATGGATCTAACATGTGTTATATGACAGAAGGCACTCCTTACTACAAAATGGTTAGTAAGCATTTTGTACGATCCTGATATTGCAAAGAGTTATAATAGCAAACCGGGTTTAATGTCTCTTGAATAAAATATAGATTATGAAACTTTAATTAGAGTGGCCTTTCAAAATTAAAATAATGATCAAGTGTCAAATTCGTGCGTCAATAGGCGAGAAACTCACCGAATAGTAAAAATAGGCTGGTTAGGTACTCTTCGAGATTGCGAATGAAATAAGTAACTGGAGAAACGGCATTCAATTAACAATTAAAAGCGACTTCGTATCGCACCGAAGAACAGTTCGTTACATACCGGTTCAATTTTAATAAAAAATGGTGACATTTGTAACCACCATTTTATGTGAAACAAATTTGGAAAAATAAATTATGAACATCTGTAAGCACTAAATATAAGAAAGTCTTTAAATGAAAAAGCTCCCAAAACTGACGCACCCAGAATTTTGTGAACTGGTAAAAGTTGTGCGCGATACAATACAACGACTTCTAGTAACCATGAAACTTTGTAGTATATTCTGAGGAATTTCTCAAACATATGATGTAATGACGTAACAGTTTTGAAATAAGTTGGTATTATTATCAACATTAATACCATTACAGGATAGGTAAGCATTGTCTTGAATTGTACGTATAAAAATAAATAAAACAAAAATATTTGTTGTAAATATCTAGTGTGCACGCATATACACTATTTATACTCCGGTAAGGAGGTTAGTAGAAAATTGTATACATAAATTAATTGGGGTAATGAAGACTTTGACAACCTATGGTGCTTATTATATCGACATACCTAGCAAAAAATAAGAGAAGGCTGTAACGTAACACAATTAAATGAAACTACGGTTTACAGTGACATTCATCTTCCATATCATTTGAAAGTAGCAAATTGGCAGTCTCTATGGCATCAAATCTCGGAAGAGTTACTGCAACTCATTTAATCATGGAAAAAAGGTCAAATCTGCCAGATTATCCTAATAGTTTAGCGCCAATGCTCTTTCAAACTTGTTGATGAAAAGTTAAAAGACACCCATCTTCACTCTTAATGGGATCAAGCTTGTAAGAAATGGAGGAATAAATTTCTGACGATTGCGCCATCCCATCTTTCCGGTGACCAATACACGGACAGATGGTACATTCAGTAGGTGCGGGAACTATCTACCCCATGGAAAAGGTACATGTACAAACAAAATCAATGCAAGTTAAAGCCAATAAAAACAAGTCAAAATTCGGGCATAGAAGAAAGTTAGTTAAGTTTTGTAACTTAATCATAGAAGAGCTCATATTCATGTTATCAGCACGCTCCGTCAAAAGTTTTTAGAAAGGGAAGCGTTTGGGTCGGATAAATGAAGTGCACGCTTTTTCTTATTTCTGATTCAATGGTACCAATCTCCGAGCAGTATCTTCCATATAGATTGAATTGTTGCGTCCAAATATATTGAAGGTCGTTGGAAATATCTTCGTAGGAAATACGTAGGGATTTCCAAAAGTAGTGAGACGACTTTATTCTACTCTCATTTTAAAACCGGTGGGCGAAATCAATCAGCGTGCTCCACATATATTCCCTGGACCCTTGCCCACCGTTTCCACATTGCACCGAATGTCCAGATACTATTGGGCTAGAGTGCCGTGCTTCTATGTTCAAAAATCGAAATTCCTGTTTTTTCACGTTTTTTCGTTATTGAATTTTAAATGATGCTGCAGATTAGCCAGGACTCGCTGTAGTGCATGTTTTTTTGTACATATCTTGTCATGATGAGCCCATCGTTCGTTTCCAGTCACCATTTCGACGCTTGATAAACTCTACATCCTTTGAGAGAAAGGTGCTATTTTGCAGATTTGCTTGCACTGAAAATTTGCGTTCTCAAACGTAATGTCTTCGGAAATGCACCCACGACGGCGACACAAAGGTTCAAAATTGAAATCCAAGTACCTCCACACATTCAGTGGGTTTATGTGAACCATTTATGATATTTCTCATCACTGGGATTGACTATCTAAATCGACGACAGCTATCCTTTTGGTTACAAATCTCTCATCGGTAACACTTAGAGTTTGTCTTAACTTTGGCCTGTTTTACAGCGATAGGCTAGCTCTTTTAAGTCGCCGACGCCACCGATCGATTGTTGTCCGTATAAGCACGGGATCTACAACATATTTTGAAAATAATTGTGATTTGAACTGGTGGAAAGACCGTCCAAGAAAGGTTACATCACTTTCGCACGGACATCTTACGTAAAGAAAAAAGATAATTTCAGGTTTAACACGCTCTACCTCTGGATTGGTAATATCCATCGCAACACGTAGCATGTCAATCGAAAGACCAAACCTTGGTCTACCGTTTGGTATGAACACGGTCTGAATTGATAAATCTGCCATAGAGATATGCCTTGTCAAAGTCGTCTCATTACTTTTGGAAATCCCTCGTACAGTGTTTTTATTATTCGTTTAAATAGTCCTAAACATTTAGTTTGAAAATGTTTAATTTGCATGGTAATGACCTTAATGAATTATCAATACATCAGGGCATCATGGAGCTGTTTATCCGCAGCATAAATTGTAAAATTTAAAGCAGACGCTATAGCTTAGTTCTTTGAAATTAAAAAAACCGCTTTCAATAAGTAATATTGCTTTACAACGTTCGTGTCGCTATCCGTATTCTACGTGCTGTGGATTAATTCCTTGAGTGCAGGTTAATCTGCTTTGTAATACATTGGACAAGTAATTTTGTCAACGTTTGCCTGCACAAACAGTGCGAGATACCCTATACAAATCTAAACAAACAATACTTTTCTCGGATGACGCCATTCAAAATTTGGGGTGATTTTGTTTTCCTTGTCTAATCAATGTGTCATAATTATGTGGCATTTGCCATTATTGCAATATTTTGAATTCCAAGATCTCAGTGACTCTTCATCTTTCCTGTGGTTTATGCAGTGATATCATAACATCACAAACTGATAAATTGTTTTGACTGTAGATAACAAATCATATTATGAATTCAGGCGACTTAATGAATTTTTTATAATAAATATTCGCATGTCAACGTTTTCACCTGAAAATACTGCACCATTTTTGTTTGTCGTAAGAATTACAACGTAGCATATTAATCTAGCAGTAGATTAATTTGAGCATATATACAATTTATCAGCTACATTCGTTTATGACTATCATGTTGTAACTTTAACCAAGAGGCCAGCGTTATTTTGTACAGTTGAAATTTGATTATCATAACAACCTGGTATATACCCGGGCCCGGCGGAATAGTGTGAGAATGGCTGATTTGTTTTAGTAAATAGTAAATGTTTTGCAGTAGTTTATAAATGTCTAGACTTTGTGCATGCGCGAAAGTATTTGTGGATCATACAAAGTGTAGACCTTCACAAAATCACTTCTCGTAATTTTTTAGCTTCCTTCCATGTAGTATTTGGCTTGAAAAGCTTAATGTGGGTGTCAGTTATTGACTGGATTTGTGAAAGTATGGACAAAACGTAAATCACTCAGTCTTTCAGGTAGAAGGTCACTTATGGCGACGAAAGTATCATCAGAATCGCAGTATTTTTGCAATCGGCGATAACTCACTAACTTTGCATACTGTTCTTTATATATAATATTTTATTAAATTTTAGATTGACAATGATCATCATCACCATCAAGCTGGTGGGAAACTCTAGTTTTTCCTAGTATTTCAATCTCACTAATAATCAATCAAAGGAAATAACTATTACTTCCGAAACGCTGAAGTCCAACACGAAACTTTCACTAAAACCGTCTAAATGATGTTTCTCAGTTGAGAAAAAATCATGTAATCATGATACACTTTTGTTCTGTAGGAACGGCTTGGCTCATTTAATCGAACAAGGTTTTAATTAATATTTGACATGGGTAAAATAACTTAATTGGGAATTATGAATCAATCTCACAGTTGACAGTTGAACCTTCATTTGTAATTTTGAAGCGTCGGTAGTAGAATTCTATACATATGGCGTCATTTTCTGAACAGCAGGTACGATCAGCGTTTTTAAAGGTATGATGTAAAGTTGAAGAGGGAGCATTTGGGCTTTGAACAATAACGGGTACAAATTGACGACAAGTAATACTCTAAGAAAGTAACAATGAATTCTTCCAGTTAGCTCTAAGGCTTCACATTCTTGTGTTTCTATTAACCGTTAATTTTAACAGCTCCATTAATGTAAACAAATTTTCAAGTCAGAATTCGGATGTCATGCCATTTACATCCAAGATATAGACAGTTTTACGTGCATTTCACATGGCAGGGACTACAATTAATGTGTGTCATCGCGGACAATGAATAAATTTTTCTAGTTGCATTTTTTGTATGCAATGTTAGGTGTCAGATTTAAGGGTCAGAAGATGAATTGGTGCCGTATACGCTCTTTACTTTTGTAGACAGTTGTTCCATGGAATAGCAATGTAGGTTGATGGGTACGTAGTAGGTCTTGAACCGCCTGCAAGAATCGCTTTTTGAATTATCAACGATGATGCTCGAAACAGATTATGCGCTCTAAAAGCCGCAAATATTGAGCCATCAGGTAGGCGAATGATACAAGTTTTCATTCCAAACAGGTTTTCCACTTCGGGTATCGTCTAACGCGATTCGTGTGTTTATTCGTAACCATTCCTGTCAATAATGTAAGTATTGGAAAATTTCAAATTGATATTAAACGTTACGATGCATGAGAATTCGAATATTTACCGATTCCCTTTCGCAACGCTATGAAAATACGATAAATTTTCATGGACTTTCAAGACATTACCGTCATAGGCAGTATCAAAATTCATTTCCTAATAAACTGAAATGATCTGGGCACCACTATATTTTCAATATTGCGGGAGGTGGATAATATTTGAGAAAATTGGCAGATAGTTTGGAATTCATGGATATTCTGATTTATGAAACTCACTGGAAAAATAACTTTTCAGACTAATCCATCCATCCATCCATCCGTTACATCCATCAAAGCTAATAATACTTTGTAACTAAAAAATCAAAACAAATCTGAATAAACAGCTTCAACACAAAATTAATATGGGCAAGAGTATATTTTGCTGGTATTAGTAAATTTTATTTTTATTACACGAAATATTTCAGTTATTCACTCAAACTATATTAATGTTGCTGAACTTAAGTACATACACAAGCAAATTTTTAAGCAGTGCGATTTTTAAAGTTGTGTACGAACGTTGAAAACTCGGTATGCAAACATTAAAACGAAAAGCTGCGATTTACGTTGGGCAATCAATCTTCGAACAACTTTCGTGCGGAAATAGGCGATTTCAATACAAGGTGTCCCTGAGTGAAAAGTGAGCGTTGCTAATCTTTGTCATGTATCATAATGCAATATAAATGAACATTCAAACCCTCTCAATCAGAATATGCAAAAGTTGGAACGTTCATTTCTATTGTGTTATGATACATGACAAAGATTAGCAACGCACAACGAACTATAGTTTACCCACTTTTTTCAATCAATTCAAACCTGCTTCTCGCCAGGTTTCCGCTAGGTGCAGCAAAAGAACATGCGCTCCAAGAATATTTGGCCTAAACTTCACGGGTCCACAGAATATGAGCCAATAATTTCTCCACCTAGAGCACTTTGATTTATTTATTTCCTTCATTCCTGGACAGCGATCAAGTAAGTACTTTAACGTAAGTGCAAACGTCCAGAACCTGAGTTTTGAATGTAAGATATTTTGGTTTGTACACCACCGTCAAATACTTATTTTGAAGGAACAATATCAACGAAGTACGCTTTACACGTATGCTTGAAAATCGACTTTGAAGGAAATATTTAAATAACTGAACGAAAATGCAACGAACAAAAAACAGATTTTTGCCTATTTCCATGCATTATTAAACATTATTATATTAAAAAATTTAACATTAAAATCAACGAAATTCTCCGTTTCACTCTAAATTTGTTTGACTATGCTCGTATGAGTGATCACTGAATATAAATGTTTAGCCTAATGAGCAGTTATTGGAACCGCCCGGTGCAATAACCCATATTCAAAGACCGACTGTCATCCATACGTTTCTTTCCACTTTCATTCCGGACACTGGTGAGTTGGCAGGACACGGAGATTCACCTTCGAACAACTTTTTTTCAAATTGAGCATTGATCATTGGAAGGAGAATAGAAATGCAGCCGAGATGTCCAGTAATACGATTTGGAAGGCAATATTAATTTTAACTGTATTCAATTTGTGACATTGAAACAGAACACAATTTCTGGCTGCTTCTTATGATCTCGGGCAAGCTAAAAATGCTCATAATGTATTTCTTTACTTAATACAATTGGTATTTATATCTTGAACACAATCCATGACTACTGCAGCGTGGAGAGGCCACGGTGGAAGTTTCGGATCCCGCAACTTATGTTTTGAAACTCCTCCATATATAAGGCTCTAGAACTTGAACCATACACGGTAGAACAGCATTTGTATTACTGGTAGAAATTGGGCATCCTGGAGCAAGTGTCTACTCAATATGACGTATTAATTACCATGCAATTTGCAGCTACGACTGGTTGCAATTTGAGTCTGAATTAACCGTGCACCCATCATATGCGCTAGGCGCTACATTATTTATCATATTAAATGACACCTATTAAGACAAACTGACGACCATTAACACGACCTGCAAACAGATATAAACTAGGACGGGTGTAAACCCGAATTAAAAAACTACCGGAAACGTGTTGTGTGTGAAATTGAGACATTTGACACTAAGCTCTCCTTCCTAAGCACGAATCTTGAATTTTTCGAAGAATTTCCTAAATAATATATTTTGAACCTTTTGTGACCCTGTGACCCTTTGGGGCATGGAGCCACCACTCCGACACTTGACCGAATTGACCCATGGTGTCACGATAAAAAATGATCAGCTAAAAATTCTCTATCAGATAAGCGAATAAATTTTTTTTGCCCATTATGAAGTATGGGGGACCTTACCCCCCACCATTCCCCTGGGGGTAGGGCCTGGAAGCCCAAAATCAATAGCGAACTTACTTTTGCCCTAAGGTACCTCCATGCAAAATTTGAACCGAATCGGTCAACGTGGAGAGCAGTAATCGTGTTAACTGACACACGGACACACAGACACACGGACACACAGACACACGGACACACAGACACACGGACACACAGACACACGGACACACAGACACACAGACAAACAACTTAATCGCATTAACTACCTTTCAAGCATTACATGCTTCCGGTAGTTAATAAAAGGCAGACATTCCTTACGGATGCTAATAATACACTTCCACGACAGCAGATATTTTTTAAAACTTGTGCATCGAGAGTTATCTTCAGGGATTTAGCAATTAAATCTATTTTTAGGTGTTAGATTTTGTCTTACTTATACTGCAGTGGTCATGTATGCTTTTGAAATTGAATTATCAAATCTTGCTTGAGGATTTCTGAATCTAACTGAATCCGCGAATGTCCATCAATGACACGACAAGTTAAATGGAACAATATTTTTTGTTTTTAATCATCGATCTGTCAATGGTGGCCAGGTAACCGCAATTTTAAACTTCATATTATAGTCGTTCACTCAAACGCACAGAGCTCTACTGTAAGCACTTGACACCAATATTTGAAGAATGAAACTGGCTATCAAGAATATACGTTGGACGTGTTGAACATCGTAACAGAGAAATATGCATGCAAGATAAATTTTGTTTCCCGTAGGTCCTCCGGTGAATCTGCTGCAGAGTTGATATGATGCGTACTCATTTGAATTGGGAGCAGGGATTGTGGTCCATCGGAATTTTACGCCAAAAATCCCTCCAGTTACTCCATTTCAAACAAGCCATGGAGTAAGTTGAGGGATTTAGAATTTAAAAAATTGCGAAGGACCGGAATCCCTTAATGGCAGTTTACTATATAGGTAGATCCAAAACTGTATATCCATAATGTTATCTGCTGCCTTAGGTTTAAAAATCGAATATTTGGACGCCGACTGTCACTTGTCTGTCATGGCTTCTGAAATTATACACCAGGTTCGTGCCAACGAAGTTTCGTTTGGTGTAAGCTGTATTACTAATACCGCGGGGTCACATAACTAGCTTCAATTTATTGTGTAGCACTCCATAAACTCTCAAAGATATAAGGATCGTCACTGAAAATGCATTCCAATCATTTACAACTGAATACGAATTTTATCTAAATTCTAAAATCGCTGTCAATGCAGAGTAAATGCGATACGATTCCCATGAAATTAGAAACCGTAATGCTTTTAACATTGAGTCGGGATAAAAAGTAGCCCCTTGTTCTTGTATTTGGTGTGACATATGTTATCTGACTAAACACTAAAAGAAAGCGAATAATTAGAATGTCATTTAATTAAGAGGTAGTAAAAATAAATTTTGGCCCATTCGCATACCACGTTTCAGATAAACCATTCACATGCCATAGTTAATGGAATGGTAGTCATGGTTTGCTATAAATCGTCATTGACAATTTCGCTCATTCAAAAAATTAATAAATGTTTCATATTATTCCATCATATTGAAGGGCTTATAATGACTATTTTGAATTGGGTGTCAAGTAAGTACAATATATTTAGATACTTGCAATTGCCTACACAATGCTTTCTACTGTCATGTGACATTCCGATGTCAGATTACAAACTATTAATGCAGTATTGATTACTTTATATAGAAACTATCGTTTCTTGACTGCGTAGTAGGTCTGCGTAGTGGTATACGTGACTTGACTGTCGCTAACTAGTTTTGATGGAAATCAGTTTAGCTTTGACATTAGGTCGCAATTCTGCACCTCACTCATTAGCCTCAAATCGTGCACTATTAAATTTGGACTTTATATTAATTCAATTTTATTTTACTTTTTAACTTGCCGTTGAACACTTGGACACATGAACAGAGATGTTTAAGCAAACGGAACCTTAATACTTTTCCCAAACATGCGGAAGCATACCAGCTGGCATCATGACTATCAATGTATTTTATTTATTCCGGCAGTAGTTCATATTGTTTTACAAATATTTAACAAACTGGTGCAATCAGCATGGGCCTCTACTACATTTACATTGGATGGTATACCTACTGTTATTCACAACGAAACTCGATTTCTCGTGAAGAGTTAGAACCACTTATCAAGTGAGTATAAGGTTATTTACGAGTACTAACGTGCTCTTGTGGAACGGAAAGCATGACTCACGGTAATTTTCGAAGTTTGGAAAGGTAATAAAAAATAGTACACAGCGAAGCCAAGAAAATCAATAACAATTATACTATAAGTTCCTTAGTTTCGACGCTGGGGAATTTAAGACAGACGCCATCCACTACCTTTGTTGCTGATTTGGAAAATATAATTTAGCAGGTGTAACTGGGCTGTGTGAGACAATTGGTTATTGATTAATTGGCATTTTTGGAGTAAGGGAGTGTTTAAGCTGTCTGTCTGTGTGTATTGTAAGTACAATTTTCTACAAGTTGAATAAACGTGTAGTGAATGAATCAATTTGTTGGGATTCAGTTTTAGTACACGATAATTGTACGTTAGCTAACTGTGCATCAGTTCAAGTTCAACTTAACTGTATTAGTATCATAAGAATTTCCTATCAGCTTTCTTGGTGAACGGCACATTGGTGGATAACTCTACCGACGATCCACGACTTCCTATGCCTGTGCCGATAATATTAATACGACAGGTTCCGTGTCCTTCGTTACGACTAATTAATGTGAACGCGAAGTTTCTGATTTGTGAACCTAGTGTTTCTAGTTAATACGCAATTAACATTATCTACGAATCCTATGGCAGCTCTAGCAAATCTCATTTTCTCCTGTGGTTCAACTAACCAGTGGTAAGAAAGGAAGCTGTTTAATGGCAAGTAATTTTTTCTACAAATGGTAACAACAAGGGATTGTGGTGCCAAGGAAAATAGTCAATTCATTGTGCAACGTACACAAACAAAATCAATTGTTTAGAACATATCCCATCCCAAGTCATCTACTAATGCATGTGGGAAGAACGTCGTCGGTGTGCTACGAGAAACTATGTTGGTACAAACTTAGGTATTCGATCCGTGAATAAAAAAAACAACAATGGAAAATTCAAGGTCTCGGCAAACTTTATCTTGGATAATGCACCGCCTTAGAGGAAGTTTTGGGAGATCGTAGAAAATCATTTGATGACAATTTATTTTACATTATGCATTTGAAATTTGATACGTTTGAAATTATTAATATCGACCAAGAGAGACCCTATTACAAAATTTTGCCACGTCAGGTTCTCATTTATGTAGAAGAGACGCCAAACGTTTGCTACAGTTACTCTAGAGAATTGTCTGCACTGCAAACAGATTTAAAGCTTTACCAAAACCTTTCATTCGTAACACTCTGAGAAAGATTTTCTGGGTAATAAATTTCATAGAGTTTCAAAGTTCATAATAAAATATAAAATCTCAAGTTGCCCAAACCAAGTGGATACTTTGATGAGATCGACCTATAATATTTTGAAGCAAAGTGAGATTTTATCGTTTTTATGATTACAAATTTTCTACCTGCACAATTCCATTCTGATTATTATGCAAAAAAGATACTTGATCTGGTTTTAAAACTGTTTGCTGTGCGGATAATTCCCTGACGTTCTTATGGCGAACGTGTTGACCTGTAATATTATAAGACCAATGGACTTAAACTTCCAAAATTCATGAAAATAGCTTCCATAAATTGAAAATTGTAGTTTTCTAAAACTGTATGATGAAGTTCACTGCTGTATCAGTAGTTGAAAAACTACACGACCTATGATAATCCGCCCCCAAATATTTTCCTTCCGGTTAGGTGCTAAATGAGAATCTGTGTTAGTTATCCATAATATAATATAAACTAATTAAACACGCACGTAATTAAAACAAGGTATACACTAACCATATACTGGTCAGCAAATTCACAACTTCTAAAAAATTCATTTAAACAAAGCAAATATCAAACCACGATCAAGCCATTCTACCATAAAGCAAGATCGCAATCCAAAAATGCCGACGTGAACGTGAATCGTGAAATTCTGGGGAATTTACTGTATTGACGTGTAACCAAATTCATAAAAATTTCAATTTTTAACTGTAAAGTAATATTTATTACACGGCCTAGATACCACCTTCCTCCTCGATAGGAGGTATCAGTGAGCCATAGACGAAACTTACAATAACGATGACAAAACAGCCATAGAAATTTGTTGACATCCGTTATGTTCCTAACAATTCTTTAATCCAGCGCCCTTATGTTGTGTCGTAATGGACATATCGCAGGATTATTTCCTTGACCTCTAAACAAAGTTTCAAAAATTAAGCTGTGATCAAGGCAGTGCCTACCCGACCCTCAGGGGGCCCTGGTCAGCTATCTGCGATGAGGACCCGATACAATCTGCGTGTTTTTAACCACGAGCCGTGTCTGCGTACATGGTATGTCGCCACACAACTAGTGTTCAAACCTTCCAAACAGACTTTAAGTATGAAGCAAACATTTTACATGATACCAAAAGTTACAACAACTGAAAGTTATACTTTCGTAATAGACGGAGGAAATATGACAATTCACTGCTTTCAGTTTTGTATTTATGCTTAAATTTTTATTGCAAGTAAAATATTTCATGGCAAGCCTAGGGGCCCCCTGGGGGGCCCTGATTCCAACTGCCAGCGCAAGCCGGCGTCGGTGAGGCCCTGGATCAAGGAAAAACTAGGACGGGTGTAAACCCGAAATAAAAAACTACCGGAAGCGCGCTGTATGTGAAATTGAGAAATGTGACGTTCAGTTCACCTCTCGAAACACTTATCTTGAATTTTGTGATCAATTTCCGACAAAATATATTTTGACCCTTTGTTGACCCCTAAAGGTCAAACAGCCACCGCTCCGAAAGTCGGCCAAGATGACCCATCGTGCAATGACAAAAAATGATCAGCATAAAATTCTCTATAAGATAAGCCGATAAAAAAAAATTTCCCATAAAGAAGCATTGTGACCTCACCCCCCGCCATACCCTTGGGCTTGACCCCTGGAGGCCCAAAATCAATACCGAATTTTCTCATGACCTGGGGTACCTCTATGCCAAGTTTGGTCCAAATCGGTCAATGTTAACAAAAGTTATAGTGTTTACAGACTTACGGACACACAGACAGACAAACAGATCAATCGCAATAACTACCTTTATAAGCATTTCATGCTTCCGGTAGTTAATAACAATACGCTAATTGATGGAAAAATTATGAGGGACGCCCGTTACGAAAAAAATAAGAAGGGCAATGCTTTAATCTAATTCTCAGGATCGCTTTAACTCAAAATAAACACCTGCATTTCTACAATCCCACTTTTAGAGACACAGCATCTTATTCGAAGGGAGCACAGGAACCTAGGCCTGAATTGTTTTCCCCAACTGACGAAATTGTAATATCAGCCGTCATGATTACAAAATATGAATTTAGTTAGTTTGCACTTACCGTTGATTTCATTGAAGTCTAATTAAATCGATGAATCGTTTATATCAGTATAACCTGTCTGTGTTTTGATCCGTCATTCTGAAACATTCTCTAGAGACAGCATCATATGTCTAAATTAATTGTTGTGCTCATTTTCAACAAAAGACAAAAATCATAATATTTTGTTCCTATAGTAAATATACCACTTAACGGACGGAAATGTAATGTTGGGCGCCCAGATTAACATCAGTTGATGCTTTTAGGCAAGGCGAGTCCTAAAAAATGCACCGTTACGAAATTTTCATAATTTCATATTTAACTAACTTGTGCTTTCAAGCAAATGGAATATATGTGAGATTGACATTCCGTTATTTAAAAAATTCAAAAATGAAATTGCAAGTTCCGTGAGGAATGATCTTAAGTACCTTGAATTAAATTATCGGGACTTGTGGTCCCCTCCAAATATTTAGGTTGTATTTTAGATTCCGGTACTGCGAGACGTCGAGTGCACAAGAAACGACTACTCTAGGAGGCATTTACTGAGTACCACAAACAACTATCGACCACTAACTTATTACACAAACGTGTGGCTAGAAAATGGATTTGTTGCAGAATATGGACACTCAATATTTCCAGAATTTGGACAGCATATAGCAATATACAGCCTTTCTGTTGCTAAGTATGGTTATGGATCAAATCGTTATTCTACTTAATGTTATTTTATTTGCACAAATCTATATTCAATATCTTGATTACAGAGTTAAAATAAATCAACTTTCTGCTAATTAAATGCGCTGGAATGTTATTGAATTACATTAATATCAGTGAATCCGATGCGAAACGCAAATGCACTGAGCACAAAATGTTGCTTGTTAAGTTAAGCAATCAAATAATGATTCAATCCATCAATATTGTTAAGCGAACATCTTAACGGTATTTTATTACTTTGCACCATTACACACGGCATTCCATTTTGGTTTTAAACCTGTAGGGAAAGTTGTGGCGAGTAAGGGTCACAATTTCAATTCATTGGCGTGCAAATTACTCATAATTGCTGAAATGTATCGCCGCATTTTGCGAAGTCATTTCAAAGAGTTGACAAAATGAGGTGATAAAATGCGCAAGCATTTGGCTTACACCTTAAACTAACGAATTGTCAAGAAGGCTTATGATAAGTAAGTGGTATTGGAGCGCAAAAATATAATAATTTATCCAGTCGGCAGGAAATACAACAAAGACAATTAAAGAGTGTTCATTGAGTAGGTTTAACAAACTTAATAGGAATGGATTTATGACGGCCAAACAATAGATTAGTATATTTTGCATTTTGATATATTCAAAATTAGTCATTCAACACCTAAAAGGGATCAACTTCCTGTCTACATTTCAAAACATTTTTGTAGGTAAAACTTCTTGCTCCCTGGCGTTGAACTTGCCAGAATTTTAAACCCGAATTTTTTCGGCATACACGTTAGAACACTTCTGCTTCAATCTTGCCAGAGCTCCTTATACAGATAACATTATAACATTGGTCAGATGTAAACTCGATTCATGGAAACCTTTTTATTTCATCAACTTTTGGATTCGTTTTTATCGCAACACATTTAATTTCACAGTATTAAATCTGTCTGCCATTATTCTCTGATGATGATATAAACAGACATTGTAGCAAAGAATGAGTGGAATTGGCAAAAACGTAATGACAATCGGAAAAGAATTTACCTCTTCAATACTTCAAACAATCTTGTACCCACTAGTTTTTAGTTTTTAATGGATTCAATCCTTCAAGTTTACGCACTAAAGTACTTTAGTGCTAACCATCGTTAGGTAGGCGATAAAATTGAGTCGTACAATGTTTGCAAACAATTAAAGTGGTATTATTTGATTCAATGCATTCCAGTACCATTTGGAATTTCGTATCCGAATTCAATACCCTTTCTATTTACTTTGTTGAAAGAAATAACTTTTCAAGTACATATATTATATACATTTGTAACTTTTGATTTTTGATGATTAACTTTTGATGAATAATTTTTATAATTTGGCGCTTCATTTCTTAAGCGGTAGCATCCCAATGTATTGATTTTTGATTTGATTTGATTTTATTGCTTAGTATCCTTCGGAATGCCCATGGATACCGGTTCATAAAACATATTACATAAAACATTTTATAAGTTTTGCTTACTTACTAATAAATTTAACATTCAGTATATTACTAATTTACAATAGATAATAAAAATTTCATAATACATTGGCAAGTTCTAATTTTCATTGAGTCTTAACAAAAGTATTTGATAAAAGTTAGGGTAAAGAGTTTTTTATAGTTGGTGCGAACAATAGATTAAAAACATAGACATATATACAAGATTAATGCGACAAGTAGACACAGGCTAGTAAAAAGCCCTGAGGCAAAATTCTACTTTTTCGCCTTTTGTTGCATCTTTATACATAATTTGCTGTCAAGGCCGCTGCCCGTTGCTACTCAACAGCACAAAACTTGCCTTCTTTGCCTCTGTCAATCCATTTGAGTATTTCGTTTTCTATTTCATCTGCTAGACATACACAATTCTCTTCTCCAAACACGCTTCTTCTCTCATTCATTAGATCTATTAATATTTCCACAACCTTCAAATATATATTATGCTTGATTCCTCGTTTGTTCGTTATCCTTGATGATACATGTCCTAGCCCGTCCAATTCTCCACAAATGCAAGTAATCGGCCTATTTGGTAGAAACTTTGAATGTAATGCTACATTTTGTTTAGCTATATTCCTCATCTCCCCTAAGAAGTTCAGTGATTTTTTCACACTTTTTTCTTCTCCTTTGCATTGCTTACTTATCCGCTGCGCTGTAGTTCGATATGATCTTCTCATAAACTCCCCATGCGAATGGGCTGAAAGATCCAACCTCTCTTTGTTACACATTTTACTGGAGTGAGCCACTGGGTAATAATCTCTCCATAAGAAATCCGGTTTTTTGTTCGACTGGTCCGCTGCTTCTTTCATAATAACGTCTTCCAACTCTGCAATTTCTTCAGTTATCTCGTTGTCGCTCTCGTCGCTTGCAATTTCTTTATTCAACATGTTACCTGGCAAAGCCACTGGGCAATAGTCCATAACATTTTGCAGCACTGTAATCCCTTCTTTAATCTCATCCTCAGTATCGTCGCTTGCAGTTGAACCCACGTCATCAGAATCATCGTAGCTACCATTATCTGCATCAGAAATGCCTAGATACTCAGCAACCCCCAATTTCTCCTTCTCGTTCACCTTGAAACTAGTTTTTACTGATTGTATATTATCTTGACTCTCCTTCTCAGCTCTCTTTCTACGCAACATATTTTTTCGCAATTGTCTTTCAGAGAATTTTAAATCGTCACATATTGAAATTTTCGTGTTGAATGTTTTCAGTTTATAGCAGTTTTTAAACACATTTCTTTTCTGCTCCAATGTGTTAAGGCGAAGTAAGCACACAGAACGCGGCTGATTGCTTCGTCTAATAATTTTCATTATCCCAATGTATTCAACGTCATCAAAGCAAAGATGATGTCTGTAGTTGCAAACTTGTCGAGATTAATCAAAATTACCCTCTTTCAGAAAATTAGCAAAATGATTTGCGGCAGCTACATATATCAATTATTAAGGTACATGCCAAGTCTCCACAAAGTTAGCGCATTGTATCCGTTTAGCAATGAACTTCTTTATTCAGTTGCAGGCCCTTATCAAAATAATTCCTTATATGCCTATTTCATCGAACAAGCGTTTCTAATTCCGTGTATAGTGATCCTTGAAGAAAGACCCAGAATTGTTTTGCACCTTAAGCCGATAATTAATTCATTGAGGCAATATCGAAGCTATGTGGCGTTCAGGTACAGCACACCGGTGGTAAGTTACCTGAGTTAAAGTTATACAAGAATGAGGCAACGAGAACAATGTTAGCTAATGCGATCGTCCAGAAATTATAGCTATTGTATTGATGTGAACAGTTTCTCCTTCGGTAAATAAATATTTCAGTATTTACCTTCTCACTAACCAAAATAATGCAAAACTTACAATTATCAATCAGTACGTTGCATGGCTATCTGAAACGTATAAACGTTGGTAACCTATACCAATTTTCAAGTTTCTAATGCCCGTTTTTCTTAAATATGTAAGTTTGTGTAGACACAGAAAATTGTCTTAAAGTGGTTACTGTCGATGGTGATTGATCTTTCCTTTAACGAGATAATGAAAATAATTGCATGCTTAATTTAGAGATAAATAATATTTTCGCACCAATTGATAAAGGTAGTGTTCAATAAGAATTCGCACTAATATGAGTTGAAGACGCGAATTAGTTTGTAAATGAGATATATAGTTAGTCTATTACCAAGGGTACGACTTTGTGCCCTGGAAAATTTACAATCAGTTCGATTCGATAAATCCTGGGCGGAATGGCGGAAAATTTCCAGCGAGAGCTGAACGTCGAATAATATTCTTCAGAAAGTTTAAAAAATTACTTGAAATTAAAAATGTTTTATGCCAAATTGAAATATTATGTGCATATGGAAATAATAGCAGGTGAATCCATATGTTGTTGTTGTGGACTTTGCATCCATCGGGAATCCGATTGGGTTTATTGAACATGTGAGAATTATTCAACAACCAATTTGCTAACATTTTAAGATGTTACTTAATTACTGAGAGTGCCATAAACATTCCAGATATGCGAAATGGATCCCACAAATTGCCATATACCTTGGGTAACCAATTGAAAAAATTGTTACTGCTTAATGGGAAAAACAGATCGACGGAATGTTGAGATGAGTACAAATAATGATGCAAAAGTATGCAATGCAAAGTACAAATACGTAGGACAATAAGCTATTTCATGCGTGGTAGTAGTATCACCAATACATTCATCAATCACCCTGCTCCTGCGTATTTTTATTTTGTGCATCATACATTGTATTATCTGATTCTCTCATTCATAGTAAAAATAATGCTCTATTACCAGCTTTCCTTCTCACGCCCACACATATAATATAAGACAGTTTTTATATCGCTGCTTTCATGCGTGAGTCAACGAATACCAAATGGTTTAGTTCTCGAAATCTCTACTCATTTTGTCCAACATCCAAAGCGCCTTCAATAAAATGGTGTTTAGCGACAACAAGCAAAGTCAACGCCGAATTTACAACAACTTTAGTTTCTTCTCATTTACGTATACGCCGGCATCATTTGTTATGAGCCATCCAATTTTTACCATGTTCCGGTCTTATTATGACGTTGATGATAACAACAACCAACATGAGATAACAGAAATCAGCAATAAGCACCCCGTCATGTAGGCACGATTACTGTGTTAAATATTGTGATGAATGCTTATGTATGCTTATCATATGTACCATGACAAGTAGTACAGCAATCCGGGATTGCGCAAGTATGGATATAACACAAAACAAATACCATTGGTCTTTATCTAGACTCAATTTCAACCATCGTGTGCCAATGTGTGCAGTGAGTAAATTAAAATGTGAAGTAATCTCAAAGCTTTGGTGGAATTTAATTAAACGTATTGTTTGCGGTACTTTCCTGACATGAGTAAGCACTCTTTATTTATGGTAGATATTTTTTCATTTTACTCGTGAACATTGCCACGCACACATTCTCACAGTCAGTGCGGTCATTTTTTATTAACAACTAACAGTAGCAACCGAATATATAATATGACGTAACCATGACCGGACAACGAGTCATTACTGTATCATTTTGAGAAAATTGCTAGCCCTTTCTGTTGAAAGTTGAAACTGATGTGATAAAACTTGGTGTTCATGAAACGTAAAATATTTTTGGAAATAGTGATCACGTTTTCAAAAAATCAGTACAATTTATTTTCAATCAAGTACATAAATAATTTATTTAAATAAGACGCTGGTGTTTGTGCTCAGATTATAGCGGAGAACAGCTTTGGAGTACATTTTAGGGATGTTTAAAGTTAATAATTGTAATAAGGCAGACGAATAATTCATTCAAGTTACGTGGTTTTTTAACTTTGGAAATGTTTTCAAACTGAAAATATTGTTCTTCGCCATGGTACACATTACACTAAAAACTGATGTCTTATGAATATTGTTTCCCAGTAGAATAACAATCCAAATTAATACATGTTGCTGAATTAGCGTTGTATTAAATCACATAATTTTTGAATACCTGTTTCTCATAACTTTTGCGTACAAGTGATTTGTGTAAAAAACGAGCAGTAAATAAGTTATACCTTAATCATCTTAGTGTTCCAGTGCGTTCGTTGAACAGTTTTTGATGTAACTAAAGGGAGCTCAACACCGTCTTCATGATAAATTAACTTGCATATATACATATCTTCATTGTCTTCGATTATTTACGAATCTTGGTTACGTAAGCAGTACAAAGTATTTAGGTACAAAGGCAACCAACTTGCTTAATACTACAATACGTTCCTAATGTACACCACCAAACCCGAAAATGACTGACGCATGTCGGGACTTTCGTTGAACATTATAATTATTCTGTGCCAAAAAGTAACATTAAAACACTTGAAATCTTTATATGCTCAGCAAATAGCGTAATGTAATTTTGTTAATAATGTTAATTCGTGTAAACGACAATTCAAAAGTAACCAACAGTTCAATGCTGATATCTATCTTTCGTCGTGACGTGATCGTGCAAAAATAATCTGTTTTATAACGATGATCCAACATGCTTATTCTCCTCTTTTCTTTCACTAACGTGCCATAATTGTATGTTTATTGAGTAGATTATGTGGACTTATATCACTACAGCGGTGACTATAACTATTATTAACAGATAATCTAAATCTACGTACGTTTATCTTTAAACTGCAAACAAACTACTATTGCTGGCTTTATTAAATAATAACGTCGGAGGAATCGCGTAAATAATACATTATACGTAACCATGTAATTGAACATACATAGGTTAGTAAATTACATGACACGAAAAAGGCGTAAAGAATTTAGTTTATCAACCTGTGCCGATTATAAACTGAGCATATCTATCATAATGTATGTACTTACTTCAACATAAACCAATTCCACAAAATGTTCATGTGATGGTTTCAACATAGGCAATGCTTCCCTTCAAGTATCCACTTTCCAATAACTTAACCAGGTTAATTCTTTAACCAATTTGCAATACTTTCTTAATCCCCGCAAGAAAACTATAATACGTTACCGATTCCGACAACATTAAGCTGGTTGTAAAATTATAACCCAATTACAGCCGTAAAATGGATCCCAGTCATAAGGAATTAATAAGACACCAGCTGGATAAATTATTGACATTGACAATTTGTGATACCGTATTTTTGGCACGGTTCATCAGGGACAATATATTCAGCGAAAGCGACTTGGAGGCAATTCGGGTTGAAGTAAGTAACATGTACACATTTCATTTCATCAAATATAAAAATCATAAATACAAAGGATAGACAAGAAATTGGGACTACATATTTATATGTAGACATTTAATGCCTAACGACATCACATTAGCATCTTGCCGACTTTCAAGTGAAAACCCCATGCTTCATTTGTCATAGCGCTTATAATTGTAATGTTTAAGGACAGATATCATTCACTCATTGATTGGAATCTCATCAAGGTTGACGTAATCTTTTGGACTGATGTTAAAACCTCATTTAACATGATTAAGGTCATCCAGTAATTGAAGAGCAAAAACATCTACAAAACCATTAACTTGTCGTGTGCATGACGCAAAGCACAGCATTCTAACCAAAAAATGTGGCAAATATCTGAAACAGGTTTCAAACGTGTACCGTTGATTATAAGGCGCAAATTAGATAAAGAGTCGGGAATTTCCGTCATGAATCGCACCATATAAATCATTCGAAAGTTTACGTATTCGATAGCAGGTGGCGTTTGTAAAAATTAACCTAAGTGTAGATTAATGCTTATTTAAACTGCATTTCAAACAAGTAATAAAATGTTTACTTTGGTGTTTAAATTGATATCAAATATGGTGTCCCAATTTCTTGTCTACTCATTAGTTTAGCAGTGTTATATTAAAGAGGATTATTCTTCTAATACCGGCATTCCACCAAATATCAATCTGCTATGAACATAATATTTTATTTAAAAATAAATTATCATAAGCTCATAAGACATCAGTCCCGATTGTTCAGGTTGCTAAATATTATAGCAACAAATATAACCCAGTTTAAAATTATTTGTATTTCCAGGAGAGCACTGGTGGACGATTTGCTAAGACAAAAAAGTTCTATGACATCTTGCAGACCAAGTCTGACTCCTTTCAGGTGCTACTAAATGCTCTTCACGAAACGAAACAAACTGGAGCGCTGAACGTGCTTGACCCTTCTCTAGTTCAATCTTGGCCAAAAAGATCAATTTCTGAATTCGCCCACCAAAATCAAAAAAATACAAAATTGGTACGATTTTCAAGATGTCCAGACAACATAACAGAATTTTGCAATGCCCAAAATCAAATTGTTTTGATTGTAAATTCAAACGAGTGCCAAATATCTTGCGATAGAGTTTGTGAAACCGTTACAACCAGTGAATATTTTACTGCCGACGAATTTCTTCACGAGTTGTCAATACCTGGTGGATCACTCAAAAGTGGTAATAATACTATAGTGATAAACTGTGAACACAAAGACATACAACGTATGATAAGCTATATCAAGGGGCTTCCGAGAAAGTTTGTATTAGTTGTTCCAAATACAAATGGAACAAACACTCCAGGCCAGCTCAAGATTGATGACAGGTTTGACTGGAATGACCTAACTCCAATATTCCGCGAAAATATTCTGGAAAAGATTAAATCTGACTTTGGCTTAGACGCCAGTGATTGTTTGAAAGAACTTGAACATGCCAACTCAGACACAATTCTACAACTTATTAAGGGCGAGACGCCAACTCTGTTTAAGGACACCATCCCGAACTTGATTAAATATTATATTCCAAGGCGACTAGTTACTAGACATATTATTTCACCAACAGTGTTCTCACGTGACGGTCCAGACATATATTTAATCCAAGGGGTCAAAAGAAATGAACTCACAGAACTTGCTGCTGGAAAGGAAACTACTACATCCACTGAATTCATCAATTCTTGTATTCGTTCCTCTGCAAAATTCGTACTTTTGGATGATGAGGCACATTATGATGAAATTGCAAAATACATGAACGACCGTCCAGTTCATGTTTTCAAGCGGGAGAACGATAAAATAATTTGGCAAAAATCCTCCGGTGGCATTCACACTGTTCAACATGATGTGTCGGCGAATCAGATTGTTCTGGATGAAGACGATTTCGTTAAGGATATCACCGGTCCGTCACACCCACGAAACCATCCGATACTCATTTCCGACACACCTGGTATGGGGAAATCTGTGCTTTTAACCAAAATTGGAAGAAACTTGCAACAACAAAACAGAGGCGAGACGATTGGGTTCATAGTCATAAGTGAACTGGTTGAGCAGGCTAAAGAGTATGCAAACAAAATTAACTTTGGCAATAATCTGTTGCGTATCGTGGCAAGGACTCTTTCTTCAAACAGTATTGGCGAGGCGTACCTTCGAAAAAATGCAGACAAATTATCTCACATTCTATTGGATGGGTTTGATGAAATAAGTGCATATGATGTACAGTTTGCGTATGGTCTCTTAAATAAGCTAAGAGAAATGTTTTCAAGCGCCACACTATGGATAACCACTCGGCCCCATATGTTCATTGAACTCGAAAAATCCTTAAACGTTTTAGGATATAACATCGAGGCATTTGGAGAGGAGGACCAAGTCAATTTCTTTAAGACGTTTTGGTCCTCAGAGAAACCTCAGCTGAGGGCCGCAGAGAAGCTGACGACATTTGCAAAAATGTGCTTGGGCTCGATAAAATCTAAGATAGTATCCGACAATGAGCAGGATATTGCAGGGATTCCATTGCAGTGCCTTCTTATTGGAGAAGTGTTCCAAGACGACGCCTACGCCTATTGTGAGAGAAACATCGTCACAATGATAAACGTCAATATCAAGTCAATCTCTGATCTTTACCATAGACTAATCAAGAAAAAGTTTGATAGGTTTTACACAAGTTATGATAAAAATGATCTGAGCTATGCTGACTTGACCCGAGCTCATATCCTCTATTCCCTATGGCTGCTGTTCCCTTCCTATCGAGACAAATTTAATAATGAATTACAACAGCGTGTGCTCTCCATCCAAGAGATCTTTAATGTGGGAATCCTTGAGTCCAAATGTGTATTTCCAACTCCTCGATTCATTCACAGAACATTTGCAGAATATTTTGTTGCATTGTTTTTGGTGGAATCAATGTCAGTGAATTGGTCATCAGAAAAAGAAACTCTGCTCTTTAGCGAGGTACTGAGCACAAGATCGGTCACATTAAAAATATTAAGACACAACGTTGATACCACCGAATTCATACATAAGGTCATCTGCTTCTTCCTTGATTCCTTCCTGGTTGACCCATCTACACAAATATCGCAAACTATTGTCACAAATTTGGACGCTTGGCGTTTACAAGCCATTTCTGAATCGTGCGCGTATGACTGTTTTGAGAACATATTTATGAAACTCATTTACGAAATTCCTATCCAACCAGGATTTGACAGTGTAGCCTCAGAAAACTTTATAATAGTGGCAACCTATCGTGCCAGTGTGAGTATGGTATCACTCTGCTACGGCAAGTATAAACAAATCACAGGAGAGCATATCAACAAAATACGACCAACTTTGCTGCAGATAGCGGCATGCGCGGGAAACTACTCCCTCGTTGAACACTTGGTGGAAAGGGAGGGTTTCATAAAATATATTAAGACAAGTCACGTTGATTTTTCAACTTTAATCCATGACTGCGTTTATAATTCGCTAAACGAAAATGATAAAATCGTGGATAATAAATTGGAAATAATAAGATATTTTGGAAAATTAAATATAGGTCTTCTCCGTAGCCTGAACACCAAAGGCGAGCCTCCAATTTTGGCCTCCGCCCTGAGGCCTCTGCTAGCAAAAGAACTATTAATGTTAACAGAGTTCAGTTATTCTGGAATCGTCATTTCTAAATTTCTTCATAGTTCAACAAAATTTTATAATTGTGAGCAATTCTATCCATTAGCAAGGTGCATTGTTGATGAAATGGGAGATACTTTTCTTGTTAGTTTGTGCTCAGAAGTAATCGATGGGTCCGAGCTGGTACACCGATTATTTGAGAACATGGAGCCTAATGAAGAGCTGCTACGCTTACTTAAATCGGCCGGTACATGCTTTATTCGGAACAATAAAAATAGGCAGTCAGTTCTGCAGCTGGCACTGGAGAAAAATAGGGACCGCGCTTGCATAACTTGGCTGCTACAAAATATTCCTTTCTGCGACGAACAATTGGGTAAATGCTTGGGCGTGGCGGTTCGTAAAGCTAACGTGCATGCAGTTACAGCACTTCTAGATTGGAAAAGTGTTGATGTAAATACCAAATACAGGTGGGGTTGGACTATGCTTGAGGCGACATGCAGTGACATTAAAGAATATCATCCAAACCATTGCGCAATAGCTGAAATATTAATACAACGTGGTTTGTCTCCGTTCATTAAGAGGAAGACGTCTGACCGCGCACCGATATACAAACTGTTTTCACTCATGAAATCTAACGACAAATTAATTGATCTAGTCAAGGCCATCGGTGTCATCACATCGAGTAGCGACGATAAGACAACACTGCTTGAAGCAGCCGGAAAATATCTGCGATGCACCACCAGCTTCCGATGGCTTTTGGATAATGTTACTTTTAGTAAAATTCAATTACAGGAAGCGTTTACTGATTCAGTGAAATTTGCTAATATACACCTTGCCAAGGCAATACTGGAGGGAAAATATATTGATCTGGGAACTGACATAAGTGAAAACGAAAACTTACTTTGGCGCGTATATGACAAAATAGTAAACAATTCCCAGGTCCATTACAATATAGTAACACTTTTAGCTCAACATTTCGTATTTCTTACTGTAAGAGACGTTGAAGTTGAAAAAATATTCAATGCTCTTATAAGAGAAAGTAAGGTATCAAGCGAATCATTTTGGGTCATGTATAATTTTTTAACAGTCCAAATTCAACCGATAATCTCAAACTTGACAAAAGCTAAGCTGCTGTGCCGCAGAACAATGTACCACAACCACCACACGAATGCTTTAGACCACAAGTTGCTAGATCATTTGCGTGATTGCCTCAGAGACACCAATATAGTTAACCAGAAGGATGGAAATGGGGACACGTTGCTTCATTTAATCACGTCTTACCATAGCGAGCTGAATAAATATTCGTGCGAAGTGTGGAAAATTCTTGTTGACGCTGGGGCGGAAGCAAATTCTTTGAATAATGATGGTGAGACTCCCATTTGCAATTTGATGAAAATTTACGCCCAAAACCAGAATACATGTCCAGATTTAGTTATGTATTGCATAAACAAATTACCCGTTTCAGATACCACTAGAATTCATAATTTGATTGTGTTGACAGTACAAATGCACTGTTTGAAACTGATTAAAGGATTATGTGAGTGGTACACAAAGAAAATATGCAAACCAATAAATTCTATCATGGGCAACTTCAAGGGTAAGCTCGTGACAATGTTAGACATGGCGCTTCTCAGCTATGATGGAAATGTGCTAGAATATCTTCTCAAAACACATGAGTGCACAGAAGCTTTGCACCCTTTTCAAATAACCTCGCTGCTTTTTTGCGCAGCAAAATATGACATAGGTGAAACCCAATTAAAATTTATAGCTCTGGTAAAGGAGCTTTGCCCAGAATTAATTAACACGAACAGTTCTGGCGAATCTGATCCCCTTTCCACAGCAGTCAACCAATTTGATATTCATCAATTGGTGAATCTTGGTGCCATTGTTAACGGAGTAGAACCTCTTGGTTTCTCTCCACTTCATTGGGCCCTGAAAAACGGGCGAAGTATTTCAATTATTGAAGCGTTGCTAGAGTGTGGAGCAGATGCGAACGCAACAGCGGGTAACCACAAAACACCACTAATGCTTGCACTGGATACGTATTCAACTTCTTGGTACATGATATACATCTTCAAGTTACTCATTCTCAAAAACGCCGATCCCGGAAAGGAGGACGGCGAAGGCAACACAGTGCTTCACCTTCTACCACTAAAATTGAAAGTCGAAGACTTTAATGAAATTGTTGACCATCTACTTTGTAAAGGATTTGCGAATTTATTTTCTATTCCCGGAAAGGATGGTCGCACTCCATTTCAAATCGCATCCGAGCATTATCATGGAAGTCCTGCAGTACTCCATCTGTTTTCAAAGTACGGGGTGTCTTGAGATGAGCATTGGTGATATTCATGTACCAGTACTTTATGGATAATAACTTGGTTATTTCTTTCATAATGGATAAAACACCAAATGATGTAACTTGATACAGATATAAAGTGTCATCATGGCATAGTTGTAGCTGATGAATTATTGAGTTCTTAATTGTACACTCCTTTCGACCTTTACTACTCTATTATCAAATTCGTGGTACGTATAAGCAAGGACCTCATAAAACAAGTAGTGTATGAAAAGACTTAGCGCCAATAATCCCCATAGCCAAAAATCCCCAAGATTAACAATCCCATTGCTAATTGTTGGCTAAGGAATAGTTTAGTATAATTATATTTCAATAATATGTAGTCAAATGTTACAATATGCGCAGAAGCTTTAGTTAACTTATAAAAGTAAATTGATTCTTAAAAATTAAGGTGAACGAAATAAAATCGAATTTATTGACGGATAGGTATATGTTATTTTGTAAAAATAAAATTATTACACACCCATTTTAATTTTCGTTCACTTATTGAGCATACAAGTTTAAACCAAAATTTAGTCTAAATTCTGAAAAATCTTATATGCCTAAACAAAGGCATGTTACACATGTTCATCTCATTCGATTCCTAGATCATCCTTTACAATGAAATCTTTGGGAAGTATTCCATCGGTCTAATATTTCTACATCACATATTTCTCTGACTTTAGAAAATTCTATGAATCTAGGAATTATAGATAAAGCGTTGTGTACTTCATTTTCACCACGTGGCGCTACCATGAAACACAAAAATTGTAGATTATACAATACTTTTTTGTTGATTAACTGCAGCTTATATTGTCACAATCAATAAGCTCTGATGTTGTCCAGTTTTCAATTGCGATGTGAGAGCCACTACATCTTTCTATGTTTCGGATTGTCGGCGCACGATAAACTGAGAGGCAAACTCTTGCTGCAGACCGTCAGCTACAAGTTTGAAATCAATCGAACTGATATGCCGATAGGATTGTGTGAAGTGACTCATGAATTAAGAAGAGTAAAATGGAAAAAAATGTTATTGACAGTGATCTGAACGTCTCGAAGTTGGTAGGTACGCAAGTTGTATATTATAAATGACATGTTGCGTATGAGACATTGTCTCATTTTCTATCATAATGTATTTTGTGGGTATATTTACGTACATTATGAGGGTCCGCAAAGATTTCGGCTTGAAAATTGCGGACTACGAAAATAAACCAAGTCAATGCTAATCGTTGTAAAATGATAACGTTTGACTGCTTTGTTGTTTATGATTACATCTACTGATACATCCGCCGTGACAGACGACGAAAAGTGCTGGATTTCAATGTAATGTGGTGCCGTCCATCAGCTCACGTATGCCTTTCCATCGCTGCATTTATAAATACAGTAATATGCGCAGAAATGTCAACGTGTAATCACTTAACTAATTTGAAACATTAATTGTCCAATTTTCACGAGCGTCCCTCCTCAAACTTCATTTTGACTTCAGCAGCGAACGGCCCCATTCTACGACAGCTCGTGGCCAATGAAAACATTAGGATCAACGTTTATGTTCGTTGTTCGACTTTGATGGGGGAGTGTAGAGGTGGGCGGAGGTGGGTCTGTGGATGCTCACTCTGTTCATTAATTTTCATTGATTTAAGTGTGCAGCAATTAGTACAATTATAATAAAACGATTTAAATTACAGCATGACGGTAATTTAACCCCCTGATTTCAAATATGATGTCAGCTAAAAGATTCAAAGCTTATCAACGCGAGATAAGACGTCATGATAAGCCCAAACTCGTTATTAATTCAATTATAATCATGTCGTTTAGGTAATCAAGCCCCCTGATTTATTTCAAAACAATATTTATTTCAGCACTATTTTTATATCTTACCAAATTCCAGCACAATGTTTATCAACCGCTCTACGCCAGTGTTATCCAATTTAAATGGAAGGTTTCAAATATCATCATTATGAAGATAGCGGTTTTCAGGTAATTGCAACTAAAATAATATTCCGTTTTATTGTACAAAAAAGTTTATAGATATTTTTCCAGCCATGAATGTAATATGCTAATAGTAACCATCAAATACAAAGCCACTACACTAACATACATTAACATTCTATTTATGCTAAATACCGTTGGTGGAAAAAAAGCAACAGGTGAGGATCGTTAGTGACCTGAAAATGTATGTCACCGATTGGCCTTTAAAAACAGAGATAAGGCGTCGCAATGCACGGTTCATAATTTTAGATTTGATTTAAAGGAACAGTTATTTTTCTAAAGTTTCTCTTTGTTAAATTCTAGCAAGCAGCATTCCTTTGGATGCGTTTCATGCTTTTGATCTTTGTAATGCAAATAACATTCTTGAAATATAAATTAAATTGTCCAATTAAAAAAATTAAATATATAAATTAAATATACCAATTGTGTAATGGTGAATAATTCGAAAAGTTGTAAACTGATAGGATCGCAGACCCTCGTATCATTTTCTTAATCACAGAAGCAGAAATTCTAATAACGCTTGTATTAATGATTATACTTTCAAGCCTTATTATCTGATTCTGGTAATGAATCCTTAATATATAATATAGCAAGATAAATCTTATTAAGTTAATAAACAAACATTGATTAGTCATTATGTAAAATTATATTTATAATCGTAACTTGATTGTAGACAGAATGGTTTTTTCATTAAAATGCTGAGAGATTATGATTTCATGCAAAATTAAATTGCATAGTAAATGCCACCATCTTAATTTCTGCAATTTTACAGCCCTCATCACCTGCAAGTTGCTACAATGAATTTACTCCAAACGTTTCTTGAACATACAAACTCAACTCAAATGAATAAACTTTTGTTAACTTTGATGCCCATCCGTAGATTTTCACCCGTTGAGAAAAATTTGAACCAAGAGGTAGAGTCTCAAAGTTGAACAGAGGAATGATTTTAGAGATATGAAAATGTTAATTTCATAATGAATGTAGTTTACTAATTTAACTTTAGGTCAATGGATGAACATGCATCGTTGATACTTTTCACGAAAATCCGATACGTATGATCCCGATCATAACAGCTTCAGATTGTTACAGGGACACTAGAAAATACACTCAACAATCGCACATTAATAATATTATTGTAAATTACTTTTATTGTACCTTCAGCTTGGCAGATTATTAAACATAAGGACGAAACCAGTTCAGTTCAGTTCAGTTCGTGTAAATTATTAATTTTGTAACGTATTTCTATCATTTGTAGCATTGTAATCGTTATATGTATGGGCCAGGAATATGTAGTTGATTAATCCATAAGTTCTCACATAGGCACTGGTTTGATCGCGTAAGTTTGGTGTGGTCAATGGCAATCCAACTTGGTCAGAGCTTCGACACTGAATCATTTCAGTTCTAAATTTAGCTACTTATTTCGTAATAAGTCTGAAGTTACTGATAAACGTGTTGTCGGCACTTACTTCTACTAAGTGTTTGACATTAACAAATAGTGTGTGATATTTGTATCCTGCCCCTTAATTCAATGTTCATATTAAAATATACAAACAAAATGTTTAGCAAAGTGAGATAAAACAAAAAATGACGTGCACATTCACTAGTAGGCCCGTAACTTCCATTCATATGAAAGTATCCAAAACCTATTTAATACGGCGATGTTTTGAATTCTATTATATAGAATTGGTTCCCTTATATATGGGAACCAATTCATTGATGAAACCGCTAGGTCTATAATATTACAGTTCACAATATGGAAAGATTTATAAAGCTAACGTGTTAACTTCAACGAAGTCAGCTTTTACGAGAGTGTATTTTCACTCATAGTGTTATGATAACATCGAGTGCACTCAATATCGTGTGGACACGGGATTTCGTGTACTCGTGTTACGCAGAGTGAATTATCAACATCATCGTTTTTCTACCCAGTTACTTAATTTTGACAGTGAGCGCAAACATTCCACTCACAGTACTTCAAATATCGAAGCAAGTATGTGAACTATGTACGGTTAAAACATGTATGAAATATGGTTCAAATTTGGGCCAAATATCAAATATTGCGATGGTTTCGATGTTAATATTTTGTGGCCCGGTTCAATTGCGCACGACTGAAAATCTGCTGGAAGAAGAAAGTAATGTTTTTCATGGATTCGAACGATACAAAACGAGATAACTTAAACAATACCAAACTCATTCTCAAAGTCAATTGATCAAATGTCAGACCTACAGTGACCCCTTGTGATAACACCAACAGTCACATTCAATTTGAGTGCGTTGTCAATCGTATTGTTAGATATGATTAGGTCGCCTACACTAAGTATCGTGAGGACAAATGATCATACGTATCCATGTGACAAACAGTGCATTGTCAACATCATTATTTATTTGTCCACCCAGTTAATGTATTTTGACAGTATACATTCCACGCACCTTTCTGTAAATCTCGCAGCCATGTCAACTATGGAGGGTTACCACATGTATGAAAAATGGTTCAAATTTGGACAGCATAGCACGTTCTGATGGTTTGGATTTTAATAGTTTGTGGCCCGGTTGAATTGTGCACGACTAAAAATGTGCGAAAAGAAGGCATTTTCCAGGGGCACAAACGATACAAGACAATACCATTGTTACACTTCAGCAAAACTGACACTGAAGTTTTACACTGACAAATTACAGTAATGCTTTTCACGTTTGTAGTTGGCATTATTGCGCGTCTGAGATCCAGGTTTAAAATATTTAGATACATTGACCGAAAGTAGTTCTCTTCATAAACAATTACACTCACGTTGATCGCAAAATCAGAAGAAAGCTGCTGATTATTTAGAACATTGATATCATGGATCGGGCAACGATTATATTCATGTCAAGGGATGCTTTATGTAGCATAATTGCAGCCGCTCTTTCCTTACATTATTGCTCTGTACAGTTAATAAGGATAATCGTATGCATTTAGATTCGTTCGTATTGAATTGTGATACAAAACAGACTCCTAACAAATACTTTAGTTGTTCCATTCAATCCGCACAATTTTGCTTCCCCTTGACATTTCTTTACTTACCACCAGACATCGATATGGTTGCTGGAATGGCGTAGCCCGGTCGTCCGGCATGGGTCTCATCAGCAGACCTAAACGTGAGGTACTCGTGCCAGCTGGAATGTTCGGGAAGTTTGAATTCGCTTCCATATGAAAGCTACAATATGCATAGATCAGCCTTTGACTATGTCAAAATCAGCACTTTATAACCTCTTTACAATTACCATCATTATGAAGTGGGAGTGGGGCGCACCTGTCAGTTACATTTAATGACTTTGGAGAGTGAAAAATGTAAATGGCGCTTGGGTATGGATTGTTGGCTGCACATCTGCATTGGCTTTTCGTCCATGTTCGTTTCGTTCAATGAGAATTTATTTCTTTTACAAGACAACATCCATTAAATGTCTAATGACAAAATGCGCGGTTGCCAAGTGTTTTTGTGAACCTAACAGTGTTATTGAAATTGAACAACGCGTTTGATGATCGTCAATCTTTGACTAGATTAAGCATAACTGACTTGATTACTCCCTCCCCGCAGCATCCAAAATGAATAAATTCATCGTTTTTATAATACTTCTCGCGTGTAGGATGAAGCACAACCATCTTACTTCAGTGTACATAGTATCAGTAGAAAGCGGCGGGGACTTCCGATGTGCATTTAATTTCTCACCAAGAAAGCCTAACATCGCATACTTAAACTTCTGTATATTTCTATATCAGTTGCCAGTAATTTAGTTCGACGAAACTTGCAGGATATCATTTAAAGATTATTTCCTTCCACTACCACTATTAAATCAAGACCAATATGTGACAACCTCAATATCGCTGGATGGGTCGTAATAGACAATAGTCGACTTTAACGCGACACAGTTTATTGCAGCTTTAAATCGATTGATTTTTGATTTAAGAAGCCAAACATTACTGGACCATAAATATACTACTGCTCGCCTCAAGCATTAATTTGGAATCCCTTTTGGCCTTTGGTAATCTCAGTCAGTTTACATATCGCTTTAATAATACAACAAAAACCGAACGTTTACCATCGGCGAAATCCACAACAAATTTCTAACAACTGTTTGTGTTAGTTTTTTCCATTTATTAAATATCTTCATGTTAATGCCTTGACGTTCGTATTTCATATTTGTGAGCTCACAAGTAAGTATTATATTAGAGAATAATTTGTAAATAACTCGAACCGTATAAATTTTTATGGTCAGTGATAACAAAGATTTTTGAATAAGTGGTTTTAATAGATTTTGGAGACGGTAAACTTGTTGATTTGATTTTTGCATAGATAACAAACGATTTAGTTTAAGAGTTTAGATTTAGGAGGTGGTCGCAATCTTCCAAAATTCTCAAAGTATTTATATTTATTGCAGTTATCAATTTCTAATTACAACACTTCGAAGTTTAATCAATTGACTTTATACACGAAATATATTTTGGGCATAGTACCTGTAAAGAAATTTTGTTCACATACCTGTCTTAAGAACGGGACGACGTTTTCGCTGTACAATGAGCCGCGTACAAATACCTTGTATTGTATTGTAAAATCTTGTAGAATAGTTTAATTGCTACTTGGAGTATTCGAATAATACGGCACCAAAGGAAATTTATTGTTTAACCGGTCGAGAGAGATAATCTATCTACATGATTCTAAAAACGTTTTCAACTTGTTGACGTAGCTCACAATTGATGGAATTTCGAAGTGCGTATGAGCACGAAAGTTCAACATGTCGTGTCCATATTTGTGACCGAATATGTTGAGAGCAGAGTCCTCCCATTCTGGATCACGACACATCTCCCATGTGGATCTTTGAATCTAGGAAAATAGCATTTGCACCAAAAAGACGCTAGATCAAATTCACACAATTATACAACAGCACAATTCTTCCGCTAAAACCTGTTTGCGCGCGTAAATATGTATATTCGTTCGGAGACACGTATTCGTGGTCGTTTTATTTCAGGGGCTGTCTGTTAGGTTTTAATAAGATTGACAGGCAAATGTAAATAATTCTGGGATTTATCATTGAGATGTTATGTATATCAGATATGGACAAAGTTTCTTTGACAATGAGATAGATTGGCAGCTTCAAATTTATTTGCCCATCTTCAAGATTGCATGGCCAGCATCATTGATGGACTGGTACGTTCTCTAAGTAAAGAAATTATTTCCTGAAAACTCAAACTACAGACACATGTACATATCCAATAATGTAAGAGGACTTTAATGCCAGCCGAAAATTTCAAGGGGTTGCTGCAGTAATTTAATAGTCAGGTATTGGGCTACAGGTTATTTACGTGATCGATAACCCCGAAAATTACTATCTACCCAAAGTGTGGTTTAAGCAGAAGCTGAAAGAAGTGCATGCGTCTCGACGGGTCAAGTCATTTTGTCCTGTGATTTTAAAGCTCCAACAAGTAATGTAATTCATTTTAGTCACATTTTGCAGGATCATAGCGTCGAGTAGGTTCACAAATGCGTGGAACAACAAAATATTTTAACAGATTCCTACGTCGCCAGCTGTGGCTGAGAAAGACCGGTGACTGGTTTGGACAGAAATAGAAAATGGTGCATATAAGTGTCCATCCAGTGTTGAGAATCTTATATTTTACTTTGGGACTCTCACTACGCCGCTGCGACAGGTGGATCACTAAAGTACTCACCCCAGAGCAAAAGAAATTGAGTTTTTTCTGGGGCAAATTGTGACTGGAGATGAGGCCAACCTCCATCACAATGTGGCGGAGGCACAGAGAGAGTCACAGTGGCTTCGTTTTAGGGCCAGCCAGATAAGCATTCGTTCTGATGCAAGTCGAAATGACCAATAGTAACTTATCACCTGCATTTTCTCTTGTTATAATATTCTTCATCAGAACTGCTTCATAACCATGACCATAAAATACTCTTTCACGGCACAGCTGTCTACGAAGGTAAATGAGCTAATAGGTCCTAAATCTATATTTTGTCTCAAAAATCTGACGATGACAATCGTATAAACAACGTGTATGTAAGTAGTCAAATGCATGCCTTCACCGTGATGACGTACAAGATTGCTATCAAAAAGCCACAAATCCAAAAAGCCACAATCCAAAAAGCCACAAATCCAATAAGCCACAATCAAAATAACTAATAACCGAACAGTTTCCTTTGCGTTTTTCTACCTAACCTTACCAACCTAGCCTAAATTAACCTAACCTAACTCAAATTAAGCCCATCAAATAACAATTTCCTTGATTTTTCGAGTTGTGGCTTCTAGGATTTGTGGCTTTTTGGATTGTGGCTTTTTGGATTTGTGGCTTTTTGGATTTGTGGCTTTTTGATACACACCAAATTAATTGTTTTCCTTGCCTCCTTAAACGTATCTCCATGAGTATCTTTTTCACCACGTACATGATTTCGTCGCTTTAATACATAATCATTCTGTTGAAGCTATTTAAATATAAACATGCAGCTGCACGTGTAAGGGATAGTACAATTCTTATGGTGAATGATCAGCTACGGACTACTGCGAAAATTTACAGTTTTTTAAACCAATGAATGAAAATTGCAAAGTGCAATCTAGCTCAATTATTATTGCTCCAGATGCAAAAAGTATTTTTCTAAATAAAATATAATCACAGACCAGATTGATTCTAATGACGATTTTTTATATTCTATATTCTGAAGTTAATCAATATATAGTAAATCTGTCTGTGTAACAAAGACAGTTCAAAGCTACAACGTTATAGGCGACTCGTAGGAATACTCTTTCATGTACTGAATAAAATCATGTATTTGCCTTGTCAGTGGAGTATTTATTTATCGAATAACATGAAAGGATAAAATTCCAAATTATAACTTAATGGAACTCGGCCGTAATTTTCATTCAAGTAAGACTTCGTTCAAATATTGATTATTATTCAGGGGGAAAATATTGTAATTGAATATTCCAAGTTAAAATAAATTATAGAAAACGTTGAAAAAATGATACGAGTTTGACAGACGGTAGAGTTCCACGGTCATTGGCTGCTGTGTCCATGAGTGTTTCTGATTTGTAGGATATTGTTCTGGGTTTAGCGTTTTAGATGAACTATAATTTGAAGAAAGTCTCTCAGGAAAAACCCTTTCTTATGATATACTACTTTCAACCCTTCAAGGAATATGTGCAAACTAATGGTAATTCGAAACAATACTGGCCATACATTTAGTATTTGTGGCGTCAAATTACAATTTATACTTGACAACATACAAATGCAAATCACTTAATCCATTGTAGATAGTTGCTGTTTTCAAAATTCATCAATTTGTAATTTCAAATAGTTGCTTTATAGTCCATTTTCATAAATCAATGAACACCAATTTTTACAAAAAAATTGGATGACAAAAGAAGGGCCTAAATAGCTTCATTGAACATTGAAATACTATTTACTTAAATTTGATGAATAGTCCAACCTAATATACATATACGATGCAGACACCGAAGAACCTAATCTGAGCGTTAATTTCTTTGCAGCTCCGGGTGATGATAATGGCCATCGAATTTATTGTAAATCAATTTTGTCTGTAGATTGTCCTCTGATTTTGTCAGTTGTGTGTCATACGGCTTTAATATTAAACTAGTAGCCTCTGTTATCCTCATATGTATGTATCTATTAATCCAAAAGGAACAGTACTTAGTTATCAACTTTGTAAACAAAAATGTGCAACCGGACAAGCTCCTATTCACAATTATAACACTTCAACACATCGTCGAATTGACAACTACGTACGCTGCAAAGGCGGTTGGACAAACTTTAATTTAAAAAATAACTTTGGAAAAGTTTTAATTGCCACGGAAAGACAACCAAAGAGACGGACAAAGAATTTTTTTTAAACTATCCAATGGTGGCAATTCTACCGTAAAACATCTGCACAAAACTGTGTTTCTGGTTGGTGCTGAAATGATAAATTATAGCAACTATGTGTATCTTTGTAATTTAACTATACGGCTTGTGACATTATTCAAGCATTTGATTGATGGCGGCGCCCATTACTGGAAAAAGGACGCAAAATCGATATATTTAATTTATTAGGTCATGTTCTTCCAACATCTGAAGAAATAAATTAAAAAAGGCAGTGTTGAAAGTGCAGTAATTCCACAATTATTAGAATTTACGTATTTATGTTTCGGTTGTATTATTTTTTTCTTAATGAATACATAATCCGCAAAGTGTTTCGAAAATGAACGTTTGAAAAATGGCTTCTAAACTACACCTAAAAATTATCTAATGATCTTTTCCTCTGAAATATTTTAAAGTAGCCATTGGGACTGTACGACATCACACCTTGGACTACTGAATGCAGCTTACTTGCAGAATCATGGGAAATCAAGGGTAACATCCGCTAGCTAAGCCTATTATTTGAGTCCCAATGCTCTTCGAAAACGTTTTCATGAAAAGTTGAAAAGTAAACATTTTCTCTATTTATAAGATTCTACTTGTAAGAATTTGAGGCATAAATTTCCTTGCCTTCAATGTCCACTAGTAACCAATTTAGTATGTCCAATTAACTCCTTTATTTGTGTTACCCACGTTATCTTTCACATCATGTGCTCCATCCAAAGATTTGGCGTCCGAGCTGCCACAATCACATGATCCCATGTTTAGAAGATAAGCTATGCACATAACTACATAACTTAGGGTAAACTGTAAATCCGCATAATTAATAGGCATATCAAGTGCAGTTTTCCCGATAATTCAGGTTATTTTATACCTTTCATTTGGAAATGGCAAAGAAGACATGCAAATGCTTTCATTAGTCCCAAGAGAAAAAGAGCAATAACCATTTCAACATGAGTCATTACGCATTGTCAATAAGTTTCTATCCGATACGTAAGTGCTTTTATGTTTATGTGAAATAAGACTCCACGGACTGCCTATCCGTGAGTGTGCCATTTGAGTGATTGAACAGATAAGTCTGTCGGAGCTTCGTTCCTTTACTATCCTACTATCGAACCTTCATTCCTCAACAATTAGCGGTTGCTGCATAAGTTATTATGAGATATTCTGTTTCTTGAAACCTTTTTTCAGACATGTGAGGAAATTTCCAACAGTTTTCTGATATTATGATCGATACAACGAAATGAATTTTTGGATATATTTGTGATTCACCGTGCCCTTGACAGTGATCTAATACCAAATATACCAATAAGCTTTGAATTAAGTGTACCTGCAAACTATAATAATAACTTGTGTTTTCAGTTTATTGTGACAAATCATTTTCAAGATACAAATAGTAGTTAAATATCTTTAATAGTATTATCGGTAGAGGTGGAGCACAAAAAGCTTTGTCTTTAAACATGAGTGCTGGTATTCTAAATAAGGGCATAGGGTGGTGAGCTTAAGTTAGGTTTGATCAGTGCGTGTTACTAATGCACAAGGGTTTCGATTGGACTCGAAGGGGCTCCGCCTATGGGTCGATAAATATATTTGGAACAGTATGTCATTGTTGCTTTTAATCTGCCAGTACTATACCTACCACTTTTTTACGTCTGCAGTAGTAAACTGGTGAAGTACATAAATAAAATACAAACCTGCTTAGATTTAATTGTTCCTAATTTGAGCGGAAAATTTAAAGAACAGTGAATATCAGAACAATTGTTTTATAGCCGCCTCACATACCCACATTGTCGATAAAATTAAGGTGATTCATTAGGGGCTTGCTTTTCCAATACGTCGTAAACCTAAAACTTGTATGGTTTTCCGAAACAATACGCTCGCAGGTATGTTGTTCTTTCTGCATTGGAGAAAAATGATTGTGAATAACGAGTAAAGTTTTCTCAAGCATTAATTTCTCCAGAAATGAAGCTTTAGAAATAAGAGATACTCTATGATGTAAGTTAAGATAATAATTACACGTGACAGGCAACGCGATAGAGTTCGATATACTACGTAAATGTTATTCATATATTCGAGTTCGAAAATGAACAGATAAATTACAAATTTAATATCAAATCAGTCAGGTTCGAACCAGAAGAAACAAGTTTGAGATTTTGGAGAAACCATAAAGCAAAATATCTTGAAATAAAAACGCAGATGATTTTCATTGTATCGTCCTTATTTGGATGATGATTTTACAATTTATCCATTGGATGATGGGAACGACTGTTTTGTGAAAGTTCTATTTTATGTAAGTAGTTTAAATCGGAAGATAAATTAGTTGGTTGACAACCAGCAAAACTTATTGCATTTCTTCCAAACAAGATTCTAAAAACATCATCAAGCGGGCAAGCAACCTGTTCTGTAGTAAATGCTCGGGTTGCAGATAACTCAATTTCCGGCTTGTAAGTACCGCATTTGTAATAACCGAAATAATCACTCTGTGCGTTCCAATTTCGGCATTATGCTAAGAACATGATAAAATGAGAACCTAGCATTGGGCTTGCTACTGTTGGCACTTTTTGCCTTCCAAAGATTATATTCCGAAAAATCCAGCACAACGCTACTTCAGTTTCGCATACACCAAAATCGATTGCTATCAAAAAGCCACAATCAAAATTACAATTAACCGTACACTTTTCTTTCGTTCGCTAACCCAACCTAACCTAACTCCAATGAGACATTTCTAATAACAAGTTCCTTGATTTTTCGAGTTGTGGCTTTTTGGACTAGTGGATTTTTGATACACACCACCAAAATCAAGTGAAAAACAAGACCGAACATGACCAAGTTGATTAACAATAGCATATCAAGATCGATTATCAATCAAACTAATACCACCAGTAACATCACAGAAAGACAGTTACCTGAATGAAATTAAATTTCTGAATTTGGTTCAATTAAAAGTCTGACGGGGGCAAACTAAGTAATTATATGCAATTTCAACTTTCACTTCGCTTCTCAGTACATATTCACTTCTTTCCCCTATTTCAAATGTTCAAATAGCAAACCAGGATGCAGCTAAGTCAACAAACACGACATGCTTCACGTACGTTTATGGCAGATACATTTTTCAGCCGCGTAGACTTGATAACTTTTCCGTTTGCGGCTCCGGTAACACAGAGCAGATACCAGTATAACATTAAAGCTTATTATTATTACTTGTATATCTAGGGTTCCATTGGAAAATAATTTTAGGAAATGAAAATAATTTAAAGCTTGGAGATATGGTATATATATAAGATATTTATAAGAGTATCGCTTCTACTGGAATAACGATATGTGGTTAGTGGTCAGAAACAAAAAGTTAATATCACGGCTACCTGGATCCTTTTGCTGCTTTAGTCAAAGGTCGAATGTAAGCATAAACACTGCATTTCTTTGATTTATTATAATTAGGCACACTGTGATATTGGACTTGTAACTGCAATCAGTTTATCGGACATGAGATTGCATTTAATAGAGTGTTCTGCGCACAAATAATATTTGCTGAATGTAAATGCTTATTATACAGCATGGAACGTGAAAGCAGCCGGAAAATTTCATTGTCTGCAGGTTCAACGTTCGAGATATTTAGCACACCATGGACTCGACATACGACCATATCTTTACTGCATGTTGAATTGAGTACTCGTTGTAGCCAATACGGCTTTCTGAGATTCTTAAAGATATTAAGAGAAGAACAATATAAATACTGAAGAAACAGAGGAAAAACAAAAAATAAAAAAAACTTACAAGAAACGGGTAAAAGCTGTTCCCTGATAAATAATTTAATAACTTAATGGAAAGTAAATACAGTAATTAAAATTATGTGAAGACATAACCATTCAAGCTTCAAAGCTTCCAATCGCCCCTAATTCGGAGACTAAAATTGAACACGGCTAACTTGTATGTCAGTGTTCAGTTTCCATTAGTTAGAAGGGTGTACTCTAGACCGGTTTAGATAAACCTCCATGACATTGGCAATTACATGTCAGTAAGGTTGAAGTCATGTATATAATTTTTTGAATAAACTCCAATTGATACCACTAAAAATTATCACTTTTCCGTTCGTGAAGTGAACAAAAATGGTTTGAATCGCAGGCCAATTCAGTGGCTCAGGTAACAATACAAACATATAAGCAAATTCTGGGAAAGATTACGGTTTTAAGCTTGCAGATTTGAGTTTTGAACACGCTTTGTAAAAATCCACATCGTTCACAAAAACACAAAAACAGCCATCGTTCTGATTCAAATTTGAGAAATTTATATTTGGAATTTTGCTAAATCATTTCTTTGAGGGTTTGGCGCCATTATATGCCTTTGATGGCTATTACGATTATTGAAGTTCAAAGACTGACGCCTGAAGTGCAAGCTGAGCTATTATCATTTAACGTGTTCGTAAATTTTTTGGTGTATGGTATTTACACCTTGAATTCCTTTACCATATAGCGAATTTGCCACAATTCCGTACGGCCCCAAGGTCTAATTCCAGAATACAGTTTACCACAAAACCAAACTGCCGCAAACATATTCCGTAATTCGCTATGTTATAAATACTTAAAAGAAATACATTACACATATATAGGGATACGAGATCAACAAATCTAAATTCAGACAATCAGAAATTGCAAATTGCATTGATTTTGTAATAAAGTAACTAGTGTTTGGTTTTCGTCTACAAACAAATTATTGTCATATTGTTCCTTAATTACTGCAGATGTTAAGTCCTTAAAACTGAATATAATGCATAGTAAACAAATTTAAGGCTGAATTGGGTAACCTGTGCACAAGTATCATCAAATTGTTGCGTTTCGTGCCAACGGAATGCCACTACTCAAAGGCGGCACTAGAATGAAAAACACCAGTGCAACCGCAAGACATGTGAAGATTCTATGTAAACCGTCTGGAACATGGAGGTGAAAGAATTCGATTAAAATTTTGAAAGTTTGTATAAATTGAGCTATAATGTAAAATGTCACACCAATGAGTGGAATCGGGTTTTTATGATGTATGCAGATTAGAAAAATATTAGCTATCTCTTTTGGCAATGTGCAAATTCCAAGTGCTAATGTCATCAACATATTTGTTAGAATATGAAAGAAATGCAAGGTATTCGATGAATACAATCACAACATTTGATTCACAGCACAAAATAGATTATCACTCATCTTTTCTTGTGGCCTGAGGGACAAACTGATATCCAACCATAATGGGTAGTTGTAGGCAGCGTAGTGCGAAAGTTAGACTTTGAAACTCTGATGAAATGGTTCCTTTCATACAACATTTAATGTTTATGACATAAGTTTTTAGAATTTAAACCGACTTGTTGATTTGATAAATAGGTAATGTAATTAGGTTATCAATAATTATGTTAGCCGCATCATGTTGAAATGCAGCAAAAAGGGATACTTAACGCTAACAAAATGTTAGTGCCTACTTCCACGTCATTGGAACTTTAAACGGACAAAGGAACATTAATTGTGTGTTAGATGGCGGGTTTGCTCTTGTACTGGTAGGCTCTTAGTTAAAAGGGTAAAATTTCTCTCATGGAAGCAGTTCTAATTCTCGCCAACGTTGAAAGAGAAGTATTTCTTTTTGGAATAGAAATCCTTAAGAACCAAACCGATAAAGAATCCATGTTTGCATTTTGTAAAATCATCATGTTTTTAGTAATTAATAAGTAAATCGGATAATGGCTGAACAATTACCAACAACATTTAAGAAACCGATCTGGAGCAGCCAAATTCTAATTGCGCTTTGTTAGCAATTTAATACAGTTAACATTAACAAACCGAATCATCACGTAATCCCTTTCATCAACCTGATAGGAGATAGAAAAATTGACTGGATCAATCCAATGTATCACACGAGGTTGCTCTCCCTTCGTTGCTTTTGATAGGTTGTGTTGCGCATTGTGCTCTAGATAGTCCTACTTTGCAAATATGAGATTTACAAGAAAGACGCATATCCATCAACAAATTCGACTTCATTTCATCTCCGACTAAAATCATCATGACTGCGCATTCATATATGTATACAGCTAGCAACATGATTTTCTAATTCAATTACATTACCTCCAATTTTCGAACAACGCTAAATAACATTCTGTAGGGATCTTAATCTTGGACTGTTTCTTGATTGTCATTTATACGATTCAGCTTTTTCTAATGAAAGCATCGTCCTGAAAACTATAAAAATGCTGTACAGCAGAAGATACTTTATTTTTATTCAGGCTTGAAAATCACATTTGTGACTACTAATGCATTGCTACATGTTTATGTGATGCTGAAATGTCATTAATAACAAAACTCGAATAAATACGGAAGGTTTCTAATGCAACTAGTTGATGTTAAGAAAAGATTATGTTGAGAAAGTTGTGTTTCCTGTGGTAGTTTTCTTCAAGGAAGCCGGCCAGAGTACATTTTATGGCCCCTTAAGTTATTTTAGTTGCTTATTGACTTAAAATAAAATGTCCCGTTTTCTCAAAGTCTGCTATTGAATTTGATAGTCATAAACGAGAATATGGATAACTACATCATAACGCGTCGAAGCTATCAGCGCCCATCAATTATGCAAATTACAAAAAATGTAACTCATGTTGTTAAACTTCTACCATTTAAGTTTGTACAGTTTGTCTTTCATGATTGCATCATCAGTGCATGAATCAACTTCAAATTAAAAAGTTATAAAGCAATATTGTAGCGCCGGTTGCGGTATTGCTCACTTTAAGGTCGTTTTGTAAGATGCAGGTTGTAGGTGATTACATCTATATTGTTCCTGTGAGTTGTGCAGTCGTGGAAGGAGTATTTAGTCATCAGAGAACTAAGCACTATACCTACATATTTTCAATGTAGGTATTTTCAAAATGTACAAACAATCGTAAAATATGCACGAGTTTTCAGATAAATTGAAAGCTTCAACTTGACATAAATGAAACTCTTGCGGTAACTAAATCAGTTCTCTGCTCGATATAATTGGACAGAGATTATAGTATTACTGCAAATGTCACCACAGAGAGATAATTGCAGTATTAATTTGATAAAAGTATCAAAAATTGAAGGCACTAAATTTTATACTATATATTTTAATGTAACATTTGCATCAAATCAACTACATTACCCAAGTGGTTGCAAATGAAATCGAAGCATAGGTATTTTTTGGAGAAGTCTCTGTTTTAGAGAAAATCACAAAACCTGCTGAAACACGATTGTTTTGTTCCAACTTGTTTATCAAGATTCGTAAGCGACGGCTATGCTGAAAATACGGAAGTGAGCTGATTAGTACCTAGTCACAAACATAAAATAACAGTATTATCAAGAAGTCGGATATACTTTACGTAGCGCAATGCTGAGTTAGTTTAATCAAATAGACCGTATTCCAAAACGTTTGACGGTGTATTGATGCGTTTCGGATGTTTAAAAAATTGACTGGAGCAAGTAAATTTCATTGCTTTATCATCCAGTGAATCTGCGATTACGAATTGAGCTATCTTGGTCGATTGTAAATGCTCATAAACACCAATCATTGGAATTATAATTAACATTTGCTGCAACAGGTTTTGCAGAACACAACAAAGATGGCGAAGATAAACATGAATGGATATTGCATGAAGTTAATAAGGTTCCTCCCTTTGTCGATGAGTAACATTCTACTGTTGTAGAAAGTCATTGGAAATTAACCGGGCGATACATATTTGAATTTGTATTGGAAACATCCATTCTTGTTTTGTTGCAATAAACACAATATTCACAATCATTGGCAAACGAAGACATGTACCTCTTTCCGATAATTTACATGAACAATTCCTTATTTTGCTATGGCTATTTGGACTGCTCGTTTGGTGGATTATAGAAGAGGACTGTTGAGGATTGGCTTCAATCATATTGTTATCGCTGGCTTTCCAAAATTGCGTGGCACTCCTAGCAACAGAAAATTTTATGTGAAACATGCACAACTAGTGAGGTGTAAACCTTTAATACATAACTACCGGAAGTGTAATGTATGCACAATTTACAACCCAAATACACATTTGACCTATTTCAGTATGTCTTGTTAGCTCAAATTGAACCTCCCATTGAATTTACACAATCAAAAAGTTCTGGTCGGAGACCTACCCCCTTCCCAACGCCACCCTGGCGACAGGGTAGTGATTTGACCCATAGTGTTTTGACAAAAAATTATCGCCTTGAACTCCTCTATCGATTTGTCCAACAAACATTTTTTGACGATATGGTCACCCACAGCACACCCAGACGTCGACCCCCGTACTTCCGGTCAATGACGAGGTCCATGGCTGAAAATCAATAGGGTTCGTGCCCTGGAGCCAAGATACCTCTATGCCAAATTTGAGCCAAATCGGTCAACATGGAGGGAAGTTAGAGTGTTCACAGACAGACAGACAGACAAACAGATAAATGGCTATAACTACCTTTCAAGCATTTCATGCTTCCGGTAGTTAATAAGATGACAAAAGACTATTGAAGTGTTACTAGAAGAAAATACAACCACAAAGCAGTGGCGCAGCCAGGGGCTAGAGGGGGCATTTGCTGCCTCCTGGAGTTGGGGTTTCAACATTACGTAGATTAGAGGGGAGGCGCAAGCTAATACATTACGTGCATTACGCAGCCCCTCCTGATGCCCCGTCCTGGCTACGCGCCTGCCACAAAGGAAAATTTGACGACCAATTTTTGCAATATGATTTGTAAATTTGAATTATGTTGCGTTTTCTCAACAGTTCTCATGCTGTAAAGCGATTTGGTCCTTTAGAGTGCAACTGCCTATGAATTCCACTTTGCCATACTCGTCTTAAGCCAAACTGCAAAGAAGCAACAAACCTGCATGTACAACTAGTAAGGTGTAAGCCTTTATACATAACTACCGGAAGTGCGATCTATACCCAATTAAGAACCCAAATACCAATTTCAATATGCATCGTAAGCTCAAATTGAGCCTCCCATTGAATTTACACAAAAAAAATTTTCAGGTCTTAGACCACCCCTCCCCCTTCCAGACGCCACCCAGGCGACAGGGGAGTGATTTGACCCATAGTGCTATGACAAAAAATGATCGTCTTGAACTCCTCTATCGATTTGTACAATAACATTTTTTGGCTATATGTTGACCCCCACCCCCTCTGACACGCCGACCTCCCTACTTCCGGTCATTGAGGAGGTACATGGCTGAAAATCAATAGGGTTCGTGGCCTTGGTACAAGGTACCTCTATGAAAAACTTGAGCCAAATCGGTCAACGTGGAGGGAAGTTAGAGTGTTCACAGACAGACAGACAGACAGACAGACGGACAGACAGACAAACAGATCAATCGCTATAACTACCTTTCAAGCATTTCATGCTTCCGGTAGTTAATAACACCCTCAGTGACCGCAAATTCGATTTGCGGCGGAGGACTTCACAAAGAAATGAGAAATATGTCGCGTATTTCCCACCATTCCTGATTTGGCAGCAACAATTCATATTTATCGTTTTCATGCTCAAGTAACTGCAGGGCAACCCCACGCAGGGAAGTGTGAGCATATAACGCATACATTGCGCACCATGGAGGTGGTAATTTATTCAGACTTATCGCTCGATCCTGCAATGTCAGCATTGATTTGCCGGTTCGATTTTATTCGAAATGCAAAAACACGCCATTTACATATGACGATGCACTATGAGGTGACGACCCTGTTTTTCTCCGGAAATTCAATTCGAGCTCCAAAATTTTTTTTTCGTCAATTAGCTCGCTTCTTGGGTTGATAATATACAACAACGACCTGAAGATTCCAAATATGATGGTCCTATGTCGCTCCAAACCACGTGGTTTGTAATATAGGGAGAAAACTGCAAAAAACCGTGAAAAAATACGCTTTTTTGCAGAAAAGTTTCTGAAAAAAGGCGGACGAGTCAAGGTAAACGCGTTGCAGATTCGAAAAGTCCTGTCCTTCTTACCCCGAAATCCGATTCCTTTACACCTTGATCGATCCGCCATTTTGAATAATTAATGCTTGAAAATGTCGTTTCGAAAGTTGGAATGGGGTCGTTCACTATACACATGCACACCCATCTACCAAAAACGATGCCGGATGGCTGGAGAACTTGCTATTATTATTTTTCCGACATTTCTCTTCGGTGTCATTAAATTATGGTTAAATGGTATGGTACAATAAATCATTTTTGAATTTTATCTGCGCCACAGTAAAATCGTAATGAGAGCTGCAGTAATTACCAAATCACCTTGATAGCCACGTTTGCTGGAAAATGTTGGAAGATAGAACTACATAGGGCATTGCAAAAATTTTTAAAAAAATCATTGTAAACATGAAAAGAAAATGAAAAATGAAGCGAGCGTTACATATTCCTCATTTTTATGAGAATTGAATAGATAAAACTCTTGGAAGGTGACACCCATAAGGGTTGAAAATGTCCAAAATTGTTTTGATTAATAATAGAAAATAATTTACATACGTTTTATCAAATATTGGAACATTTTGTCATATTAAAAGACCATAATTACTTGAAACCCAGCGCAGAAAAACCTGATACTCTCGAGTTTGTTGTCATTGATATCAACTGTAGCTTCGTGGTGGTTGCACTTGGTTACTCCTTTTCGTTTCTGAGAAATGTGACATCAAACCTGCAATCGTTCATCCCGTTTCAATTTGTCATTTTTCATCCGAATTTCATGAAACGATAGTAGTAACCTGTGATTGGTCAAGATCCTTAATGTTGCAGAAATCACCAATTAACAATTCCACTAAAATCTTTGTAATTTCTGTTATTTGATAATGTTTTGACGTTTTAGTGTTGGTTGGATTTGTAAATTTTCTGACACATTTATCACACGGAATTGGAAACAAAAATCTACCTGGTAATGTAATAATGGAAACATCCGTACATATCTCCCTGAATATCCCGGTGGGGATGGCTTCTTTCTAGTTACACGTTCCGTATTAATACGGAATATAAGTCCTCAATCAGGATAATAATGGAAGTTTTCTATTTGCACATTATTTATTTGTGCTACCGAAACTGAGTGAAGTTAAGTAAAACCTGATGATCAATTAATGGGGGAAGGTGTTTGTGTTAGAAATTGACCTTTTGTTATCCAATTGCAAGATGCTGGATTCATGGAGGGAGGATCAACTTGTCAGTCATGCCATACAGATGGGTTTTTTTAGAAGATGCAGGGATCTGACCGACCAAATCATATTGTGATTGGACAAACTTCGAAATATAATTGTAACGCTTCGGCGCCCTTTCACGTAAACCTGTACTCATTGGCAAATAGACGACTCCCAGGTCACTCTGACTAAATTGCGTATTGGAAGTTAACGGTGAGTTCTGCAATGAAATAGCAGGCGAAGAGAAAGATAATAGATTCTCTAAATGATAAACAATAATTCAAAAATGAATATTCAAAAATGAATATTGAAAAGCATTTGTTGATAACAGCAACTCCTGAACCGTAATACACACAAAAATTGCGATAATCGAATACGAAGATGTGAAGACTTTTGCATCAGCTCACGGACTAAGGGACACGTTGCTTTTCAACTTTTTCAAATGGTTCAAACAATTGTCAATTTATAGTTACATTACTGGTCACAGCGATTGTAACTATTCAGTAACTATATGTAATCTAATATAACGAGCATCGTTAATGAATTATTGGTTAATGCGAAGGCATAATCAATTAATAACGTGTAAGTTATGAAGATGCTCGTTTCTACATTATTGGTGTGCATTTGCCGAAAAATTAGGACGGCCGGTAACGAATTTGTAATCATGTATTGTTGCGTTATTTGCGATGTATACGCAATTTTATTGAAAACCCCTTAGGTAAATAACAATTTATTGACCGTTGCATGCAATAATTTAATAATTGAACATTTAACTTCCAGTACTACATGAGGAGACGAAAATCTAGTTATGGGTGGTAAAAAATATATTGGCACAATCGAACGCAAATTTCGTTCAATTTAATAAAACCAATTTGACAATCTCATAATGCACAAATTTTTGGACCGTTCATTGCACGGTCATTTCAGTCCCATTGCACAACGATCCACATTTGGCGAGCAGCAGCTCCGAGACACCATTACCAAATTTCATGGTTGAGGTGTCAAATGAAAGCTAACAAGTCACTGCAAAATGCACTTTTTCAGATTTGCAATATGTGCTTTGTAGACAAAGTACTAACGCTTTGAACTTTCGGGGGCGGATTTGGACGGTTTTGACTAGCCTAAGTAAATACAGCACCACACCCACATACATACTTTAATCGGAATGAAATTTTTGTCAAGTATTAAGGTAACGTTGCGCTTTTATTCTGTTGTTAGTACATAAATATTTAAAACTCCAAATATTTACTAACCCTGGGATTCGTTTTGGCGATAACTCTGGAATGCAACATTGGATCAGCATACAGATTGCTGCGCTGAATAGAGCATAACATGTAGCCTATGGTACATCATGATTCATGCCGCACATTCTTTCATGTCGGGCAGTACAGGCGTCGACATCGTAAAAAACACCCCAACAAGTCCCCACCACCTTCATCCGGCATCCCACGGTACCAGGGTCAAACCCGAAACCTAATATTTGGCACATTGTACTCTCTCTAGGTGCTCTATCTAGAAATATAAAAATAATTGAAATCGAAGCATGTCGGGTTTGGCCTGCTGTACGGCTGTTTATACTTACTCAATGCATGAGTTACGTCGACATTAATTGCAGTTGAATATTATTATTATTTATTATTATTGACAAAGTACAGTTTGTGGGCGAAGTGATTCATTTCGTTTACAAACATATTTTGGTTTTCATAAAATAAAGCTTGTTTTAAAGATCTGCAATGCTTGTATTTTACAACTCTGAAGATGCTCACGGTTAGGCAAAGAACACTACTACCATAACCTACTTTTCCACCTCACAAGTTTCACTTATTATTTTGCACAATTATGTCGTCAATAATCGTTATCGAGCGTCACAGACCTGTCATCTATGCTTACGGTGAAATGACCTGATTTGAACGTAACGACGTCGAGATGGGAAAGTCGACGTCGATACACTTGCTCAAAGTTTAAATTTGAGAAGTCACATTTCATGCATATGCCGACTTATTACGATTATTTTAGCTTAAATTGTGATTGCAAAACATGTTTGTCGTATAATGTAGCCCCTAGAAAACTATTTGCGTTTTCAACGTTCCTGTATAAAAATTAATTAATACTTTATTAAATTATATACATGATCGGTTCCGCAAGAGTTTTTGAGCGTCATCGGTATTTAATCCATTTCTCTTGATTTCCGTCCCCTTCGCGAAGGCCGACGTTCCCACAAACGTGGAAGCGGCAGTAGGAATTATTAAAATGAATAGGGTACTTTGTATTTTATTCACATCAGTATCTTATGGAAGTTCTCTTACCTAAGTTCCAGATAAAGGATCGGGAAAAAGTTAAGAGACTGGCGTTGGTTGGTAAAATGGTTATAATTTTTACAATAGTTAATTTTATTCAAAGTTTTAAGTTGAAACAGATACAGAATTTAATGAACTACTTATTGGATTCCTGAAGAGCCTGCTGTACACCTCTGCTTGCAGTGGAGCGGAGCATCTTTGCAGCATGCGCCATTAGTGCTTTTCCGGTCGTTTCTGCGACTTCCTTGGAGATTCTGGTCCATATTTGCTTTAAACCTTGGATACTTGCCGGTGGATCCTTTCGAGTAGAGTATAAGTTCTTGCAAATTGCCCAGAAATTTTCAATCGCCCGAGCCTGAGGAAAGTTAGGAGGGTTTTTCTCTTTTGGTACGAATTCGATGTTTTCGGACGATAGGTACTCTTGTGTTCGTTTCGCGTAATGTGACGTAGCAAGATCCGGCCAGAAAAGGACATCCTCGGTTTTGTGATGAGCATTGATGAAGGGAATCAGACGCTGCTTCAGGCACTCTTTTATGTACACATCAGCAGTCATGGTACCCTCGGAAAAGTAGGGTTTTGAAACGTTTCCTTGCTCGTCCATTGCTTGCCAAATCATATTTTTTTTGAAAACTTGCCCTTTGGTCTCAGTTTGTGAGCACTAGAAACTTCGTCTGGGTCCACGCTGTGATAAAACTTGCGTCCCGGGACTTGGCATGGATCTACGTGAAGATAGGTCTCATCATCAATTACGAGAATTTTCTCCTTCAATTTCCTTTGTAAATACTTTGCTCCCGCCTGTACGCGGTTCTCCTGATCTGCAATGTACTTTGGACACGGTTTCCTTGTTCTTGCCCGAATGCCAAGCTTCTGAACTTTAATTTTCTTCAAACTGGAGAGAGGTATCTTGGTTATCTTAGCCGCTTGCTTAGTAGTTAGGCACGGGTCCTTCCGGAATGCTTTCGCCACTTTCCTAATGTTTTGTTGGGTTTCTACAGTAGGAGGACGTCCAGTTTTCTTCTTAAAAACCACTTCACCGGATTCCCCAGCTTTTTTAATGTATCTGTAGATGTTGGCTTTCGAGCAACCTTCCTCCTTGAAATGAAGCCAAGTCTTTCTAGAGTCACATCCACTGACGTGAAAATGGAAGTGAAGAACCCGATTTGCTAAACTGTGACTTTGCTCACGACTCATTCTTTTATCCGACATTTTTGAAACACGAAATTTGCATATGGTATGCAGCAAAAGATGGGCTATTCAATACAAAAAACCATTTACGAAACTAATAACAGCTGACTGAGAAAAGTGCATTCAAGTGCCGGTCTCTTAACTTTTTCCCGATCCTTTACATTGCGACAAATTCAATGCAAGCTTAACGTACATTTTGGTAAATCCGCAAGAGTCCAAACAAACGGATATGTACAAATATTACTTCCAGTCATCGTTGGGGCCAATTTTCCCCAATTACGTGTTGGAAATATCGCAGCCTTGGAAAATAATAGGAATTCCAGGAAACTTACTGTCTTTAGTTTCTAGTTACAAAGTGGCGTAACAAATGTCATCATATTTTCACCGCTTCCCTATTTTGAATGTCTGTTCCACACTCAGGGGAATGCTGCTATTCTTGAAACGAGTAGCAATGAAATGTCGTACACGCTCCACCAACATTTGTGTAATCTATTCTTTTGAAGCGACGCGTTACTCCAGTAGACGTCAACGTACGGTACATACTAGGAGTTAAAAGGTGAAAATAATAACACCACTTAAAATTCCGCCTGCGCGAAACCACACTGCTGCGTAGGAGAAAACGTCAAAAAGTGCATTAATGCGAGGGGTTCATATCGAATAATATATGTAAAATGAACTTTACAGCCATGTTGAATATATACAAATAGACGGACACACACAGGGATTAATTAAACAATCAAGGTAGGAAATTGGTTTGAATTGTTTTGTCTTAGAGTAGTTTTAAAATTATGAAGCAATTTTGGAAATGAAAATTACAAATTTTCAGATGTACATACATACAATACGCATTCTCAGGTTTATTTGCCCCCACTTATATTAATTCGGTTGGTGGTCACTCATGTTCAAGTGTGGTCTTCTGGAAACATGACATATTAAATAAAATTACAGACGGCACGATTTTCACAAGCAGTTACATATGTGACTGTGACTCTGTGGATTGCAAATCCCATGTTCCTCGTCAATATTATACGAACGTCGGTGCCATCACAATTTCTTTTAATGCAAATACCTCATGCAGTGAGAATTAAGGGGTTTTCACCTCTTTACATGAAATTCATTTTTGCAAAGATGGTTTGGTAGACAGTCCCCTCACATGAATGGTGCGTTTTATTGAAAATAATACTTTTAATTGCGTGTACACGGAAATATAGCACAAGTTAGCTTGCTCCATTTAATGACGAATGCTCGTATACTCAATTATTATAATTGGATTTGGAATTTTGAGGCGTTGTAAATTACCGTAGCGTGCTTGTGGATCGAGTAAGCGCAGCTATTGTGTCGACCTAGATAGTTCGTCATGTACATTTATCATAATTCAACTTGAGATGAAAGTGGAACATAAAACCTTGCTGCAGCTCAGCGTTAGAGTTAGCAGGCGATATACGAACGTCAGCTTCTACAAAGCACCATTGTTGTTGTCAGGATTTTCGCAAACTATTTGTTAACTTGGTGGATAGTGTAAAAAGTAACTGCTATTACTGCCCCCGGCATGTATCTTTCGGAAAATCTCTGGTCAATGCTTGTCAAACAAGTCGAAGCCAACGAGAAACTCAACCTTTCCATCTATACATTCAACGAAGATAAATCTAAACTAATATGTGTAGAGTCAAGGAAGATTAGACGAAATAAATTAAAAGCTTCCTTTTCTGCTGTTTATATTTCACTGCTAGCACTGCAGACACTCCTCTATCACGACCAGTTTCCAATGGCGGATTTTGCTCAAGCCCTGTTTCTGATATCACTCTTTGGAGCAAACCTACTTCAGGCGTTTGGAATGCTCGCAGAAATGGTGTCCATACCGACAGGAATCAACTCGATGGTGCACTTTGAAAGGATTATAAATCGTAAGTCTCAAATCATCATAAACTTGGGTAAACAAGTTTAAATTCATTAATTTGTGGCTTTTGTTAATGAAGCAAACCTGTGGGCTCCAAATAATGGCTTATCTGGTAAACGTGCTCGGAAAATCCTAAAACCATACCGGTTCACTCACATTACCATATCCATTGCAGTTGGTCTTTATCTCTGGATAAATCCTTGCTTCACTGGAAATCTCGGCTACATGCTACTGGAACAATGCTCATGGAACGGAAGTCTCGGAGTAATTTCGAAATCAATGCTAGTTCTACTTCAGATGTGGCTAATTATCGGATTTAATTAATTACTTTGGCGCCAACGGATTATTCGTTTTGGCCCAATGTGTATTTTGTCCCGCACACTGCATCCGTAACTACCTCTTGATTTGTCAAAAGATTTGTAGCGAAGGGGACACGTTTAATGCAATGAAATATTATCAAGGTATACGTCTCCTTGTATCTGCTATTAATGAGAACTACATTGGCATCTACGTTTGCGCCGTTGCCACGAGCACAATTGATAACGAGGGGTCTGTTGTACAGAGATGCGTTTGGAACAATGGTGACAGTGAACACTGTCTCGCGCGAAACGTTGTCAAAAATTAGTAATGACTATAGTATTAAAAATCGTAGATTGAGACGAATGCTGCTAGCCTCATTACCCTTGCAGAAGATTAAATTGGGAGCTGATAATTACTTTGACAAAATGCTTCTTGCAACTAATAACTTCATAGTGAATCAAACTGTGAGCCTTTTGGTGCTTGCAAATTAACGAAATTAATGGAAAATGAGTATTAACTGCTCGTAAGGGCACATAACGATATGCTATCCCACCGCTTGTTTCATTTCTCTTCAGAGTGCATTAATGCCTTTGAAATTCTTCAAGTACTGTGAATAAAACAGAGGATAGAATTTACCAATTCAATTTCGTTCTATTGGAATCACATAAACGTGCCTTTTTAGACATTTGACAAGACGAACATGAATAGTAATTGTATATGCAGAAAACACCTGAACGTCTAACATCTTTGGTAATGACGTTCCTTGATACATTTTCAAGATAAATTGTATATCATCAATACGAAAGTTGTACAGTAATTACTAGTTGTTTTGTTTGAGAAATCAGGAATTAATTGTCATTGAAATTGAGAGTCTTCGCATATTCAACCGGTTAAAATACTTATCACTAATTACAAATAGAAGTCTTATAATGAAAATTCATTTTTCAATCCTTTAGCTTCGATATTTTATACAAAATTAGTAAATAATCTTGAACATTTACGCTCCCATTTAATACATAACAAAATATCACTTGCTGTGGGAATCGTAAATAACGTTTCCTATCGTTAATTCATCCACATGCGAAGCAAACTTTAGTACGTACTTTAGTTCAACAGAGATAAGAATTGTTATGGAATTTAACAAAGAATTAAAACCGCAAAGATATATTTGAATGCAATTTTACAACAGAGAACGAATTACGTATTTGTAAAAAAATCCGAACTGTTCATTATTACACATTTCCAACTCTATAAAAATAATCATTGCTAAATCGACACACGAAAGCTTATATGTCCATTCTAAAATAAAAAACAAACACGTTTTATAATTCCCTTTTATGGAATTGACATAAGCCAACTTTCTCACTGTAAGGAATTAATTACCTTTATAAATACTATTATGTAATTATCCAAAATATTATTGTGTACATCGTTAACTACATACGTATAAAAAAATATTTCCCACGAAAAATGCAACGATATCAGCTATAAATCGCATCTTTTCCCAAACTAGTGACTTAATGAGGGAGATAAAGACCAACAGGGAACTATTCAAGGACATACAGTACGTCGAAGAATACAACCTATCACACTACATAAGACAAGCCATTAAGACCTTGTCTTATAGAAAATTGTTGCCTAAACGTTATTGAAGAAACCTTGATAAAATTAACCTTGACTGCTTTCCCATACTTGCTAGTGTTAGTGAAAAGTGTAAAGTGACCATCTCCTATTTAAACCCCACTCATTACCTATGTAACAATCAATCTCGATCTAGCAACACTCCAGATAAGACTATAAATCTCGTCCTCTGACTTTCCCCAGTCAAAAAATTTTTTTGCTTCTCCTAAACATAAAATGGATCTAAAACCCATTTTTCCCAAAACCTATTGGGATCCGTCCCACGAAAACGCAAATCGCGATCATATTTTATGTCTCTTTTTTGACAACCATATCTTTTTAGGAGTACTAGTAGACAATTTAGGGCCAGGGTGCAACTTGCCTAGCACCCTACATGCAAAACTTTCGGTTTTAAATACTTTCTACGGAGAGTTAGTAAAATTGGTGCATAGTGCGCGAAATGAAAACGAGAATACTAAGAAAAATCAAAACCAAAAAGGCAACAATTCAGAACGTCGTTCCCGCTCCAGAAGTCTATCCCAAAACCGTGGCCGTTCCCGTTCTCGCTCTCCTGTCACCTTCCGTTGTCGCAATCCACCCAGTGCTGCCTCTCCCGCTGATGGACGTACCTCCACTTCCACCGTACTACTCAACGGAGGAAGCGCAAAAAGGTACGTTAGCTATTCTTTAGGGGTTGAGCAACAAAACAAAAAAAGCCCTCTCACTAGAAATAGTACATTACTTACTTGTAGTATGCGTAACCCAACGGCTAGCCAGTCTACCCAGCAACCTGGTCCTTCAAACTTCACCTTCGGCCCCCTGGACCTAACCCAAAAAACCTTCAGCTTCTCCGAGACAAACTCCATCCGGGCACATACTCCTGTAGGTGATACTACGCCACCACCCGCCGCATCAACTCCCGCAAAATCCGTCCAGTTTCACTATACACCAATCTCCCCAAGAAGCCCTAGGTTCTCATAACCGTCCCCTTCACCACCTCCTTCAACCCTCTATTGTTACCGCTGCGAGCTCACCGGTCATTCATTCGGATCCTGTCGTTACCGCCGTTCAACAAATTTCCCCAAGTGTTTTCGTTGTCATCGTCGTGGACATAAAGCCATCCAATGTACGCACGAGCCATCATCACATTCCGGTACTAAATCAAAACGTTTCTCATTCCGTAAGTAAAACCTCACCACACTCTCAGTTCTCTCATTTCATTACACTCCAACTTGTCTTTTGTCCAGACACTCTCGAACACATTCACTCCATAACAATTTCATTTCATACTATGCTCTTTCACTTTACCTTTCTCATTTACACAACCCAACATGTACATACCTGTACCAAATTTACCTGTTAATCCACATCAATAGCGATAATATAGCAAGACGAATACATCTTTTATTACTAGATATGACACAAGCTATCTAGTAGCCTTCGTTATAGTAGTAAGCCAGTTTTAAACCACCAAAAACTGCAGCAGTCACATTCTTCCGTTTACTTTCCTATAGTTTTGGCTTATAATCATCACCAAATCAAAAACCATCCCCGTAGGCCTAAATTCAATTTTAACCATAACCAAAATAAAAACATCACAAAAAAATATGCATGCGTTTTATCTTAAAGTCAAGTTCAAGTTCAGTTTACACACTTATAATCAAAACATATTATTATGCACCAAGTGCTACCCTGTACATTACCAGATACCAGATGATTTAGTTATCAGAGTTTAAATTACGCACCGCTGCAACTTTGCATGTGCACCATCATTGTAGATACATACATACACTCACACACAATAATATTCTCTAGCTTAAGATTATCCCTGTCCTTTACCATGTTACACGTACATTACCACCTACATTATAATACAACTTAAGAAGTGTACTGATTAAGACATATGTAATATCCCAAATGTTAGACTAGTTCATTAAAGTATAGTCCTTTAGTGCTTGTGGCACAAAAGCCTTTTAAACAGTGGCATGTAAGGAATTAATTACCTTTATAAATACTATTATGTAATTATCCAAAATATTATTGTGTACATCGTTAACTACATACCTATATAAATATCTTGTGTTAATATTATTGTTACTGTTTTGATCTAGTTACGCACATAAATATTATTATGATACATGATTTAACCTTGTAAAATTATTGTATATATAGTGCAACCTGAAATAAAATGAGCATTAGAAAATCGTTGCCCAGGAGTGCGACATACAAAATTCAAAAACAGTCCTCTAGTTACATTTATTTGAAAAACTAGTTATATACATTACTCCTTATTATTACAACTCTACCGCTACGCTCACCACCATTATCATCATCAGTAATATTAAAAACGGTCATAGAAAACAGCATGACATCACGTATGTACTTATATAGTGCTTTACTTCAATTTTTGGCATGCAAATATTTTGTGAATTATGAATGAATCCATTTGTTTATTAAAGCAACCTTTTGTGTCAAATGTTTTGAACACCTGCAGAACAAATTGAATTTGTTTAATAAACGGTGATTCTTGAAATGCTGTGTTTACATTTGTAATAGCAAACAATTAAAAAACGCAATTAAAATTTAGGAAGTATTATTCGATTTGCAAAAATGTAGCTTCTGACTCCGTATAAATAAGTACGATAGTTGAGTTGTGTGGAAAATGATATTAGTAATTTATCACTTCCTAGAAATATGCAACATTTCGTAAGGCACTTGCTTATATTTAGTAGAGTATTCAAATGCGAAGATTATCGAAATGTATTCGTATGCTTACTTCATTATTATTATGGCTCCAAAAGGAACATTACGTAACCACTTAACATGCACCATTATTAGATCACGGGAAGCCAAACACCTTTCATTTAAAAGAATAATTTTGATATTGGCACCTCGGGTCATAACGTTCACTTAATATTAGACTTAGCGATGTATAATTGTGGACCTTGACCTCGATTTTGGTAACAGTTGAGGGGCCAGGCATCGCCAATAGAATCCCCTTTTTCTCACAGTGAAGCAACCCGGCAATTTTGGCTCGGCGAAACACCTGAGTTAGAAAATGATAGTGCGACTGTTCTTTGTCTGGAGTTTAGCGTTTAGTTTAACGGACTGCCACTAATGACCAATTAAGTCCATCGTCAATATCCACAATTTGCAATACAACAAAACCACATTTCAATGTCTGTAAAACGGGGGAAAGACTTATGATCCTAATACAATTTGAGAATTTTCGGGGGAGAGACAAAGTATCCACTGTACTAGACACATGATGGAGTACATTAAAATTGTCTTATTTTCAAACGTACATTAATTATATTTAGTATCGTTTAAAACGTCTTTGGTTAGCTTTCTATAAATTCATCTTGGGTTTTTTGGAAACATGGTTTATTCCGTGCCGGATTATACTGCAAAGACAAAACTGCAGCTACGCTTCTAAGCAATATCGCGACAGGCGTTCTATCGACAAAACATAATCACTAGGTGTTCGTGATGCTGCATGAAGCAATTTAAAGAGTATACCTTGTTCGTAATGTTGAAATTACAAACTTAGAATCCAAAGTTAAACGTCATATCCAGGATTTATGGCCAACATGGGAACATGTATAAAATTAGGTTGTAGCTCTGGTGGTACAGTAGTTTCGTTCAATGTGTAGTAATTTCAATGTTTAAAGCCATTACGGAGGAAAAATTCCATGTGGAATTAATAGTTTCATGGAATTATTCTTTTGATAGTTCTCTAACAAAGTAATACGACGGCCAAATCCCAACACTCCGGTTGCTTATTTCAGAATGTGTTTTAGAAAGTTGACTTACCATAATCGGGTAGACGCACCGCTCGGCTGTGCATGCTTATATATCTGAATGTCTACCAAAATATTACCTTGAACTTTACGGACGCATTCCCAACGTTCCCAATTAATAATGTTTCAACGTTCCATATCCAACTTTTATTCTGACTTGTACTTGAACGTCTTCAAAATGGTTTAAAAACTATAGTTCGAGAAACGGACTGGCTAGTAAATGGTTTGAATGGGTTGAATCAGAATCATAGGATGCCATTGACAAATTATCCGACAAGCCCAACTTCGTGAGATTTTAGCAATCCGTATGGTCTATATTTAGATTGTCTCTAGATATAAAAATTATGGTTTATTTTATTTGAGAATGGTAGAATATAGCAAACATGTTCACATATGCCAGATAAGAAATTTGGCATCTGCTATTGTCGCAACGCCGATGCGAGTGCAGCCATAAGTTAACCTAGCTTAAGTGATTAAGGATACTTACAGGACGAAGAAAATAATTGGTGGAAATATAATGATTTTCCTTGGAAGCCTAAATCGAACTAAAAAATTACCGATTCTTATTGATAAAGCGAATTTGACATTTTAATATATGTTTGTGTAATTAGTAAATAAGTATCACAGTACGTCAACCTCCAAGTAATTCGATATGGAGAAATGCATCCAAACGCCTTCAGCGTTGACGAAGCAGGAATGTTTTTCATTGTTTATACATATTTGTTTCGTACGTGGACACCCCAGTAGGGAATGTATTCATATTCGTCTCTAATTTCAGATTTGAAGACACTACAAGATTTACTACATTCGTTGTAAGAATCGGAAAAAAGTGCGCTATATGGGAGCCTTGTATTTTTATTTTGGTGTGTTTTAATTTATTTTGATTCAGTGACATTATTAGACGCCGTTTTTATATTGTCACTGTAAATGGTTGATTAACTTGTGCGCAGGTCAATCATGGCATAGGCCATTTATTGGAAATGGTGTACAGAAAAGTGTTCAAACGGCGTTCAAAAAATTAAAATAATTACAGTAAACTTTTGTGTCGCGACAAAGACGATTTAGTTAATTTTTAATTACCGATTTTACTTGGTTGGATACTGAAATTACAAATTTTATGAGCATTACCTGAGTTGATCATCTTTGACATTGTGGAGATTACTTTTGATGAATGCGACTGTGACACAGAAAAGAAACGGTATTAGCCTTCAGTTGTTAAACAAATTTGACAATTCCAAATCATTAATTACTTGCATTTTTTCGCTGCATATCTCTCGAGTCTCCCGATAAGTAAAACCAATCCTCATTCAAACCTGTAAATTAATTTTTCATTGTCAGACGAGGAATCATTTATTGGTGCCGAAGTAAATATTTAATAACCCTGCAGATTTACAACACACGATTGCCTGATTGGGATTTGGATTAATGAACCGTATAATTCCATCTCGATTATTTTTACGATTACATCCATGTGATGTACTTCATATGCTATTAATTTAGATTTACTTGATTATTCGTTTGTAATGTTAAGCCATTTATGAACATAAATATCATTCGTACTGCTAGGCTTCTATAAATAATTTATAATAAATTCAAATCAATTTCATAGTTACTTTACTTGTAACAATAAGTACGGCCATATCAATTTTATGACGTCCAAACAATCGATCAACCGATTCCGTCTTCAAACGTTTATAATATTGTCATGAAAGTCGTCCATCGTAGTACGAAATACTAAATTGTAATTTAAATGTAATCCTATCGAAAGCTTGGATGCTAATTACCCAAGGGATTGTAATATAAAATCAACGAAACAACTGTCTTTCCACAATATTCAGAACTGATTGGGAGAATGTTTTTAAAAGCCACCGTCGAAATCAATGACAAAATAACAAATAACTTAACATCTGTACGGGAAGTAATTGCTATTTCTGAGCTCAACACTATGCAATCAAATCATCAAATTGTCCCCACATATAATCTCCAATAATATTGCTAAAAACGATTAACAATTAAGTAAAGGTGCTGCTGATTTTTGCGGCCTTGGAAGCAGTTCAATGAATATGTACATTACAACAATTTATTCTGGAAAAGCTCTGTCTTTGCAAATATATTTATCAATTTATTCGTCTGATAAGGATATCATAATAAATTTTTGTGAAACAATCGAAGATTCATTATATATATATTCAAGATTGTACAGTGGATAGTAGTAGTTTTATGTGTTTCCTCTTTAAATAATAACGTGTCGATATATGGCTTCCTTTTCATTCCGAATAGTACATACATGTGTTCCCCCGTTTTGCACTTCATCGAATGAAACGATAATGATGATCCTGTAAGAAGGACAAATTTTGCAGTCTTCTTATTGAAAGAAATATAATTAATACATTTTGCATAATTTAAAACTATCAAGCGCGTTTGGTCCATCTTTTGAATTTTTCAAAGTTGTGCATTTTGTGCCCGTCGATCAGCGTCGTGGATAAGGTATGTATGTATGTTTGAATCTGTACTTAAGCCTTATGGATTACTTTAAATATTACTCATAGTTTTAGATTATTTTTCAGAGGAGATGAAACTGCATTTTATTTAGTGATACCTTCACAGCAGTAATAAAGAATGTAAAGAAAAACCTTAAACCTATTAAATCGCAGAATTTCGTTCAAACCAAATGCTGACGGCAGCAAACTACCAAAATATTTGGAAGTTTGTGTACCAAAATTACTTGAAGAAATTGCGTTTGATAATAAAATGGACATTATAGATTTCGGCTTGTTCAAATGCCTATCAAATCTGGCCTTCAGTTCAATGCCAGCATGTATTAATCCAAGTCTTTCTTTGAATGTTTCCACGACAAGATTCAACAAATCCTCGGCAGATCAGTTGAGCCATATTGCAATCTGGTGCGCAGCTTTATATTTAATAGATATTCTTTACAACGCCTGCTGAATAGGAAGAGCATTTTTACTAGTAGTCAACTCTGATTTGGACAGCTAGTGTAATGCTAGAGCCGAACTTGAATTGTAATCTTTAGGGAAAATCTTTAGGGAAAAAATAAAATTAAGCACGCATTGGTGAAATAAGCACCAGTGTATGGTATGAGCTGATCTAACATAATTAATTTGTATCGTAGCTAATCAATATGTAATCGACATTGTAATGGTCGGATAGTTCTCAAATTTTGTGTTGTAAAATAATGGTGATCTGTAACATCACCCCACAACCAAATGAATATTACGGTTAATGTAGTTTCTTCAATTATTTTAGAAAAATCATTAGGCATGAGTTCCGTTTCTGCTGTCATCATTTCAAGGTGGTTAAGGCAACAATATGCAATTATATTTAAGGCTCGTGTGGTAAAACATTGAAATTATAAGATCAGCAAGTCATATTTTATGTACAGTATGCAACGGAAGTTTAAGTTAAAGCTAAAATCAAAGTTCTCACAAATTTGCAAAAACGTCCCTACCACAAAAAAGTTCATTGCACACCGGAAATGCTTACAGTGTGCATTTTAAGAATTGGTGCACAGCATGGTCAGAACACGTATCACCCAAAGCGTTTATGTAGAACTGAATGGTATAAAATAACAAAAATTTCAACGGTTTAAATTTTATTACATTGTGGCCCGGTTCAATTTTACGAGGTGACGAAACAAAAACAATGAAACCAACAGGGGAAAAGAAGCTGCAAAAACAGTCAATGAGTCCCAATGTAATGCTAAAGTAGTCGATACTACAGAAGCGTTCGCCAACCACCTCCGTTTGTTAAGCCAGCTGTGTATATATGTTTCCAAAGCTGAAATCCCGGCTTTTACCTACACTGATCGTTCGTTTATACATACTGAATCTGTTCCTATAATGTCGATTCGAATCCAAAAGTGCAAACAGGTAACCGTTGATTGGATGCTGAATGATTTTCATAAACGTTGATCAATAAAACATGTCTTTCCTCGTGTATGAGATGAATATAAAAGAATAAAGTATGGAAATGTTAGAGCCAAAGAGAAGTATTTTGAATAAATGTAAATCATTACAATTGTAATAATGATTCTACGACATATTTGACTGAATTAGAGAGAAATAGTGAAAGGGTTGATATGCCAATTTGAATTTGTAGCAATAGTGGCTAATTAATTAAATATTTTATTCCTGTTTCTTTATAATAATCTTAATAAATTTAATCAATTTTGAGTTTGGAAATTACAAATATGTACATTGAGTATTATTTCAACTACTGTTACTTTCAATTGGTTTCTTTTTGAATGACATGTGCCAAGATGCGTCTAACAATTTCTGAATTACTTCCTACTTAAAAGTCGTTCCATATTTTGAAGGACAAACGAACGACATATGATCCGGCAGGTCGTCAGCATATACAATAACCGATTTGGTCAATGAATGCATAGACAGTTTTTGGAAGCCGGTTTAATTTCACAGTACTGGTTTAGTCGCAGTTAAAATGTTGCTCTCTGAAAAGACGTTAATTTGAATCACACGATTTCGAAACATAAATTCGCATTTAGCCAAATAACCAATGTGGAAATGATGGTAATAGTTCGCAATGCTTCACAATTTGGGAAACGATTCGCCCGAAGTAGAGATTAAAATGTCTAGATGATTCAAAATCTCCATCCGTAGGCTTCCGTAATTTGAAGGTATGGTCACTATTGCAAAGCAGCATTTATAAAATCCATAAAACGCTCCTTGATGTCTAGTTACCATATTAATCATAAAATAAACTAAATTGCGACAGCTCAATTGTGTAATCGATAGTGTAGCTGCCAGGTACCTTGTAACAAGCTCATTCAACAGATACAAATTGAACACTATTGTGACGGTTTTTGCTTTAGTCTAAGGCTTGGTTTTGTGCATATCCAAAAACATTTCAAGGTTAATATTGATGCCATATCCAATTTAATAATCAATGTGATAATAGTAAATACCGCATTTCTTCAATTAAAAAGAGTAGCTAATTATGTTCTAGTTGTATGTCATTTGTGAGTTACCAATGGCACTAGTATAAAATTGTACAGCAGGTTGAGATCTTAGGAGTTCCTTACATTTTCAAATGGAAAAAGTAAGGCCTTGTTGCAAATGAAGCCGCAAAACCGACAAGGCTTCCTCGAAGTGGGCTCATACCTTACATGACAAAGGATAAGCCACAAATAATTAAAATCGATGCAAAGCGTATATTTAGTAAATAATTGTGCTGTTGAGAGGGTTGGAATTGCTGGGTTTTATAATTTACATTGATTGCCATTTACTTCCTAAACGCCGCAAATTGTAATCTGGCGACCAGGCTTGCGAACTTGTTGCTCAGGTTTAAGGGATACGAGAAAATGTATTGGTGAATTTTAATGAAGGTGGTATTTCGTTTTGTTGTTCGCAATATTCGGCGTTGGTAATTATCCCGATTAATTTATATTTCAAAATGTTCCTAAACATTGAATGAGTCTTGATATTAATTATTAGAATAGAGATTGTACCGATTTAGGTTATGACCTAGTACGACTTCTTTACCAGGCCTACCGAGATCGACTTTACGACTCAGGCCTACCATGGAATTTAGAAGGCACTTTACATTTTGAGCCACATTTTCTCCAAAACAGTTGCAGAAATATGTTCGCGCCACAATACTTAAATATGTTCAGTGGAGCATATTAATATGTACGTCATTGCCATAATTCAGTTGAAGAATTTGACATTATGGTCCATTAGATTAACCACTATCATATTTTGGTTGAAGGATGAGCGATGGTGGAAGAAAAGGCTTAGGTGTTTGTAAAGGGATAACTTCCATTATATTGCAAACGATGGCTATAAAAATATATATTTATGTGTGGCAACCACAAATTTATCTAACTGATAATTACGAATATTGTCGACTCAACTTATACATTGATACAACCCATACGCCTACCCATCAATTGCGACTTCTTACCTGTAGTGTGGGGAATTCGTACAGAGGGCTGACAAATTTCAAGCAACTTTAAAGTTGCAAACTAACTCTCTAATTTTTAATTATAGGCTACATTAAATAATTGGTACATGAATTTATTTGAAATTAGACTCGACCTTTTCACCCCACTTAGCTTAGTTTATCTCCGGGCTTGATTTCTACTTACAAATCTGATGATATCTTTTAATCCTCCACCCACTTGTAAAAGTACACGACGTGTTGATCCAACACAAACTTGATTAAAACGGTATAAATTAGTTGTTACATGTTTATAGTGATTTATCACAAGAAAACAATCACTGAACTCGTCTGTTTGCAGTGAACTTCTTTCAGCTGTTTCTTAGCTTATAACGTGAGGTTGGATAGCAACGAGTAGGTAAAAATGAAGAAAACAAAAATGTCTATTCTGTTCAAATTGCTTAAGTCAGTCTTCGTTAATTGAAGCAGCTATTATAGCAGATATTATTAATAGTTGCAAATATAAAAATGAATTGTGATGAAGATACCCACATGTATTACAAAAGAGGTACGATTTCGGTTACAGCTCACTCTTTAGTTTATAAAATATCATACATGTATAATGGTATTACGGGTGAATGGATTATCAATTCAATTAAAGATCTAGAAACTCAAATGTTCATCTCAAGTTAATCAGAAACATTGGTTGCATCTAAAAGGAAGTCACGACATATTTCATGACATCCTGATATGGAGCCATTAACACTTTGAGGTGTTTTACCGTCGGGCCTAAATTATTTTCGACTTTGTGATTTATTTATATACAGGTGTGCCAAATTTAACGCACTAGTGCGTTAGCTCATGTTCCGTTGAAGTGGTTCGCGTAAATATGACTTTATAAAGTGATAGTTGGTATTAAAATTGCAAATCATGCAACAATTATGCTATTTGTTGAGCAGATAAGAAATTAGTGAGATAAAAATCAATAAAATTACCTAGGTGGATAAAGCTTTCAGCTGTAATGATTAATTAGACAACTAGAACTTCATGTACTTACATAGACAAAACAAGAAGAATTAGCGAGATTGGTTAAAAATATGGTAACTGGGGTATTATGAACAACCAATCCTAGCCAATTCTACACACATTGATCCGCCAATGGAAACCAATCCTGTACACATTAGGAATGCTGTGAACCGCAAAAGGTACTGTTTGTTTACATTTCTATAAGCAATCTGGCATTGTTTGCGCAAGTATCAGCTGTTATCGTAGCGGAGAGGCACCCATTGAGTTGTACCATTTTTTAAACGTATTTCATTAAGTCTTCTTACTTATATTGGTCTCTGGTGTACCTACATGCATCAAAATACTGTCCTGCATCCATTAGTACTTTCTTATCCTATTTTAATTCATGGCCAACGAGAATATCGTGTTAGAAAGGAAATTTTTATGTTTGAAACTAGAACCGGCAAAGCCGGCCCGCGGCACCCGTTAAACGGGCTGCTGGAGCGAGGTTAAAATTAAGTAACAGTCTACATGAGCGTGCAACATACGGAATCATTTACGATCAATATACCTGCATTCAAAGTCTACTACACAACACCCAAACTTAAACCGCAAGGCGGCGTGCTTCAATGATGTCGGAATGTTTGGGAAACGGTGGATCTTTCTGTCACCGGACACGCGATGCTAGCGCCATTGGAGAAACCCTGGACTGGACGACGTGGGAGCAGAGTAAAAAGGCGTTTTTTCTGGACGTACTTAATGCATAACGCCCAATATATACATAAAGTCAAAGCAACAATCAATTTCTTTTCACATTGTGAAGTTTACAATTTTCCCCGGCAGCGTGATTAAAAAATTATAACCTTTGAAGTGGTGTGGCAATCAGGGGTTGAGAAATTGACACGTGGTTCTTTTACAAAATTTGCTCAACTTTTGATTTTCTATCTGAATCCACAATAAAAAAGTTTTTACCAAAACATTTTACCACCCCGACCCGGTTTTTCGACCGTAACTCCGCCGGATGAGGGGGGTCCGCACATTTTATTACGGATTCGGAATCTACGCATCAAGTTACCCCTGTATACTTAATTTCAGCAAATTCTACCGTAAGATTTTTCGGCGTCTAAATTATAATATGTATTTAAAAAAAGTAATTTCACAAAAGAGTGGGTAAAATTTAGAATAGATTTAAGGCATGAATTTAATTATGCTGTACCATTTTTTATTAGAGCAGAACAGATTATTATCACGCAGAAGGTTTGGATTACGGACAGCATTATATGAACCAAAAGTCACAGTTTCGTATACAACCGTCGATATCTGTATTTTAATTATCCTAAGAGTATCTGCAAGTGAATGTATTGCATGTATTTATATTTAGAACATATGTTATTACTTGGATCATGTCATACAAACAAACTTGTTGTACCATGCATTAGAGTAACTCCATATATTATCTGCATGCAAAGGGACCAACTTTTTATCAATTAAAAACTGATTCCATATTTGGAATCTCCGAGAAAAACTAGGCAGGGTATACATACGACACCGTTTGAAAAATGCGTATAAAGGCGTAAGATGAGATAACATGACCTTCCAGTGGATACCACTTTATTTCGACATGGATGGTCCAATTGAGCTAAAATTTGGCAAGGACATTCCTTGAACGTCCCTTCTCGGTCTTTTTATAGTCGAGAAATAGTGGAATTTTTAAATCATATCACTGGGAACGTGTGATATATACAATGTTGGGAACTTGGGATGTTCAAGAATCTGTGCGTGCAAAATATAAAAACGTTATCTATGATGTGATTTAAAAATTCCACTATTTCTCCCCGTGACACCGAGAAGGGACATTCAAGGAATATCCTTGCCAAATTTTAGCTCAATTGGACCATCCATGTCGAAATAATGTGGTATCCACTGGAAGGTCATGTTATCTCATCTTACGCCTTTATACGCATTTTTCAAACGGTGTCGTATGTATACCCTGCCTAGTTTTTCTCGGAGATTCCAAATATGGAATCAGTTTTTAATTTATAAAAAGTTGGTTCCTTTGAATGTAGATAATATATGGAGTTCCTCATTACGATTTACCGTATTTACTTAAAATGTGATCAAATTTGATAGTGCCCAAGCATGTACTTCATTACATATTTTAACTATAACTAGTAAGGCGTAACCTTTAATACATAACTACCGGAAGAGTGATGTATGCAAAAATTGCAAATTTGGATCCATATTTGACCATTATACAACATCTAAGAAGCTAAAATTGACCATCCCCATTGATTTATGGCATAAAAAAATTTTGACGACTGGGGACCCCCTACCTTCGACGGCCCACCCCACCGCCAGGTGACCGATTTGACCCATGGTGCCTTGGCAAAAAATGATCGTCTTGAACTACTCTATTCATTTATGGAATAAATTTTTTTGACGATATGGTCACGCAAAGCACCCCCAAGATCTCGACCCCCGTACTTCCGGTCACTGACGAGGTCCATGGCTGAAAATCAATAGGGTTCGTACTCTTGGGCCAAGGTACCCTTGTGCCAAATTTGAGCCAAATCGGTCAACGTGGAGGGGAGTTAGAGTGTTCACAGACAGACAGACAGACAGACGGACAGACAGACAGACGGACAGACGGCTAAACTTCAATACAATTCTTAGAGCTATGCTTGGCGCCGCAACCTATCACTCGCGACCCTGGAATCAAATTAGTGTCACAGGTTTCTTGCGTACTTCAGTGGAGGTTTTAATGCTCGAAAGAAATCGTAGAGATAAAATAGTATGGGCTTTAACGAAGTTCTATAAATAGGTGTCCATTCGATTTATTTGAAAGGCTACGCATTTTTGCATCGGGGCATCCGGATGGAATTTAACTGATATTCAATATAATAGCATGCAAGGGCAATTGTGCTGTATCGTGCCATATTAAATGTCAACTCGAGATTCAATAGTCTTCACCTAATTTTATATAACTGCCGATCAAATTGAGAGCAAATATGAATAAGTAGAATTTGCTATAATATTTGGTGTGGTGGATTTATCTTTTAAGAACGGCGATATAATCATTGCCCAATGATTTGATTTACTGTACATGTTTTGGCGCAGGATTTACTTGTTTATTTAATAATTTGTACACAATTTGGTTGTTATTGGCATCTTTTATTTACATTTTGTAAGTATGCTCCCAGTAAGAGTCCCCATCAAAATCTTCATTTTTTAAAGCAAAGAAGCTAAATAAGAAACTGTGAGAAACTATGTTTCGTTCGCCCAACAACGACACTGCGACGTCCAACTTGCCACATGTTAATTAGACATCAGTCATTCGAACTAAAATCTCATAAATGTAATCAACTGGGCGGAAAGGCACAGAACATTTCAGATGAGTTTTTAGACAAGAGCGACACAAAATCAAATTGGCTGGGCAAAATTGAAGCACTGCTCAGTAGTTAGGTACACTCCCTGAGCGGTGAAAATAAGGTTAGTTTAACAAAAACATTTTAAATTCAACTTTGTAATTTTATTTTTCTGTGACACCAAACTTGTCCAATCGAACCTTTCCACCAAAGAGTCCCCAATTACCATCACGTGCCGTTTTACTGTAGAGTTTTATAACTGAGAAATTGTGGTATACTTAAGATTATTTTAATCAAGTCTTAATGTTTCTATTAATCTGTCACTCTCTTGTTTTTACGTGCGGGTTGATCATAATCGGAGAGCATGTGTCAATCGACTCTTCTCCAGGATAAGCGATTAGTTGTTGCTTCTTCTCTTGCTTGCACGTAAACACTGTATTTAAATATATTGATTGAAAATACTTTACAGTAAATTAAGTTTTTAGTTGTAAATTTTCGGAAGATCTGATTGGGTATTTACGGTTTTCAGAGAAAAATCAATTACCCTGGATATAGCAAGAGTAGGTACATTAGAGTTAAAAGTTGTATCAATTTTATTAAGGCTAATAGAGAAAAATGGATACGTATGTTTAGGAAGGCCAGACGGTTTTACTTCACATTATTTATTTATCTTTACATATTCTACTGACCAGATAAATAATACTTCCACTACCATACGCTTGACAACATCGTATTTGAAGATATCATATTTTACAGATTCAAGAAAACGATTGATTCGGACATTGAAATGCAAAACACTAGGACACTTTGCAGGGCAAGTGCAGGTTGTACGCCATCCAATTGAAGTTTTTACGAATAATCGTCAGAATTTACTTTGCAGATTTGAAACCCAAATGATAAGTCCTGTGAAGGAGAAGTAAGATGATAAAATAATACTAAAATGTTCGCAACAAGTTATTTCGTTCAACAGCAACATTATGTGCTCATCGCCGCCATCTTCCTAGTTTATGAAGGGATGAAAGATTGCGTTCTCTCGACAAATATGCAACTAATGCCATACGTTTGCTTCGTTTAATCCAATTGGAAGATACGCATTAAGAATGAATTAATTGCCACAAAGTGGTAATAAATAGGCCGTGATGAATACATCGTTATAGATCATTGTATGTGAGTACATATTTTGGATTGCTGCCGACGCAGTAAATAGAATATTTTGGCCTTGCGGTTTTACATTAAGCTATTAACTAGCAGGCCGTTTTTAAGAGTACGCATCATGAGAGCGTTGAAAAGTACATTATTAACCGTTTCATCCGCTTAAGGTTGTAAAGTTCCGAAAAACTGTATAACCCAGAGTCTGATTGATTCAAGAAGAGATGATTTACGGCTATCTTTACCACTGCGAAATAAAACTTTAATTCATAAAGCCAAACAAGTTGACATATTCACGATATGTTTCATGTGAAATTCGAATGAATCCATCCCATACAATGCATATTACACGTATGTGTACCTAAGCGTACAAACCTTATGTTGACGTGATTAATAACTCCACAATGATCATCCAAGAACAAATTGCGTTGACATTCGAAATTAAATATTTTGTATTGATCTGCTAATATTGTATGTGGTCAATGGGCAGAAATATTAAAGTAGTTAACTTTATTAAATGGTTCCCAAGTTGGGAATCCCAACTCCTAAATTACTGTGAACGAAAGTTACGCTATATGACAGCACCTTTAATTCAGCACCGTCTGGAGGGGCCGGTATGACCAGGTAAAGTGACACCATCAAATAATGTTTGTCACAGTTGGACGCTAACAATACTTTTCAAAGCCAAATAATAGAAATTGTAAAAAGAGGTGAACAATCCTTGATTGATTTTTATTTTAAAGTTTTATATTGTCGAAGTACGTCACGCGTGTATTGCAAATTTATTTTAAGTATCCTGTACACATTTTACCCTAAATTATAAGCCTCATGCGAACGCAGCATCATGATCACTATTGAGGTAAATAACGAAAATGTTTGATTAGCGTCTTAGTTGCAACGACTAAAGTAAATTCCAAAATCGCATTTTGCACCGATGTTGAACTTCCGCGTTCACATTGGACGTAACATACAAACGTTTGCATTTATTCAAGCAGGTCGTTTTGGAGTAGCTGGGAAAGTTGAGTAAGTTTTGATAATCAAAGGTTATTATGAATTAGAATTTAGGATTTATTTGCCCTCATTCCATTAGTAATAATGTTAACCCCTCTCAATATTTTTCACAACATTAACCTTTAACAATGTTCGATAGGCTTTACATTTATTTTGTATACATGTGCCGCCTCAGCAAACAGGTATTTCAGAGTTGAAATAATGACATGATATTGCAAATGCATCAGTAAACTCACACCAATGTCATACAGATACGTTGCAGTGATCTTTTTAATTTGTGGAAACCTAAATCGTCCACATGCATTAAATTCCAGTACAATTCGCTGTCGAGTTAGGAACTCCTTGCATTGTATAAAATGCGAGAAATGTAGACGTCCAAAAGTCCATTAACGCGTATTAGTTATTTCTAATGAAAAAAGAAGCCGCCTACAGGTGCCAAATCAGTACTCAAACAATTATTGTTTACTAGTTCAATATGCGTTCAGTTAAGTTACTTAACTTAAGTATATAACATCGTTTGACACTCATAAATGCTTATTCTGGTTTGATGTGTCATGGGTTTTAGTAAGGTCAATCCGATTACCAATTTGAAACAAATTTAAATTATATGACATAAATCCTGACGCCACAAAGTGGAAGCTGAATACGGTAGACTACAGATATTTGGACAGACAGATATGGAATAAATAAATTAAAGATTGTTCAAATAAATATTAGTCAATTTTTTTAAATGCATGGATGTTGAAATCAATATTGACAGATTCCTTACTACTGTGAGAGAAGTTGCATTATTTATTTAATATTCTATTAGTATGCCAGAGCATTTGTATTCAAGGCTGAATTTGTTTCCCATTAGAACGGATTTCATGCATCGATTGAAGTCACTTTACGTCAGTAATTTATGTTATCTTGCTTAACATAATGCTGTTGCAAATATTGATTTGGGAAACGTAAACAAATGATTTTTATATAAATACATTTTCATATGCGTCGTTATTAGAAATTTATGCGCAAAGACATGCTGATGTCTCAAAGCATATCTCATGAAGGAATACGCGCACTTTTTACAAACAAGTGCTGCGATCTTCCATAGAATGTTGGTTTTCACAAAAAAGTATACACTACGCAAAAATATGTTATAGTATGAAATATTTTATTTCCAAAAGTGGTATCTGCATTGCGCCCAACACCTCTCTAAAAGCTACACCTTCCCAAATCAAATTACCTTTGTCCACGAGTTTAGGCCTGAATAAACCAGTTTTTCAATGACGGTATCCATGTTTTTCTAAACCGTAAAAATTGTAGCGAAATTTAAAATCTTAATTGTGGAAATAGTTGTCGCAACTGCAAAACATTACGTGGAATTAACAGGAATTTTAAAACTACAGTAAACAATCATGCGATCGTTTTTACACTACAAAAGGTTATCCTGTTTAAGCAGACCAGATTATGTATTTTGAAAAATGAAAAGAAACTATTCGTGGCTCTGCATATAGGAAACCTGGAAGGAATGCACAAGGTCTAGATACTTTCCAATTTATGTGAAGCACGATATGAATACGGTTTGTTCAACATAGCTTTCCAAACCTCCGTCGCAGAATTTATAATCCAACGTGTATAACAATCCAATGAAAAATGCATATTTGTATTACAGGAAACGCAATAATTTTTGGAGATGCCTACGGCATTTGCATATACCTGTTTAAATTGGTGTAATTAAAGGTTCAATAAACTTTTAATTTTTCTTTAAATTACTAAACACAATGGAAGTACGCAGGTTTCTCAATCAAATTGAGTGCCATGTATGATTTTGAATCGAGTTGCGGCACGAGCCTCGGGACACTGAAATGCATCGGATAATGTACATTTCCTTTGATATCACGCTACATAAGTAATTTGTTTAAAAGGGTAATACAGCGCGATATCTAATTTGGACATTTATAGTACGATGTTCTCTTCGTTTACTAACTTAGAATCAATGTTATGAAAGTGTGCATGCATGTGCTAATTGTGAGTAGAACGTCGTGAAGTAACAACATCGACCTTCTGAACTATTATACTACATCAGATTTTCCATTGTTCTGGCATTAGATACAAGGTGAAGTTTAAGTGTTTCTTTGTAAGGAAGGGGTTTCATGAAAAATTAATCGATCAGTAAGGTTCTCAAAATAAATATAGTTTTAATTCATATAGACAGATCTGCTTGTATTTTCTAAAAGCAAGTTACACACAACACTTACGAATCCGTGAAATATGCTATATTATTTTTTGAAACCATATCCATGGTTAGCCTTAAAAACTATTTGTGAATTTGGACTAGAGGATGTAATAAAACGTTGAAATAATTAGGAGGAAAACACTTCTTTGGTTCATTTTATTTTAAAACTTAAGTACGTTAAAAAAATTTGGAGGGAAAATTCTATTACCTTCTTTACAAGGGAGCAAATCCCTGTATAGCATAAACCGCTTTGATTAACGTTTACAATATAAAGATAAAGCAGAAACTGTATTATCAGAATGCTATCTGCTGCCTAATAGATTTTAAAAATCCTGAAGTTGGACGCCGACTATGTCAACCATCCCCGACGGTTGTTTAAATTGTAAATTAGATACAGACTGCACTTTTGCTGTACAGCAAACGTAAGAGGAAGTACTAACATCACAAGGCTCGTAAAACAAACATAAACTTCTTGGGTAGTATTACAACAACTCCCAAAAAGTAGAGATAAATACCGTCTCCGAAAAAGCCTTACAATCTTTTACCACTGGATAGTTATTTTATCTAAAATCTAGGATCCCTACCAGAGCTGAGTAAATGCGATACGATTCCCATGAAATAGGGAAACGTAATGATTTTAACATTGAACCGGGATAAAAAGTAGCCACTTGTTAACTTGTAATTGAATTGGGTGTTAAATGTATCACTAAATACTATAGGGAAGTGAATATAAAGAAATATTAAGAATATAATTCAATTAAGAGCTTCTCAAATTAAACTGTGGACCATTCGGTAATCAGGTAGCAGATAAACCATGCGCATACCGTAATTAATGGAGTAGTAGTCATGGTTTGATCAAGATGGACATGGACAGGTGCGTATGTGTGAATTGACTGTCGCTAACTAATTTTGGTGAAAATCCATTTAATTTTTATCCTATGTCTAAGTTCAGCACACACTCGGGGTTCATAGAATACTATATATCGCATATTTTATGCAATTCAATGTAAACAACCAAATTGAACCCAATCTGATCTTACTGAACCTCACCTTAACAAAGTCAGTATAAACAATGCAATCGCTATCAACATTCATGGCAAATTGGCAATTTGAATAACGGCAAGTTTGACTTTCGGCAAATGGCAATTCAAGAAATTAGTATCTCGGGCAAACTGGGCGCCCGGCAATGTAAGTATATGGCAATTTGAACTGCCGCCGACCGCTATATTAATGTTATTGACGTTGCCCTTCTTCTGTCTTCGAGGATCACAAGGACTTCAGACTTTAGGTTGAGTAACCAGGATATTTTTACTTGAACATCGTTCCGAGATTAATTCTCCATTTACAAATTTCAAGGCAAAGTAGTGTCAATGACGCCCCGCAGTGCATGTCCATTAAAATTCAAACGGGTTACATGAGAAAATAGTATTACTAACAAATAAACTACCTTAGAGTGTGCAGAACTATGAAAGTGTAGTGCAGAAGGAGTAAAGCAAACTTAATATTATGAATGTGCGTTTTATCACAATCTGTGTTGATTGGAAATATGCGCTCAAGCGACAAGATTTGAATTAAAATGATGCTGAAAATTTAGTTGGAAAGTAAAAAATTGTTGTCAAATTAAGTTGAAAATTAATGTTAGGTTTACGTATTACGATGCTATCATGTTTGAATTCCGATTCCAAAGTCAGTCCTAATTTCAGAACATGACAATTTTGGTGCTAATATTACTGAACGATTGCCATTGCAATTTTATTAGAGAGACGGCTAGGCATCCGAAAATCCCAGTGAATGTATTATGTTTAAAATACAAAAAAGTCTAATAACTTCCAATACTGACTAGGTAATCAAAATATATTTTAAGGGCAGACGGATTAATTAATTTTGAATTAATTTAATGTCACGTTGATCGCATTGGGGCTCTGTGACCGGTTTTCCTTAACTCAGATTCATTTTCGCGAAGATCCACTAATACGAAGATGAGAATTTAATTACAATCCAAGCAAGTGTCTTCAACAACGATGGAATAATATATTTCTGATACAAACACGTCACATGAGTAACTTCATAAATAAGCGCCGAAGACAAATCGCGGAAGACGATCTGCAGCATGAAGTAAAATATTTTGAAGCAGAAAATTTCAAAAGTGGCGTGGAGATGTTTGTTGTAATATACTTGTACGCTATTATTTTCTTGCCGAAATGGACTTTCCAAGAATAAGAATAACTGCCTCTAATGTGATATATAAAATGTGACTACTCCAAATGGAAATATCTTTATTTGAGACTGCAACAATGCACCACCTGAATATTCATCCTAGTAATATGCATGAGAAAAGCAAGGTGTTGGAAATAATTTATGTTTTAATTTGCCGATAAGCTCTGTAATGTGGAGCAAACTGGACAAGCCGTTACTTACTTTTCTTCCAATTTGATTAATAAATTGGTTAACAGTTTTAAGGTTGTTGGTGAAGTTCATGATATTCTAAAAACATATTTGAATGGGACTAAGGAAACTTATATTTAAAATTAGTAATGAGTAGAAATCTTGACATACAAGAGAGCGGATGTTTCCTATTTAGAAGCATCAATTTGTTAACTACCTTATGAAATAAAATGGTCTACATCCAAGTATTTCCGCCTTTACATATTCGTCTTTAAGAACACGGGTTATTGTAGGAAGAGTATAGTAATTATGTTAAGTGCTAACATAACTTGAGCTATTACCAGTTCCCATATCTAACAATCATAACATTTGTCGACTTAAAAGGTACCTGTTTACTTCAAAAATCAATTATCCGTCGTGCTTTCTAAAATGGACGTTTAATCGACACATCAAACTCTTATTTAAGAATTGTATCTTTCCATTGCTGACGCAGTGAGATTATTGTTTTAAAACTAATGTCGATTACTAATTTGTGACGGAAAAATGTACTCAATTTATTGGTGAAAAACTGCTGCCCTTCAAGTGTCAAATCTATATACTAATACGAATTGGTTTTTTTGTTTGTGACTCCTCAAACGTTTTAGTTTCACATCGTAGGCAGATGATCAAGGCGTCGTTTTGAAGAAAAGAAGATGGGGAAGTGCATTAGTGGTATCGTTAAGCAAAATTAAAAACCGTTTACTGACAATTTTGAGGTCAAAGTTCAAAAACGGGAAATTCCATTCCTTTCTTACAAAATATTAAAAGGCTAATGCATCATTCATATCCAAATGAGTGCAGAAGTTACTTCGGTCAATGTATCAGTCAATATTTGAAATTTGAAATACGTACGACATATAAGGTCAGGCATAAATTATAATGAAAATCGGAGATTACCGCTACATTAATGTACCACGATAACTGAACAGAGTTTAGAAGCTGAATATTAGCATTAACTTAAACGCAACTAAAAGGTTAATGGAGGAAATGTTTTGCCCTTGACCGATTGCTACGCACGTTCACGAACGTTTCATTCCGCTACTAGCAGTAACCAAATGAAGTCGCTGCGATGGCTGTTGTCAATTTGTTGAAATATTTTTTAATCGGAATTTTGGATCACCAAATATTATTATGCTGAATCAGTGTCCTTATAAAGGCAGGCTTACTAGTGTTTAATAATTTGGAACTTTATCCACAGTACACAGAAAAATTGTAAACAATCGGGGAGGCCAAGTTTATCCAAAGCCTTTTTTCATCTAATACTCCGAAACATCGATGCACCAACACAGTACTAACAATTTGCTGTCTACGCGTTCTCCAAAAGACGATTACTTTTATTTTCCCATTTGCAGCGGCACATTACATGGGAGGAACAGCTAAATCTACTCTTAAATAATTTTCACCAAGGGACGAAATTGTAATATCAGGATTCAAGACTGTCATATATTTATTTGTAGTTGGTTGCATTTACCATCGTCAACAAGTCGATGTTATACTATAATCAAATAAGACAAATAATTACCGTTAGCCGGATTCGGGTTCGGAATGGTGAGATTTATGAGGAGCTTAGTTGGGAATAGTAACAGCCTAAAAGGGAGAAATGAAATAGATTAATTTCTCTCAATACATCTTATATAGCGCTCTAAGGGAAAATCTTCATACTTCATTAGCATCGAAATTTGCACAATTAAAGTAGAATTTACATTTTTTCAATTTTGTTTTAATTTCAACTTAACGATGAACATTTGGACACAGGAACGGAGTCGGTTCGGCTGAATTTATTTTTTTCAGAGCAGACGGAACCGTACAAGCATAATATCTGTCCAGTCTTTACATTTTAGTTTATTCCGAGGGTGGCTTAATTATTTACAGATTTTATGAAACTTTTGCAATGAGCATGTGCCACTACTACATTTATATTGGATGATATGCGTACTGTTCACGACCGAACTCGATTCCTCTGTGAAGAGATAGATCGCTCATCAATTCAGTGGAAGGTTATTTACGATTGATTACGTTCACCTGCGGTACAGATATCCTCTAATCGATCGACTTAGTAATCTACAGAAATATAAGCCGGTTTCGTGACTCTTACAATTAGCCGCTGATTGATATACTGGTAACTATAGATGTGTAAAAGATTATTTTGTGTGAACGGGATTTACATACTATCCACGAAATTTGTATGGATGAGTGATTTGTATAGATGGTCCTAACATAATTCATCTACAGTCGTAAATCATCAACGATTTCGGTCTCGCAATCAGTTTATTTTCGGTTACAACGAACGAGACTAAACTTTCTAAAATATGGCGCAGTTGAAGACGGAAAACATTTAATGGCATAAGTTTTATCCTAATAATGTTAATATTTTAATCGGGTTCTGAGTCTTCAATATTTGTTTTCCACTAAAACTTGGAAACAACTTTTTAAACCAAAATTAAATTGACGCAAATCCAACAGTCAATTGATAGCCTACTAGTATCCACAATTCTAACGGTCCAATCTGATGCCATTACAAGTTGACAAAGCCATTACAAATTTCTTGGAGTAGATTAACGGAAGAACAGGCTATATGCTTGGAAGTAGATATGCCAAAAATTCAAAGTAACTCTTTTTTATAAGTTCAACCAAGCTCCCAAATCCTAAATCCGTATGCTTACTAAAATGACGGGAATTTACCTATATTCAACCAAAAACGCGCCTCTGAAAATTTCAAGATACAAATAAACTTATCACAATTTTGTGTATAATGCCAAAGCGTTCAAGTACACATAATATTAAACCAATTTTTAAACAAATATATGTGCATACGTAGGTAAATAATGAACCCGAAAAATCGGTCACATTTAAATCAGATTGTGAACAAGACTAATTTGACTATTCCAGTTCCCATATATTTTTAGTCGACTGATGATTTGAATTCTATTTGAACATTAACATGTACGATATAGATTAACCATCTTTGTAGATCAACGTCAAGCATTATTGTCCCTTTCAACGTGAGGACAGGTGATTTACTTTTGCATACAATAAAACTTTTCTGTACACATGTATATGTATGAGTTCACAATTTCTATTTGGGCTTCACGACTGCTTGAATTTCGCGGTCATGTAGTTGGTTAATTACGTAATATTTAGTTTACAAAGATGTATATAACGTGAGGTCATGGTAACAATTATTACCTTCGTATTATGATCGATTATGACTGCTTATCATTTAATTACCTTGCAAGCCTTCTAACTACTGCGAAATTACTTATATGCTGCTTATCTGTTTCTTAATAAGTAACGTTGATGTCTTGATGTCATAATGACATAGTCAAAAATAGCAATGTAGTTACTTAACGTCAACGAATGATTTGCAGAGGTGCACAGTCCATATTGGAACGCAGGTGGTATTCGTCCCCGTAATTGGAGTCAGGACTTGATCTAATTTGAAAACGTGCAAACAATATGGTTGTCGAAATATCTTTAACGCAAAAAGTTAAACAATTAGTTGACGATATTACCACATTTGAAGAGTAAATTTAGTTAGCGGTTAAGTAAATAATATGTGTCGACACTTAGAAAAGATTAAATAAATTGATCAAATAAATCAATTACTCGCAAGGAAATTCAGTAGCCCTTATTTAATCGTGTTCTATAACATGAATAAAAATGGGTATGAAGTGAAATCTCTTTATGTTATTTCGTCCTACGAAGAAAATAAGTGCATTTCTCCATCGATTTGGTCAATCCACAGCAAACGTGTACACTTCCCAATCGACTGGATATCTTATAGGCTTTTGGGTACTATTGGGATTACTAATGTAATGTGACTGTATTGTAAAATGTTCAACACATTGTGTTGGGACGCATGAAGAAGACATTCAAATTAATTGATAATGTGTATTGTACTTTTAGAAGAAGCCGAGAGGGTGATGAATAACCTCATCGACACCTTGACTATTTTCCTTTCTGAGACGGCGTGTCGTGAATAATTTGTTGGCAACATCCAGTTATATATTACCACCAAGGTTGGCCCCGTCCAACTAAAATCGGAAGATGTATTCTGTCACGCGTTCTGTAGATGACAGCTTGCGTAATACCTGTAAGGTATTAAATTATTGAATGCTTGCCAGTTATTTTTCTAAAATACCCGACAAGACTTATTATCTGTTTCGCTTAAATTTGATACTATAATGTGCGTGTGGAAAGCGGGAATATCTTTTATTTCTGGTATGAAGAAGCAGCATAGAAACACGTTGAAATGTCAATGCTGAAGCTACCAATAAATTATAGTAACCAACTTATCATTATATACCGAACCACACGAAACCCGTATTTTGGATAACGCTTTTGGTGCAGCCATTTTCAATTTACTTATCCGTAATATACTTCTGCAGTTTCATTTTCACACGTGTCGTCCAGTATGATGTAAATGCATTCGTTTATTTTTATAAGATGCATCAGGTGCTTGCTTTGGATTCTCTTTTGACGGGATTGGAACCATTGTTAGTTTTAATTTCCGCCATGTCGATGTTAAAGAGTTGTTTATTGTCAAAAAATACTTCTGTATCTAAACCAATATACTTGAGGACAGTTAAAGATAATTCCATATTTATATTTTGTTATTCCAACAATGGTTTGCAAGCAATTAAAGAACTACTATTTTATAGTAAATTGTCTGCCAATATGGACTGAATACTATTTAATTAAATACTCATTACAAAACTAATTTCAAATCACTAACGTAAACACCTGCGTAACTGTTAACTATTAGCAGTGTAATAGATCCTGCGGGAAATTGAATCTGCCATCAAATTTATTGATGGAACAGCATGAGACACAAATGCCGACGTCAAAGTGTAAATCAGTAACGGATAGGTTGGGCACATTAATAAAGGTAGTGGCAATATCTTTTTTATATATTGTTGCTGTAAATGCGGTAACAGTGTAATCAGATTTAAAAATATTACGCAACAAATTCACATTCGAAAATACTGGCCAAATTGGCATTGGTAAGTTATAGCTTCATGAAACACATGAGCATTAGGTTAGCTTTCCACAATACCCTAATTGATCATCTTCGGTAATTAGATGCAATTACTAAAATATTTATATCGTTTATTGATTTTAGCTGGTTGCGTCACTTAAGTATGTTAGTCCGTCATACGTCAAACAATTATCTTTCCCCTTGTCATAATCACAAGCGTTTATACCCGTATGTCCATTATAGGCAATTTCAATATTCTTTTAGCTTGCAACAAGAAATCTGCATTTTACAGATAAATTACATAATCAGTAAATCGGTATTTATTTGAGGTACTGTAGTAGTAAAAATGGAAGGTCGACAGGACGGTTTACTTGGTACTCATTTGCTGTTGGGCTGATTCTTCGTGGGGCACAAACTACAAAAGAGTTTAGATTACATTGAGTCGAGCAGAGTTTCTGAGAATTCAAACTTGCAGAAATACATATCGGAATGAAGTTTAATGCTGATTTGATTCTTAAAATTAAAAACTTCAAACGGTGAATTTTTTTGCATTTTGGTTGGCAACATCATAAGATATAAGGATATTTTGACATTTCGATGGCAAAATTCTATAAGGTCGATGGAGGTCTGTTCATTATATATACATTTAAGTTGAGCGACATTGGGTATTTTTCTCGCACACTTTGAATATTTGCATACCTAGGTACCGTATTATAGGATGGCAGATCTTTGTAATTTCCATGGAAGAGTTCATGGGACATGAGATGTGCCCATTTTGCTAGGTAGGTTTGTGCACTTAGAAGCCAGAGCAAAAATATATATCTTGTACCCAGTTGTTCATATTAGCAAGTACACGTACCTAGTATGTACTTGTTGTAGTGTAAACAATCGGTCTGGACACAACATGTAGCTAAGATGCATGCAGATTTATCTAGTGAAACGGGATATTAAATTAACTCATCAATAGACTAATGAAATAAACTTTTGTCGGATACCCCACATCATTCATATTTCTCGATAGCACTGTCGGGTTACCACGTATACCGCTTGTTCAGAAACTGGGACAAATTTTTGACGCCTTGTTGTAATAAACGGCTTTAATATGATTCTCTAGATTTTCTTTGCGGTAGACGGTAGATAGGTAGACGTTAGCTATTTACCGGACTTGGCGTTATAAAAATAAAACAATACAATGATCACGAATCCAATGTAGGAAAACAATTATACTGTAAATGTCTAAGGGGTCAATTTTAAAGGAGGTGAAATATATTTATAGTTGAAATAATCCCACCTAATTTTGTAATTCTACATTCATATTTTTCCAAAATGTTACGAACATCACTCACCTTTAGGCATTGTAAAGGTTACACCTGACTAGTTATTCTAGAATTTTAATTCAGCGTGTTTACAAAAATCCACATTGGACACGAAATTAATTGATTATCTGCACCCATCTGACTACTTATTATAATTTGGTATTAATATACCCTCGCTGTGAGATGAACATAAACATTTTCAGCCGAAGGCATATAACTATAGATACTTACGACAAACCAGAAACTTTAAGAATACTTAAAGTCAAAGCGATTTGTCAAAGTTAGCAGCTGAATAAGTGTTTGACTCCACGATTAAAAATTAACAGACCGAAGGTGGATTTCTAGGTGAGTAGTAGCAAAAGAAAAATAACATGTATCTGACGTACTATTCCTGTAAACAGAAGGCGTTGCAACTTGTTTCTACCCTTCGCGCATAATAGGTACATGAAAGTATATAACTAAATAGTTACCAAATCGCGAAAGTGCAGTCATCAAACATTAATAAATTTAAAAACAAGGACATTTTGCCGGAAACCGTTTGTGGGCTCTGTAGCCCGCAAAAATTGACCTAGGATCCCAAAGTTGGCATAGTGGTGCCAATCACAATTACCCAGAATGCAATTTTTGATTTTTTGAGAAAAGCTAAATAAACAAAATGTTTTGGCGGGAAAACTATTTAATTCAAAAAACGGTACAAGATTTTGAATATCCGACACCGGGATCATACATAATTACAACTTAAGACCACGTGTTGCGCGTTATTTACAATATTATTAAACTCAATAATTTGCCCAGAACTTGCAACTAAATAAAATTTTTATGTGTCAGAACACTAGTTTGACACCAAAGTTTGACATAATTGTTGTGGATTCTTAGATATTGTAGCACTTTGTCGGTTTCTTTCAGGTATAATCATAATATTGTTTTTATAGAATTTATAATTTTGCACAGAGATTATTGCAGTATGAAGTTCCTAATGCGCTGAAAAATTGGCAAATTTTGAGCTTCCTGAAGACAGAATTTTAACAGAAATTTTGTATTCAACATTTACGCGACACTTCCTTGTGATAAATTTTCAAGATACTATCAAAGATCAAAATAGGACCAAAGGAGGCAAACGTCAAATTCGATTAAAACTCAAAATATGAAACGTTTTCGGGAAGTTTCGCAAACATAGAGTTAAGGGAGATTCAAAATCTACAAACAAGATTAATTATGAGATAATGAAATCCAACACAATCTAGTCAAAATTTTAATCCATTGACACCATGAGAGGCCCGGATCAATTATCTGCATTCAATTAAAGTATTCAATTAGATAAGATTGGGTGGTGGTTTCCTGGATGCGGTAGCCGTCCAAACAATTTGTTATGATGTTTTCCTTAAGGTTGTATTTGCCCGTCTGGTAAATCAGAACTTTCACAAATTCAAACTTGTCTGCCAATTTCTTTCGATACTATGAACATTGTATCTGTCATTAAATCTATTCGTCGAACAGCATGAGACTCAACTGTCGACGTCGATGTGTTTAAGTAAGTAAGAAATTAGTTCAACACAGTAGTAATGAATAGTAATGGCAACGTCTTTTTTATATATTGTCGCTGCAATGGCCGTATCACGGTAATGAAAGTTATAAATATTAAGCAGCAAATTCGCATTCGAAAATGATCGGCAAATGAGAAGTGGAATGTTATATCTTCATGAAAACATCATGAACATAATTGTAAAATTACCTTTCAAAAACGCTAATTAATGAACTTAACTAGATCCAACTTCTTGGATACTTAACCTGCTTATTTGCTTTAGCAGGTTATGACACTTATATTTGAACGTATGGCAAACGAGTATTTATCGGCTTGTCAGACTCACAAAATAGAATAGTTCGTATGTCCATGTTAGGCAATTTCAATATTGTTTTAATTAGATGAAACGAAAATCGATTTCCATTTCCACAAAGCAATAGAGTCGATTAGATGACACGGTATAAGCATTACATTTATTGTGACCGCAAAGTGAAATTTTGATTGGTATTGAATAAAAACCAACTTGTGAGAAATTTCATTTTAGGTCAAGTTCAGTACCTCATTGGACTTACTTCCTACCTATCGGGAAATACGATACTTCAGGGTGATTCGTTTGGTTATAAAGTATCGGGTGAAACGTGGTGCGTAACATTCACTGGAAATGGTTACTGTTCTTTGCGTTCATGAATTACAGACGGTAGTCTACAGTAGAGAAATTATTATTATTTGTATTTCCAGCAATACCATACGTTGCCTAACATTCTAGTATAATCACAATGTTGGTTTGCTCATCCAGAAAATCCACACATCCCATGCATGCATGCATTAGTATAGGATGCACTGACTAAATGATCCTTAAATTCTTTCTTAATGCTTATTTATTTTTTTTAAACGAAAGGAAACTAATAAGCTCTATTTTTATTTCTGATTATTCTTCAGGATGAGGAGCTCAATAATTTACTGCACATTGGAAACTATAATTTTGTGTTTTATAGTTTTATTCGTGGTTCATATAGGATGCCTGAAAACTCTATGCAACCGATTTAAAACAAGTAACATTAGATAAATAGTCGCTACTGGGAAAATCTATTTCCAAGTTTGACACTGTTGGTCATTACAAAACTGTAATTTTGAATGGGCTTAATCATCAACACAATAACTCAATCACTTGTTGCCATGGGGCAATGCTGTGCTTCCTACCCTAGCAGCTAACACAGTGCAAAGAAAAATGCTAAGCTGATCTTACGAATTTAAGCAACTCGAATCAATTGATTACAAATATAATTCATAATTTAATGATGGTTGCCTAGGTTAAATTACTGACCAAGAATATCTACAAGCAGATCAGTTCACTGAATGATGTGTTAACTGCAATTTCCCAATCCTGCTCTAATTTTTCTGGACATTGAACGTTTACGTTGATTTTCGGTAGTATACGAGTTAAACAGATTTTATCTCTACCTCAAGATTCAAGCTGTCGGTGAAAATCTAACCGAAAAATTTATATCCTGAGGAGCGAAATTTCCTCAAAAGTCAACCTCCCTTCTTTGGCAACAAAATTCTTTGTAGGTTCCAATAAAAACGCATTTACCAATTAAGCAGTATGAATTCACTTGAACTATTTTTATATGTTTAACTCTCAGATATCATCCTATTTTAGTAAACTGCATTTCAATGCTCGATCAACCATTTATTATTTAATGTGTGTCATCCAAATTTACCACAAATAATAATATGCATTGATTTGTGTTGCTACAAAACATCCTTTTCATGGAATTACAGGACGAAGTTTAGATGAAGAAATTAATGTTAACAAATGAATAGGTAAACATATACCCACCACCCCACCGAATTGATTGTTTTGAAAGCAGTGACTCTCTCGAATGGATTAACTGATTTGCATTTATATGTGGTCAAGTGTAAGTTGTAATTTGACACCACAAGTGACAACTGCTTACCCCAGTTGCATTTGAATGGATGTTAGGTTGCAGGAAGTTCTTGAAACGTTGACAGTAGAATATCTTCAGAAAGGGTACCGTGTGAAACAGTTTCTCAAAAGCAAATTTCGTGTAAAACGCTTAAATCGAATAAATATCGTACAAATCAAAATGAACTAGTAAGGTGTAAACCTTGAATACATAACTACCGGAAGTGCGATGTATGCCCAATTGACAACCCAACCACACATTTTATCAATTTCAATATGTCTCGTAAGCTCAAATTGAACCTCCCATTGGATTTACACAATAAAAAAATTTTCAGGTCGCGACCCCCCCCTTCCAGACGCCACCGTGGCGACAGGGGATTGATTGGACCCATAGTGCTTTGACAAAAAATGATTGTCTTGAACTCCTGTATCGATTTCTACAATAACATTTTTTGGCGATATACTGACCCCACCCTGTCAGACACCCCGACCTCCCTACTTCCGGTCATTGACGAGGTCCATGGCTGAAAATCAATAGGGATCGTGGCCTTGGGCCAAGGTACCTCTATGCCAAATTTGAGCCAAATTGGTCAACGTGGAGAGAAGTTAGAGTGTTCACGGACAGACAGACAGACAGACAAACAGATCAATCGCTATAACTACCCTTCAAGCATTTCATGCTTGCGGTAGTTAATAAACGGGAAATGAGCGTGGAAAACAGATGCCTTTGCATGGTTATATTTAAATAGCTTGAAAATAATGGCTATGTATTTGAGCTACTAAATCAGATGTGTGGCGAAATAGATACTCAATAGTCGCAAGGAAATAATACCTACATGTATTGCACATTGCAGGGAATACAATTAATATGCATGTCATCATGGAGAACGCATACTACGGACTAGTTACATGTTGTGCGAGATGGTCGGCGTAAGATTTTAGAGTCACGACACGGATTATTGCCTTGCAAACTCTTTAATTTTGTACCCAGTTGTTCCATGAAACAGCATTGTAGGTTATTTGAAACGTAACAGTTCGGATGGGAAATGTGATTACGAAGAAGCCATACAGGTAATCAGGTGATAAGTTAATATTCGCCATTTCGACTTACATCAGCGCGAATGCTTTTCTGGCTTCGACAAAATGAATAATTTTATTATTGTGGTAGCATATTTATATGTATTTCTAAAATCTCAAGCACCAGTAAGAAGCACTTTTTGAATTATCAACATGATGTTAAAAGTTTATGCGCTTTGAAAGCCGCAAATATTGAGCAAGGAGCTGCATAGTAGAGATTCATTCCAAACTGGGTTTCCAGCTCGTACATTTATATGCACTACTTAAATAAGAAGTGATCTACTGGTGGTAGTTTTTAACTTAGCAGTAATGCCATTTAATATTATACACAAAGAATCAAAACTTTCACTGTCCACCCCTATTTCGGTGGAAATTTCCGCTTTTGTCCACCTGGAAGATTTCCACTATCCAGTGGACATTGCTTCTTTAATTATATATACAATCAACGAAGACTTGAAAATGAAATACTTATCTATTTGAAACTAGCTAAAGCTTGTTAACAATTTATATATTGTATAATTATGAAAACTGATTTGCGATGAATATTAAGTTGTGGTACAATTAAAAACGCGCATTCAATTTTAAAGTGTATTTTGTAATCAGGATTGCCATTGGCGACCCAATTGTGGTTTGCATAGTTGCGCATTCAACCTGATGATATCAGCATTCATTACCGGGAAAGTATATTCCGGTTCTACCGGCAAACAATGCCACGGACCATACTAGTTCATTCAATGCTAACTGCTGGGAGGATTCGAGAAGGAGACATTAAAATTGACTGCCTTAATATATGGAATAGGTTTCCGTCGTCCTGGAATGGCTAGATGGGAAGCGACTCTTGGACGGTAAATCATCATCAGGCAGTCCATAGAAAGAAGTACAGAAAGTTTATAACTCAATAAACTGATAAAAGTCTCATTCTAGATTGCTGCACCTATTGTGTCTATTTATGGTAGAGAATAAAAGAATGAAATGAATGAAATCCACAATCGAAATGAATTACAAGTACTTAAGTAATAAAGTTTTAATGGACCATTGTCTGGAATATTTGAATTAATGGATAGCTGCCAAAATATAACGAAAAAATACATGTTTTGAGGAATGTGTATTTTAGTGAAACGCAAACTGCCATGAAAGGTGCATTTGTAAATCTCAATAGTTCGCATTAGTCAAAATCCTTAAACTTCAAGTCCTTTGAAGATGATACTAGCTGTATTTGCTGATTAATCTCTATAGCTTTTTAATATATATATACCATTGCTTTATTCTGGAAGCACGAAGTGACTAAATGAAACGATTGTCGCTTATAAAATTGTTTGATGGTACATGGCGTAAATCTTTGCAAATAAAAAGTAGAAGTTTTAAATGGATACTTGATTACCTTTTAGATCCTTATTTCAATCCTCATCTTGGCCACTAAAATTGAAGAAAATCATTTCGAACCAAGGTTCATCGAAAGTTGACATTGGCAATGAAAGTAATGGTTTGAAACTGTTTGAATAGTGACTTTTATTAAACGAGTTTATCTCGTGCAAGTGAAAGTCGCCCTATTTTGAAAAGAACAGTTAGTTGCGCTGTGAAGAATTTGACAAGGTTAAGATGTAAGGTCAATTAAGTCATATTTGTGAAAACGGGAAAATTTGTAATAATGGACAATTCTGGCGTTCCTCTGTAAATGCATCGCGGAAAAAAATTTTTCCAAACCAACAGATGTTAGGATTTGGGTTTTCTATTGGGCTTGAAGAAGAAATATGAAATGAACAAGTGTGGAAAATAAATTTAAAGAAGTTCACATGTGCATTTTTAATTGTAATTATAATAGTTATTATTTATAATGTAATAGGGTATAAGGTCGCAAAGCTTCAGTTGGTTACCCCTTGTAGTTTGTAAATGTGTTAGCCCGTATACCACCAACTGACGACTATGTGCGTGTTTATATCGGGAGCATGATGTCGGTATGGTTAGAGCTGATTGTGAGGTTATACAACTAATTTATTTGTTATCCATGCCTCCAACAATACTGGTGACATTGTTCCGTCAAGACATTTCAGGGAGAAGCAGTATTTCAAAAGTTTCAAATTATTTCATTCATTGCTTTCATTATCTCCATAACAGTAGCACCAAAAGCGTAACAACTGCATACTGGCTTAAAATCAGAACGTTTATAAATTTATTGTATGGATATTAAAGAGAAATTTTTAATACATTACTTGATTGTCAAGTCGAAAAGCATAATGGGGAACATACGTTTGTTCGAAAGAACTATTTCGTGAAGTAGTTATCATTGCACCATGTTCGGGCGTTTATTTATGGTAAAAATCGTAGTATTAAAATGTGGAATATTGTATGTTATACAAAATATGTTTTATTCCAACTCGACGTTATTCATTGCGAACTGATAAAACTTATCTTACCATTTATTATTACCACAAGCCACTAGATTTTGCGACACTTGATCAACCATTGTAGTCAAACTTACAAACATTATCCATATAAATTCACACTATAAACTTCAAGCAGATTATTCCACCATGATAGCTGTTTCAACAATTTCAGTAGATTCTGTGATTAAAGACATTTTAATGATACCGTGATACAACAAAACGGCATGCAGTATGGGAAATTGATAGCTCAGTCCGCTTTTTTAAGACAATGGCAGGTGTGCCCACAGCGCAAGTGTGCCAATAAGATTGATTTGTATATAAATGCATCGCTTTATTGGACTGTCTTATCGGAACAAGTAGTACCCTATCCAATTCCGTGGGACTATGATCTGTGAATGCGACCTTGATGTAGGAAAAATGTGGACATAAGATAGTAATAATAAGAAATCATATTAGTGCTTACCGTTCTAACCAGTAGGAAAGGTATCTCAATAATACTACTGGCATCCCATCTATTAACACCAGCAGACTTATCTACACGCTGAGAGGACTTCTCCCTGAAACTATTTCCGCTGTATAAGGAATTGTAAGGATAAACATTAACATCTTACAAATAAGTGAGTTTAGAAGCAGAGTCAATTTGAAACTACAAGGAAGCACAAATCTGATCTGCTAGGCTTCATCTTTATTAACTACCGGAAGCATGAAATGCTTGAAATGTAGTTATAGCGATTGATTTGTCTGTCAGTCGGTCTGTCTGTCCGTGATCACTCCAACTTCCCTCCACGTCGACCGATTTGGCTCAACTTTGGCATAGAGGTACCTTGACCCAATACCACGTTCCCTATTGATTTTCAGCCATGTACCTCATAAGTGACCGGAAGTAGGAGGGTCGACGTCTTTGGGGTGGTGGGGGTGACAAAATAGTGAAAAAAATTTATTGTATGAATGGTTAGAGGGGTTCAAGATGATCATTTTTTGCCAGGACACAATGGGTCAAATCGGTGACCTGACGGTGGGAGGAACCCCCGAGTGTATACGGTTACACATGCGTAAAAAATGTCATTGCATAAATCGTTGGATATGTTCAATTTGAACATATTAGACGCAGTATAATGGCCAGATAAGTCTTAAAATTAGTTAGTTCGTTATGCACGACGACTCTTCTGGTAGTTATGTATTAAAGGTTACACCTTACTAGTTATGGTAGTTATATGGTGAAACAAGAGACACAAGTTAGTTTATTGAATGTGGCGTGCTAGCGTTCTATTTTTAGAAATTACGATAAACAATGCTTACCTTCATGAAAAGCATTGTTATCTGAGGATGTATGTATGTATATTAATATATATAAATTTGTAAGCCAGTTTTAATTTCATTTGGCAGATTATTGAGCAAATTATGGTATACCGGAAAGGCACAGAGCTTCCTGTTCATGAAAGACGGTTACGCCACACTGAACTAAAATTAGTTTTAAATTCAATTAGCGTCTGAGAAAAACCTTACCTGCAGTTCAATGTGAGGCTGGATTTATTTAAGCAACGACGTGAATTTTTCACGCACAGATTTGGAAAATTCATACAAATGCGACGTTATTAGTGACAGTAGACGCTCGTTTCAATTTGAGCGTAGATGTATATTTAAAACTAATCCTTCATATTGCTGAAACGGGAAAGGAATTGCAGCTGAAAATGAGTAGATTCCCTTTTGGTAAGGTGTTATTTAAATCACAGACCATTAGTGAATGCCTTTTCTGAATGAAATTGATAAACAAAATAACGCTACAAAACTACATATCTTAAGGAGAGCCGTTTTGAAAGAACCAATATGACCATATTTGACAAGGAGAGTTGGAAGTCTAAATGACAAATCGAGAATTAACGAAATCGTCAGATATTAAATAGAACCATTTCAAAGGATTAACTGCAAGCATCAAACCGTGAAGCCGATCGAAGTCAACAACCTGAGATGTCTGTATATTTCGCATGCTGCGGAGAAATAAAATGAGACTGCAACGTGACACAATTCATTGGAAGCACTGTTTACCGCACCAAAGTTGTCAATGTTCAGTAAAGTAAAATCAGTAGTTAGCCTATCAAATAATCAGTGACGCAACAATTTGAGTGAATATACAAAATTAAATTGCCATTTGCATTTACCTGTCATTCAGACAGCAATTACTTCCACCAATTTATACATACATATATCCTTGTTCAAAACAATATATATTGCTCACAATCAACGAAACAAACAATCTAAAAATCGATTCTTCCAGTATGAGTTCTTGTTTCCTGTTTCACAATGATTTCTGTTGGGTACAATAAAATCAATTTGGAGACTCGACATAATTTGAACTATTCGACTGGAAATATATGCATCATATTTTTAATTGACTATACCGAATTATATGTGATTTAAAATCTTGAAATGAATAAATATCACACGAGAACAGTAGTTACTTTTGGGGCATTACGTCGCTATTTATCACTCTACACCTATCAACATTTCATAGTGAAAACACGATGACTCAAAACGTTTATTTTATGATTTGCACATGAACGATGTATATTCAATGTATTTCTTAAGTTCCAAATCCTTATGATAATTAATTATTTCTTGAAGTGGTTACTTCACATTTGATTTGTCAAAATGTTCAGATAGTTATATAAAATAATAAATACTGCGCATTTATATCAAATCAGTTGGTTCATACTCATACTCTGAGGTAGCTTGGCATTTTTATGATCACTTTCAAAATTTTGAAGCAACTTGCTTAGGCTTCGCATCACAATTAATTTCGTTAGCACTTAAGTGTTGTGTTTGTCAACAGGTGAAGTGGCTCTAACGGATCAACGAGAAGAACTTCACTTACACATATTCAAACCAGTAGGGAATGCGAGTAGACTCCAGACTTGTAAAACTCGTTCTTGGTTCTTGATCGAATGGATACCTTGTATTCCAGCTATGGAGTCTCCTCATAGGTAAATAGGTATTTCGGTAGATCACCTAAGCGATTCGCGGTTTATTAAATGGGGCTTAACGAGAATGAGAATTTCGCTGTAATATACTCACAAAATGTACAACAGTCAAGAATATTTACTCAAGATTGGTTAAACTTCAGTTCTGAATATGCTTAATAATTAATATGGTAACATCAAGGGTTGTTACGGTCACGTTTATGACAATTTAACATGAGGCAGACTGAATGGACAAAAATTGTAACAGAACTCAACCAGTCTGCTACCTGTTTTTTAATGACGCTTAATATATCGATTTCAATACCTATCAAATATGAATAAAAGGATGAACGGTAAGTTGATAGTGGATTCCAATAAAATTCTAGAATCAAAACCCATCAAACTTAATATGCTGTAAGTTCGGTTCCTAAAGAGTATTTTTCAATGGCGCGTTTTTTATTGTCGACAAATGTGTACTTCTCCAATTCGTCTATTCATGAGGAAGCTAACTATTAACAGAAAAAGGTCTGGGAAAACATTGGCGCACAAGGTCGTATTGAATCTCAATTGAATTAACTTGTATCAATAAATTGTAGATGAAACAGAATCTCCTATGATTTACTTATGCTTTGATTTATGTGAAATAGTGATAAACATGTGCCATTTTGTTATATTAATTGATTTTTTCTTCTGTTAACAGTTAATGACTTTACGCGACAACTTTAGCAAATAATGAGTAGTGTGTGTATAGTAGTGTAGATTGTTCGACTGACTGTACCAAGTTTTTCGAATCATTTAAATTCAACTTGTCATACCAGCAGTTACAAGTGCTATTGCGATTAATGATTTAAAAGAAGTAAACATTTGATGATGCTGGACCTCATGATGCATTTTTGCTTGTGAATCGACAATATACTGGTATCTAAATCAAACAAGAAAATAATATTAGCAAACCATATCTAAGTATATAGTTTTTTGATAGTGGCTTGTTTTGGATTGAGAGTTAATTGAAGATTTTTATAACGAGGAATCATCCTAAGCTAATTAACATGAATAATGACAAGAGTATATCGTATATACGGAGTAACACATCTATTGTTGTCATATTATTTATATTATCATATGTATTTGTGAACCCTGTTTGGCAAAATTGTTGACTCTATTTTGCTAACAATAACAAATCTAATTAGAATATAGACTAATACGATTAAATAATTGCAAACGTGGTAGAATTGATTTAACAATTTTTGATACAGCCTCAGTTGCTATGTATACCACATTCAAAACACATGAATTAATTTGGCACTGTTTCTTGAATTCTGCAAGGTTGTTCTTTTTTATTTATCAGAAGGTCTTTGGGATAAGGGGTTGTGATTGGATGTTTAGAGAGAGAGAGAGAGAGCGAGAGAGAGAGAGAGCGAGAGAGAGCGAGAGAGAGAGAGAGCGAGAGAGAGAGAGAGCGAGAGAGTTGTAATTGGATAGTGCTCAGCGACGCGGATTCGCTATTACTTGTATAAGGCTTGCACAGACTCTTGTGTTTAGTATTCATAATGTCTTGATGGAATTTAAGCTGGTCGAAGGAACAATATGGAGCATTCGCATACTTGTTATTTTTGAAATACTCTAACATAACTGTGAACCTCTTGACTGATACAACAAGTTTCCTCCTAACTCTGCGACATTTCAGAAAGGAATGTTTCAAAGAATTCAGCAAATATTTACATCCAAAAATGTGGTTTAATTCTGCCAGAAAGAAACATTGGAATAAATAACCAATATTGGGATTATGGAGTTTTCCCTCCATAATTTAATAGACAAAAGCCAAGCCAAATTTTCTAAGGTGTTAATTAGACTATTAACTAGTCAATAATATTTCAATTAAAATACATTTGTTCTATTTTCATTGTGTAATGTCATTAAGCTCAACTATGGAATATTAGCTAATAAACTCAGCAAGCTAACATGTAGCAAAGTGGCGGAGCAGGGACACCCTTAACATGCATCTTTCAAAACAGTCCACTGAGAACCACTACAATCGTTTGTTAAAACATAATGCATACATTCCAATCCGACTGGCTGACTTTTGCGATTCTTCTAAGGTCTGAAACTCTGAAACCCGAATGTATTTTTTCACGAAGGTTGATTTAATCAATTTGCCCATATGTGAATGCTTCGACCTCGACTCAAATATTTGAGGAGTATTGAAGGAAAACGCATGTTTCGTATAAGGTGCACTCTAAAATCTAAATCCTAGAAACCTAATTAATTTAGCTAAATTCTTTTTACCTCAGTCCTAACAAATACTAAAGCATGAAAGAAAATTACATATAAAAAATATGCCTAAATCAATACTAAATATTGGAAATTGGAAGTAAAACATTAAATAATGTTTTCATCATCAAACACAGCGGATCATAATAAAATGTACAAATTGAATAAATTGAATAATATTTAACACTATTTACGCAGTCTCAAGCTATATCTTTACTTGTTTCAGAGAAAGGATATATGCAACCTTACATAATATTACTGCATAATTGCACACAAACTGCTATGGCTGGCGCTACCTCCAACTTCACATTCTAAATTTCTGCCCTGAGCCAAACTAAATTTCTCTCGTAGATGATGCTCAACAGGCAGAATTAAATGCTCTATAATGCATAGTAAATGTTGTCGAATCATTTAGAAACAAAGACATTCTGAGAAGGATGCCAAATTGTAAAACTTTAGGCTGTGCAATGTACATCATGTTATAATTTGAATTAACAACTCGGCCACCGTAATTCTTTCTTAGTCTGAAGCCACTGCTGCAGCCCACGCTGATCTGTTGCTGTACATAAACAGACATGGACTTCATATTGCAGCTAATGGCATTCAACTTGTATTCGCCGCATTATAGCCATTTCCGAAATGTGGATCTATAAATTGAATTCTTCGTTACTGCATTCTTTAAGAAACACTGACCGTTGCAATTTGGTCAATAAGATAGTAAAACAGTGATAAAATTATTTGAATGCGCAATGGTTCTTATAAGGCACATTTTCCTGATCAAAGTTATTATTATGAAATCAAGAGTAAATCCATGTGCTTGCGGAGATTGACTACAGAGAATCTCCATGGTTCTTACATGTAAGTTGGACTCTATGCCTTATCTGGTCACTTTATTTCCAAGATTAAAGATGATATCCAAATAGAAAGGGCTTAGTGTTCGCGAATGCAATTGTGCCAATGAGCAAAGTAACACACATTTAAACAAATTTTAAGGGAACTTTTATACATCTTACCTAAACACCTCTGTAGATTGATTTCATCATGTAGTTCGTCTCGGATTACGACAATATTTGGTTAATCCATTTTAGTCCAAGTCGGAAGTAGCTAAGACGCTACAAGACGACTTGACTAATCCGGTTTCATAGCTTTTACTTGAGCATAATGTAATAAAATATTTCTTTCAACCAACATACCAACCAATATACACAATTCTTTTCTTCAACAACATCTGATAGTGCATCACAATCTTTACCTCTGCACTCATTCCTCAACGGGTGTACATGAAACTACACGTCGTCGCCAATATTAAGCTATGTCCCATTAATAAGGGTTCACCTTGGCACAAGTATGTATCTCTTACTGGTTTCATCCAATTCCCTTCCAACTGCTGCAGTATATTGACCAACTAATATCTCACGTGCATGCATATTTTCACGAGATTCCAATGTGATGTCGATGAGCTGCAGCAGATTGAAAAACATATGTCGAATTGAGCTGTCCCAAAAATAACGTTCAACATTCGTACATGACCTTCTACGGTCCTTCATGCTCAATGAGGGTGGTCCCAAATACGATAATATCTTAGAATTATATCTTGTAATTATTACTTAGGCGGCATGGAGTACATATCATCGGTCAAATAGGTGACTATGTCAAATCATCTAAAACTTGACACCCACAATGCATTTTAAATGCAGTTAGTCCAACCCGCAGTACAAAGTGGCAGCCACCTATGCTCCACAAGTGGATAGAATATAGAGAGGCGGTGAAAATAATCCCCTGAAAGTTCGCTAAAAATTAGGGTACCTACTTGATATACATAACTATTTCAATGCCAAATAATGATGACTTAAACCGTTGGACAAATCCAAACAATGGATTTTCAGTGGGAAAAACACGTTAACCATGGACATAAAGGTTTAACCGACCGCGTTTTAAAGTGTATTGGATGTGGATAAACAGTAGGTACCCTCATTTTTATATGTTTTTTATATGTTTTTCAATCTGCTGCAGCTCATCGACATCACATTGGAATCTCGTGAAAATATGCATGCACGTGAGATATTAGTTGGTCATTATACTGCAGCAGTTGGAAGGGAATTGGATGAAACCAGTAAGAGATACATACTGGTGCCAAGGTGAACCCTTATTAATGGGACATACCTTACTAACTCGCTCAAACTTTAAGTCGTTGCTTGCATTTTCTAAAATCAGAACGACACAGTATTTCAAGTCGTATTATTGTTTTAAGAGCAATCTAATTAGTGCAGTAACTATTACAAAGGTGTGAAACTCAGGCTATCTCTAAAGAGCCAAATTTTCCAATAATGTTCTGTGCATGGTAAAAGCAAATCCCAATAAGTAATGTCACAGGCGCACATTTTTTGTGGAATAAAGTACATCCCATCGCCTGGCACTACAGAGACCATACCCCAGCCTTTGCTTTATGTCGTTTTCAAAATAAACTCACAATTTCGAAGCACGCGTCGCATAAAATCGGATGGACTGATTGATATTGGCTGCCACAATCCACATCATCCTCAACACTAAGATTGACACGAATGTTCTCGGTTTGTTAATAATGGCATGCCCTATTCGGCGTACTACGATGAAATATTCGGTAAAAATATACCATGAGGGAATCTGATTACAATTAGATATTTCGATGTCTGATCAGGCGACGGTACGGCTTAAACACCATCGGATCTGTGGTTCATGGGATTCTAATCAAGTGTAATGGATTGTTACTCCCAAAATCGATTCCCAGAACAAATGTGACAAAACAATTGTCTACTTTCATTGCATTAAATCTAAGTATAATAATCAAGAAATCAAGCTGAATTCTGTGCCACCTCAGCTGACTTTTGCTCTTTGCTTCCCTTCTCTCTCCTTCTCGCGTCATCATAGCAATGAAGGGTATGGCAAAGAGAGCGAAGCATCTCCAAAAAAGTAATGCAGGACAGCATACCCCTCTGTTGCTATGTCTTTTAGATAGCAAGCAACGCGAAAGGGAGAATAGACCAGGGACTAAGCGACGAGGAGGTCAGGGTTGATGCTCCTCCGGGCCGGGACCCGAAGGGGCCGGGGCAGGCGGCGACAATAGATCTTATCATCTAAACACATTTTGAGATTTATGAAATTAAACAAATACGGTGTGTAAAAGTATTTGTACTTTGCTAGTGGGTTATCGAAAAAGCAAAACTATTTATTATCATTCGGGGAAAAAATAGCTCACACCACACAAATCTTAAAACCAAAATGAACTTCCGTTCCCTGGGCTTACAACTACCATACCTGGCGTAATCTAGCGTCTACATGCCTGCGTTGTCGGTTTTAAATATCACGAAATTGTCGTCAATAAAACAATCATCCGGCATCATCAAATATATGTACAGCATAATCCAGAAATTATTAGCAATTATGTTGTATGGATTTGAGTTAGCTTTCGTTACAGAAATTAAAATTTGCATATACCAGCCTTTCATAGATGCTGCCGAACAGTAAGACCATATGTGCACGTTTTTATAATAACGGCCCTAACCTGTCTGCTACGGCAATAAAGCTCATGCGAACACAAGTTCCGGATTGCCTTCAGCGTGATCCTTTTGAGCAATATCTTAAATTGAAGCTGACTATATACCATGTTGTGTTTTTAAATATTTAATGGAAAATACGTTCTAAACATAATTTAATGTAATTAACGCAGATTTGTCAATTACCAGCTAATATTCAAAATCTAAAATGGCATACAAGCATGCATTTACTAATCAGCTTCAACTTACGATTTGGCTAGACAGTATGGATTACATAATAGTGCAGGAGTAAATAGTAACAGCGAAAATTGCCATTTACCAACACGCAGTATGAAACAACATTCACGTGTATTCAGCGCCGCGTTCTGATTCAGGACAAAGTATACTGCAAGCTTAACACATTGGCATATGTGGAACAGATGGAATAGCTTTCAAATCTGGTAGTGCATATAAAATTGAAATTCCGACCTAATAGATTGTATTAAAATTTACAATACTACGGTGCATCAAATATTGTCAGAATTATAAAATACAAGTAGCTGTCTGATAAGTTAGAATAAACTGATTGCATTAGTCAGTTAATTGTGACTATAACAAAATACCAGAGTCCATATATTTCTCAAGGCGCGTAATTGTATAATTTGTTGCTCTAAAATTTACCCCAGTAAAATCATTGTTTCAACGTTTATTGCCAGGAACAATATGTCGAAATGATTGAAAGATGTAAATACGCATTTACGATTCAGACAATATTGTTGATATTAGTAACCAGACGTCTTGCTTTCTACCAACGTAAATTAAAGGAGTTGTCTGCAAATTGTATCCACTGAGTTGTATAGTGCTTCCTTATATTTAAACTAGAATTGTTGAGAGATTGACATTCTGAACATGATACGACAATACAAACTTGAAATACCAACAGGGTTTTAGTGGTGTTTGTAGTACAATGTGTTATAATGCTATTGTCATGAAATTCAGTGCTGGTAATATTTATAGAATATGCAAGCTTTCGCTCTTGTATAAAATACATTAAAATATATTGGATCTCTTTTTTGGTGAAAATGCAGTCGTATTTTCACATACAAAATCCGTGCTTCTCTTGCAGATAATACATTTCTAATAACACTCTTTATGTCAAGTAAAATTAAATTAATCTTGGCAAAATTTCAATAAATAATTTGTCACAATTAATTAATGTTTAATGTTGTCACAATTAATGTTTCATCATATATTTTTCTGACGTCTGCATTGTACAACAATGTCGAAATATCTGCACTACTGTTCTTTCATTGTGTCATTTTTTCATACAGATTATGTTCGAAAATATTAGAGATGGAACATGAATGTTGCGTAGGTGTGATTTTTTGAGAAAGATATTCATTAGTTTCTAGAACAATATTAGGGAAAATTTCAAAAAACTATGTACAAAACGTTTTTCAACCAAACACATAAATATTTACAACACTTCTATATGAAAGTGAAACCATGATACTTCTTGGAAAATTACATTTCGCTCTTCTGGTTGATATTTTATCGAAATATTAATTTTGCTCTATAGTCGCTCCACCTGTTACAACTAACGGACTAAATCGGCATGATAATGGAATTGAAATGGCGTCTCGACATCATTATCACATATTCATATTTCATTTATGATTGATTGATTGATTGAGTTTTATTGCGGATCATAATGGTTGTACAGTGAGGAGTATAATGTTGTTAAGCTATACATTACAGTACAAAGATCCATATACTACTAGTACGAAAGTTTAAAAAAAAATATATATGTAGTCAAATGTTTCATAATATTACATCTTTACAAACAAAATTATTATGCCATGGATGTTTCGGAATGAGGGAAAAAAACCCGTAGAAATTGAAAAAAAAAACCTCTTGTGAGGAAAAAAAAGGAGCAAACAAGATGATTGGAGTGAAAGGAGAAAAAAAACCTCATTCAGTAAGAGAGAAGCTCTTACCCCATTCAGCCCACATCCATCTTGTCAGTATATTCATAAAATTTAATATTTTACATAACAGAATTAGCATAAACATTATATAAGTCAAAAGGACATTCATCATTTTGCTTTGTCAGAAGTAATTCACGCCACGACTTGTACAGAGACGATTTTAAAAGAATATTCGAGTTGAAAATGTTTGCTAAGATTGGATTTTGTGTGACACACAGGCGACCAATTAGAGATGAGATGGCTTTCCGACGCAGCGCGTTGAAATCATTCAGGGCAATGTCAGTAAACATTTTACTTGCACTAGATCTTCTGGAAAAGCCAAAAATAATACGACAAGCATCATTATAGGCAACGTTAACTGTCTTGAGTAATCCAACTTTCACCGGACACCATAAACTAGCACAGTATATGTTGCTAAAATATGTCATGAAAATGTATTTTTTCACTTCAAAACTACATGATCTGAATCGTGAAGCTACCATATTTGCCTGAGCATAAAGGTCTCGCCTCCTTCTCAACAGCTCATCACAATCTCTGTCCCAACAACTAATCTCATAGCCAAGATACTTCACACTGTCTGCGAACTGAACCACTCGTCCACAAAATTTAATAAGTGGTCGAGCATAGTCCATCCACCTTGGTATAAAGCACTGGATAAAAGTTTTTGCAGGGTTGAAAGAGAGCTTGTGACTTCTTGCAAATTCTTCACATACTTGAAGAAGCTTTTTCATAGCCTGTATGGTGGTAGTAAGAAGAAGGACATCGTCGGCATATGTACATACATTGCAGATTTCCGACCCCGCCCTACATCCTAAACCAGTGTTCCGCAAAGCTATGCAGAGGTCGTCCATAAAAACAGCAAAATATTTTGCACTGTTTACACCACCCTGTTTAACACCTCGCCGAACTGGAAACGGTTCTGACAATGTATCTTTCCAACGACACACAAAACACTGTTCATTAAACCAAAACTGTAGCAGCTTTAGCGTTTCCCAATCAAAACCCCTATTACATAACTTTTGGAGCAGTGTATCGTGGCACACATTATCGAAAGCAGCTGTGGCATCTAGGTAACAAAGATAAGCTGGGGACCCTTGTCTCACATAATGATGTGCAATTTGCCGTGCTGTAAAAACTGCTGTCTCTGTCCCTACACCCCGCTTGTACCCAAACTGATTTGAGACTGTCTCCATATTCACATCATATTTATTTGAAATTAGGAGTTCAAAGACTTTAGACAGAATCGTAGCAAGCGCGATAGGTCGATAATTCTTCACTATTTTAGGATCCAATCCTCTGCGTTTGAGTATTGGTATAACTATAACATTCATAATCGACCCCGGTATGAAGGAGTGACTCAAACAGGAATTGAACAGTTTCGCTATTACAGAGTTTATCGTAGATGAAGCATTCTTCAATGATTCTGCTGTTATTTTATCCGAGCCGGGGGCCTTGTCAGATTTTAATCTACTGATACAGGTACCTACATCACTTGAACTGACGCGGAATATTTTAGCTTTCCGACACTTCGCAACGGCACACTTATGATCACACAAGTTATCCGAAGAGAACATGCTCTGATAATGCTCCCTCCACATTTTACACACCTCCTTCTCTCCACTAGCATTCCCTACTTTTTCAGAGAAGTTAACAGTTGTAGCTTCATAAGCTTTAATGTGAGTCCAAAAGTTGTAGAAATTTTTCCCCTCAAAAGATTTCACAAGTTGCTCATCGAAGATTTTCTTTTCGTTCCTGCGAACATTTTGAAGAGCACGTTTAAAGTCTTTTTGACTCGTCTTCATGGGTGTAAAAAAGTTGTTACAGCGCCCACCAGCCAGCCAAAGTCGATAATTTTCTTTGTACACGTTATAAGACTCTTTAACACGATCATTCCAACCAGCAATTTGCTGGTGCCTATGCTTTCTCCGTTGATTATCATGGCGACGGGCAACAAAAGCCTCTGAACTGTACAAACAGGAAACCAAAATGTCACAGTAATCAATTAAGTTTTGCTTGTGTGCATTATTCTCACATCCAACGCACGAGCAAAGATTCCATTTGTCTAGCCGGGTTAAAAATTCGTCTGTCTTATACGTGTACATCTGTCGCAGGTTTGGCGTTAGTCGCTTCCAGTTAATTCTACTCTTCTTTGTGTCATTACCTAAACTGGAAGATTTCAATGTTTTTATATTAAGATCTACTGAAAAATGAATTGGTCTATGGTCACTTGGTGTGACAATATACGGCAGTGTGATGGCCTTGACGTTTTGAAGTAGATCATTGGTAATAATGACGTGGTCAATCCAGCTTGTAGCACCGCTCCCTTTACTTGAGAACGTAAAAGTGTCCCTTGGCAAGTTATCAATGTCTACTAACGAACCAGAGTTATCATCACAAAATTGTTGGAGCTCTTTGAAATTAGGATGGTGCTTACCGATATTAAAATCACCTGCAATAATCACTGGGCCACTATGGTTCATCACTAAACTGCCAAGCTTTCCAAAATATTCTGAAATAAGCTGAGCATTACTATTTACATTCACTGGGAAATATACATTTAACAGAAGAACTTGTACGTTGTCAACTTCAAAAATTACTCCTAGAATGCGCTTGTCGGTCTGGTCAGTCTGTAAAACAGAATTCACAAACTTCTTGTTAATTAAATATGCAAGACCCCCATACGGGCGTCCTGTCAGTGACCTATCATTGGGCATTGAGCTAGATGAAATCACAAAATAATTGTCATTCATGAAAAGAAATCGTTCTTCAAAACTAAATAACCATGTCTCCTGAAGCATTACCACATCATAGTCATTTACCACATTACAGAGCCAGGCACTGTTAGATTTGATGCCTTGGCAGTTCCATGTTAGTATTTTAACTGTCATCTTGGCTCTTATCTGCTCCACTTGGGCGATTTTCTCGTTCGTTCTTGCTGCGAAAGAAGCGCCTAATGATTAAATCATTTGGCCAATTTTCAGCTTTCATGATGTCAACGTCATTTTCTCCTTGAAGACAAATGTCCACTCGAAACGAAGCATAACTGTCATATCGTGTTTTAAGTTTCTCAACTTTCTGCACCTTCCAACCACGCTCTTCTTCACAATACTTGCGAATTTCCACATGACTTGTGTCAGGAGTACAACGAGAAACAAAAATGGAAGAAACGGTCACTGGTTTGACCGTCTTTATTGTTGTAGATTGGGAGGAGCCAACAGTTGGAGGAGTTCTCCTCCTGGACGTTTTTACTTTCCATTCATTTCCACGAGTACCAACTAAATGGACAGGATGTCTTCTGTCTGAAGGACTGAGCTGTTCAGGTGGAACAGAGCGACGATTTTCTATGACACCAGGTTGATTCAGATTCCTTGTCGCCTTTGGTGGAGGCTGTCTCCTAACAGGAGGGGTTTCCTTTGCGGCATTTGAGTAACTTTTAATATTCGTAGCAGTTGCTTGAATATTCGAAGTTGTTGTGGTTAATTTTTCAGATGTGTCATTAACGGATTCTTTAAGCGACTTTATCCAGTCAATAACCTCCTTGTAGGACTTGTCGATATCCTCCATTTTCTTGTTGACTGAGGCAATCTCAGAACGCATCTGAATCTCATCCTCCAAAGTGTCTGGAACAAAGCACACTCGACCAAGATCTACTGCTGAGAAGATTACATTTTTTCCTTCCCAGTCAAGAGCACTGATCACTTTCAACAACTCTATGATAACTGTTTCTTTTGCTGCAACACCACTTCGAACAGATTTTCTAGTCAAGGTGATACCAAGTGAGATAAGTTTATCTCTGGCATTGGAAATCTCCTCCTCATTGTAGAAACGAGCAAAAACTAATGCCACATTGTCCATTGACTTGCCTGTATTCAAGGCATGCGTAGCAGAAGTAAGAAGTTCAGACACTACATGAAAAGGCGGAGCGTCTTCACCCATTGTATCTACTATACATTCATGCTACAAGCAAAAACAAGAACTCAGCTGACTAGTCACTGATGAATATTCACTATATCTTTCAAAATTGAGCTAATCTTGACCAATCATATCTGTACAAAGTTGATGGAGGTCAATAGGGTCAAGTTAATTATACTTACAATTTTTTTACAACATAAATACAACAATTAAAAAAATAAATATATGAGACGACAAGATCAGCAATACCGTTCACGGCAGCACGCACCTTCCTTATCCCTTTATACCTTCCTTATCCCTACCTTTATATAATATTGTATTCCATCCTGATATGTTAACTACTCGATAAGCAGATAATGTCGGAGTCAACTGTTATATCTAACCACTAAAAACATTGTAAATCGTCACCTGCATAACCATACCAATGCTGCAATTATCTAACTGTCACTTTAGTTTTGGGGAAAACGGCACATAATGTGGAATTTTATGCTCCACTGACTAATGCTGTATACCATTTCATCTGAATTTGCAAACTCAGACATGTACGTTTTACGTATATAAAACACGGTAGTATATAATGTTTCCTAATTAATTACAAATGTTGGGTACACAAACATTTCGTTTTCCCAACATATTTCCTGTACAAGCTGATGCAACCCTCCCATAAAACCGCTACCCTAACTCCTATTTCGGTACCAATTATCTGCTTTATTAAAAAACACCATTAAGTAGCACATTTGCGAGGACGCAGTTGTATTCATTTCCGACATATCCGAGTTTACATTTGCACATGCCATACCACGAATTGCCTTTATTTTATTTCATTTTAACATAAGTGGTGATGGTGGAAACAATTTATCAAAATAATCGAACCATTTCTCTATATGGACATTACTATCCGTCCGTGATATTAAACACACATGGTTGTATCTAGAAACATGTAAAAATGCACTTGAGAAATTTAAACATAAACGGCAAGACCCTTGTTATTCATATTTCATAATATAACGTAATCTAATCCGTTATTCATACATGATTTCTCAGCTTGAAACTCCTGAAATGTAGCATAATAATATATTTTTAAACATTTTATCAAATATCTGAAGGCCGGGGCATCATGAGAACGGTAAAAACACACAAGTTGCATATTATTAGTTGGCACTGTCCGACGCCCACTACCTGAATGTTGACACTGCGTGTTGATGAGTCAAGAATGTTTACAACTGTTCGCTGCCTTGGCTGAGCAATATGATTGCCTTCATTTTTCCTTCTCTGACACCATGCTTACCTATGCGCATTTACTAATGTAATCGCTGATGAAAGCAGTGAAAGTGTAAGTGACTAGTCTGAATCAGGCTGCCTGTTTACCAAGATTGCAATTTCTGCCAACAATATTAGCTTTTGTTCATTTATCCGCATTACATTACATCACTTGTTTTGTTGAGATATCATCACTGCTAATTACTTTTTGAAATGGTTCGAAACAAAATCTCCGAGTTCCAGAAATCTGTCTCAGGCTCGTCCAAGGAGAAGTCTGGTGCCCAAAAGCGGAAACGGAAGGATGAATTGATGGCAGACACACGGAAGCTCCAAGCGGAAGCAGCAAAACATTTCAAATCAAATAGTGACGCAGGCAAAGTCGTTCCGGATTCGGAGTCAGTGTCAGTAGCACCCTTACAATTCGAGGTAAATACAATTGCAATTATAACGTTTTATTTTTATTTTTCGTACCAGTACGCGACGTGAAAATGGAAGACATACATGAGCAATTGGTGACTTTTTGTGTGTTGTAGGTTCAAGATGGAACAGCTGAAGTCACAGCGATGTCAACTGGGCGTAGCAGTTCTCATGTCCTCCAGGATGAACAACCTTCACGTTTTGCTGCCAGCAATAGTGATGACCCGACGACAGGGGAGGAGGAACCAGAAGTTTATGTGGAGGAACCCGTGCCACAGTCATGCGGTGAAGGCGACTCCATTCATGATGCCGAAAATCTTTCACAGCCCCAAGTGGAATCCACAAATGAGTCAAATGAGGGTCATCAGGGCCCACTGGAGGATGATTGCTTAGATCTACATCAAATGGAATCTGTTGACGTAAATGGTGAGGAAGACCAGCATTTTGAATCCACGATTTCGGTCTATATCATATGAAATGTTTGTACAAACAAATTACAAAAATTAATTACTTTGTTCATTGTTGGTGTTTCAGATCCAAGTACGTGGCCACTGCAGATGTCCACGACAATGAAACGCCGGATTCTGACCTCCGCAGCCCAGTATGACATGACAGAGCCTCAGGTGGAGTCCCTGCACTTTTGGAGCAAGTACAGGATTGGAACAAAACCTAACGCAGAGCAATTTGAGAGAACGTGGTTACGAGTGAGCAAAACTTCCAACAGTGCGTTCTGCTTGGCGTGCTGTTTTTTTTCGCCACACCAGCACACTCAGTCTGTCTGGTCGAAATATGGGACGAGCAGTTCCAGTGCCGGATATCAGGATTTCCACAATGGGTTGCGTGGTGTTGTTCGCCACGAGGATAGTAGGGCTCACTTGGACAGCATGACTTCCTGGAAAATGTTTGTTCTGGCTACGGCAAATCCTTCATCATTTTCATCACGAATGTCCCAAAATATGAACAAAAATATTTCGGAGTGGAGACTGATACTTCGGGGTATTTTGGATGCTGTGCTTTATTTGGCACAGAACAACTTGGCGCTTCAAGGGCCAAGACACGATATTCGGGACTCAAATTGTGGTAACTTTCTGAACCTTGTCAAGTTGCTTTCAAAATACTATACCCCCTTAAGCAATCATGTTGCCAGACTAAAGAAAGGATCTGTCAGCTATTTAAGTCCCGAAATTCAAAACGATTTCATATTTTTGTGTGGAAAGCGAATCCGGTCTGAGATTATCCGAAATGTTCAGGGACGAAAATATTTCTCGATTATGCTGGACAGCACACCCGACACTTCCCACATGGAGCAGGTTTCACAAGTTATTCGCTCAGTTGAGTGTACTGAAAATGGTTGCACTATCCAGGAAAACTTTCTGGATTTCGTGTCCACAACTGCGAAAACCGGCGCTGCGTTAACTGACGTCTTTTTTCAAAAACTAAAAGCGGATGGACTGGACCTTTCTAACCGCCGAGGTCAAGGTTATGACAACGGCGCCAACATGGCTGGACAGTACTTGGGTGTTCAGGCTCTAATTCAAAAGAAGAACCCAGAAGCAAGATTCGTGCCTTGTGCGGCTCACAGTTTAAATCGTGTTGGAGTTAACGCTGCAGAAAAGGTGTTGTCGGCCAAACTGATACTTGGAGTGGTGCAAAATATTTACACGTTCTTCGCAGCTTCACCGGCTCGTTGGGAGATGTTAAGGGCAAACGTAAAGGTGACACCAAAAGGGCATAGTCAGACTCGATGGTGTTCCAAATCTGAAGCTGTTGCAGCGTTATGGCAAAATTTTGACAAGATACTTGAAGTGTTATCAGAAATGTCTGCGTCAGAAAAGTTTAAGTCCGATGTCAATGCCGCTGCTCAGAGCAGACTGTATGATATTATGAATTTTAAGTTTATGGTTGGACTTGCTGTGTGGAACAAAGTACTCGGCCAAATAAACTTGTGCAACATTGGATTACAGAAGAAGGACATGGACGTCAGCATTGCCGAAAAAAAACTTGGAGTCCTGTGCAAGTGGTTGACTGAATTTGCAGAAACTGGATTTGAACGAAGTCTTAAGATAGCTGAGGTCGAAGCATTAAAACTCAACATTTCGCTGGATTCCGGATTCTCGAGCATGAGAGTGGGACGTGGAATAAATACGAAGTACAATGACCCAGAAACAGTCGCATTGGTTGAGTCCATGAGCAACTTGGAGCGCTTTAAGACGGACTTCTTTGACAAGCTTTTATGTATACTAATCCAGGAAATGTCTTCCAGATTCACTCAAATCAAATCCTATGTTGACGATTTCGGCTTTTTGTGGGGGAACAGACTGCAGGATGACTTGGAACAACAGAAGGTCTACGTGAAAAGCATTTGCCAGAAGTATCCAGGCGACCTTAATGAGAGTACATTTAACAATGAAGTTGAATCCCTTGCAAATGTTGTCGAGAAATTTTCAAATGTCCAAACAGTTCAAAAACAAGGTCCCTTGGAAGTTTTGAATATCCTGTACACAAATGGGCTGGAAGGATCCTACAAGAACAGTGAAACGGCTCTGAGAATATTTCTAACTTTACCAGTTACCGTTGCGACGAATGAGAGAGCATTCTCCAAGTTAAAAATTATCAAAAACTATCTTCGCTCCTCCATGTCACAGGAACGCCTTACTGGACTATCGATTATCTCCATCGAAAGGGCTATCGCTTCTCAATTAGATTTTGATGACGTTATTAACGATTTCGCTGGAGAAAAATGCCGCAAAATAACAATAATTTAAATTCAATTGCAATATTCCTGTAATAAAGTTTTTATAATAATGTAAGTATTATGTTACTAAACCGGTCAAATAAAATATGTCAAACAACGAATTATGTAGAAATAAACACAGAATGAATATTACAGAAATAAAGACAGAAACTCCCATATTTTCATTGAAATCCCGAGACAACAGCGTATATAATTACATTAATTACTCAAGGTCGTTGGTCGAGAGAGATGGAGTGGTGTGGCGCGTTTACAGCATTTTAATTTTTAAACAAGTGAAGGGTTATTACAAACGTCACGTTCATATTACTACTACTGTTGTGGCATGTTGTTGTTGTTTGCGGGGGTGTTTTTTGTTGTGAGTATGTAAGGGATCGTGCATTTAGTGCGTCACGCTCAGAGGGGGGGAGCGGGGGTCTCCGGTGAGCGTGATTTTAAATGTTAAAAGGGGTGACCTGTAACAGTGACATGGTGGGAGGGGGGTCTGAAAAATCGGTTTTTAGCCTGACGTACTAAATGTGCGATCCCTAAAAAGATGGTGTTGGTGCCGTGGAGCATTTCCATTGGATTTGGAAACAAGTGGTGGGTTGCTGCAAATGCAATGGGATGTTGCAAATATAATGGGATTTTGCAACTGTAATGGGGTGTTGGAAATGTTATGGGATGTTGCACATGCAATGGGATGTTGCAAATATAATGGGATTTTGCAACTGTAATGGGGTGTTGGAAATGTTATGGGATGTTGCACATGCAATGGGATGTTGCAAATATAATGGGATTTTGCAACTGTAATGGGGTGTTTGAAATGTTATGGGATGTTGCACATGCAATGGGATGTTGCAAATATAATGGGATTTTGCAACTGTAATGGGGTGTTGGAAATGTTATGGGATGTTGCACATGCAATGGGATGTTGCAAATGTAATGTAAAAATGTAATGCCAGAAATAATGGGGTTATCCTCTGGGGGCCACATGCTTCCTTCGCTGTATATATGCTGAATATTGCTCTTGGTTGTATTTAAAACAATGGGTAAACAAACGAGCAGCTACAGCTGTGTATACTACTTGGTATCTTTTGAACGAACCGCCAAACTTGGTCTCCTTATGGGGATAAATGGGGATCAGTGAGACAACTGACAGCTGGAAGTGGGATCAATCAAAGACATGTGCCAAAACTGATCACGTTTGTACATTATAGAGATGAAAGCTTTTTTGTCAAGTTCGGCTATCCTAACTGATTTCACAAACCTTATAGATTGAAATTGGAACTGCGATCTCTTTAATTGTTGGCGACTTAGTCGCCAACGGGCCCCCTTCTAGTGTACAATATTATGGGGCACAGGGTAAAGTAGACTTCGCAGTAAATCAGTTCGTTGCAAAGATTATAAACTTATGATTTCTGCCAACCGGGATATTAGGATAAAAGCTACATAGAAATGATTATTTGCGCACGTATTTAAAATGACTTCCTTTAATATCTCATTAAATATTTTAATAATCATCTATTTTCAGTACTTATTATAAATCGTACTTCATTTCGACGAACCACGAGACTATGCAACGGCACCTAACCAATCTGATAGTCCAATAAATCAGATGATAGGATAGTTTATTCGCTACGGCGAACTTTTATTAACTACCGGAAGCTTGTAAATAATGCAAATGAAATTAATTTGTTACTATTCTTACTATTCACAGTTTACCAAATATCATTAATGAAATGTTAAGGTTTGCAGCCGTTTTGGCTTAAACGTTGTGTCAAATTTCAATTTGGTGCACGACAGGTTGTTCGTCCAATTCGACGCTAGGTTAAGAGATTGTAATTGGGAAGTGTAGCACGAAGCAATGAGTTAGTAAGGAAGTGGGCAATGCGTGATACGGTACATACATTTTCTGAATTTTCTAAGTTCCTTACAATCATTGATATTATATAAAAGCCCATTTTAACATTTAATTTCCATCCAGTAATGGAGCTATCTTAATATATGTATTTGGCTTTGTTTTATTTGTTGACTCATCGTGGACGATATGTGCTCCGTTGTAAGTTCATTTTAAATAACCACTTTCATTATTCTCGCCAAAATTGATATTGAAGATTTTGCTCTTTGTTTCACTACTGTGCATGTTTTGTTTGTTCTTGTAATTGTTGAACCTGGTTGCATGTGTGCGTTTTAGCATTCTTGGAGTTGTCACCTTATTTTGAGTTTCAAAGCCTCCGATACAAACTCGCATTTTGTCTTCCGTATTTATATTAATAGATTTGGTATGAACACTGTTTACAATGGATTACCCTACCTTAATGAAGAGGCACGATGTGTTACTATAAGCTGTACCAAGGTTCCGCTGACTGCGCAAAAAGCGAAATAACGACACTTCAAATGTCTCATATTTTATCCGCATTTAAGAAATTTTAATTTCAATTGGCAGGGCAACAAAGTGGCCACTGTGTGAGCTGGCGTCGAAGTACATATGTAACAGCATAGCAGGAAAAGAACTTGGGGACAAATTAGATAACGATTATCCGCACCTGTGTAGCTCTTAAATCCAGGTCAAGGTAACGGCAACGGTATAAAGGTATCAAGAAATTCAAATTGTCAAATTATACGCTAAACTGTACCATTGACATACGGATACATTACCTTAGCGATGTAGCTTTACTTCTCAGAAAAACAAAAACCAATGATCGCTACGTCCAAAACACCCACAAACCTCTTTACTGAGAAAAACAATCAAGGTGCAGTAAAAACACTGTTGGCGTTCGACCTCGTCTTTTTGTCATTGAAAATAATGAAATACATACAATTTCGGCATTGGTTTTGCAGTTGTTTTATTTACACTATTCCGCGTCTTCAGGAAAAACAAATTTACTGCATTTAGCTTCCAAAAGACAATACTGTCGAACGTAAATTTGTATTCGTAAGAACTTTTTAAGCAGAATTGATGGTAACGTGTTAGTAATCCATGGATTGTATTTATTGAATAAGGTTTTCGAAATTGTATTGGCTACCGGAACTGGAATGCATCAAATTTTGTTATATGTCAGGGAAGCATTTCCGGCGTTTTCTCCATTAACGGCTCCATATTCACATGTACATGGCATATGTATCACGCACTAAAGCGAGTTGTCGTGATTGATATCACACGCAGACATACACTTATCATGAGTTCATAACTTACCGTTGAACAACAAAATATACAATGATTAAAATCCAGACAAGGCTGCTGCTTGTTGGTATAATTTACTGTGTGTGCGGAGTCTATTTTAATAATGTACATTATTTATTACGACTTTTATCATTTTTATTTGATAAACCTTGAATTGAAATGCGATGATATCCTGACAGACGATGATAATTTTTTCTGGTGGCGACACATTCTATGTTCACTACCGACAATGCTTATTCAGCAAGGGAATTTCACAGTGTTGAGTGTGATATTTTTCCTGGTGCCATGTGATGGTTGACAGATACTCTAAGGTATCATGAATGCTAATTACACGGATATTAAGGCTTCCGCCTTGGAGCTTATTGGAAATACTCCTATTGTTGCACTTGACAGAATCTGGCCGCGTCCGGGAAGAATCTTGGCAAAATGTGAATTCATGAATCCTGGTAAGCAATTGTTTGAGGGTAATTTACTGAATCCCATTTATAATACATAACAAGATGACATGTTTTCAGGCGGTTCAATAAAAGATCGTCCTGCCTACAAAATGATTCGAGGGGCACTAGAAGGCGGTGACCTGAAGCCAGGTGGTCATATTATTGAAAAACGGGAGGAAATACGGGTTCTGGCCTGGTGGTTGCATGTGCCATTCTAGGTCATCCTCTGACACTTGTCATGTCAAAAGGCAGCGGTTCTCAGCATGCAACTATGACTAGAGCACTTGGAGCCCAGGTTCATCTTGTAGATCAGGTGGACGGTGAGCCAGGAAATGTGACAGGTGCTGACTCTCGGGCTGCGGAGTTTAAATGCCGCCAGCTTGCCAAAGAGACTGGAGCATTTTATCTGGACCAATCTAATAATGTCAACAACTGGTCTAGTCACCTGGACACGACCGGACCAGAAATATTCCGCCAAACTGGCGGAAGAATTGATGCTTTCTGTGCAGCAGTGGGATCAGGCGGTACATTTGTTGGCGTGTCAACGTACTTGAAGAAGGTAAAGCCGAACGAATGCAAAGTGTTACGCTGTGGAGCCGGATGGATCGGAACCAATCAAAGGATGCGACATTACTAAACCTAGGCATCTTTTGCAGGGAGCAGGGTTTGGTTCTGTGCCAGGAATTTTCAAATTCGAAACTATGGACGGGACAGTAAGCGTTACGGACAAGGAAGCTGTTGAGTACAAACGATTGCTTTCGAAGAAAGAAGGGTTGTTTGTGGGATATACTTCTGGGGCTAATGTTGCTGCTGCTGTGAAGCTGCTCAAAAGTGGGGAGTTGGGAGAAGATCCCTGGATTGTAACTGTGCTCGTTGACTCTGGTCTCAAGTATCCGGAAATTGAAAAGCATACTTTTGAATGCTGAAAACTATTGTGCAATATTTCAGAAGCTTTCTAAATAAACTTGGGGTGTCTAAAACGGAGTGGCATTGTTTTGAATAGAAATTAATTTAGCATTCGATAATATACCATGAATATTTCCGCTCATATAAAAAGTACATCGATTTTAAAACTGGCATATAATATCTGGTTCATAAAAATATATAATCACATATATGTACTTATTCTTTTCCAATATATCATAATACCTTTTTCAATTGTCCAGCATGAGATTTGATAGGTTAATGCTGCAATAGATGAACTGGTTTTCATTTCTTAAAATATTTTAATCTTCCATGTCATATTGCAAATGGCAGTACAAAAAAATCACGCATTTTAGTTATTATCGAAGTAATGGAGAGATGCGCTTATGTAAAAATCATGTATGCATACGATAGCTTATTTTTTAACTGGGCGATTCACACCTTTTGGAAATCTAATCTTGGTTACATAGTGACTGGTTTCTCTACTGCCACAATTAGAACTTTCTCTACAAAACATTGCTCTGTATTTAGTTCCACCAATTGCAATAGCAATCAGTGAAGGCGCGCACAATAATTAGCATATATTTCGCGACAATGAACGAGTACCGGGAATTAGTAGGTGTATATTAATAGACAACGGTTGTTATTGGAGACGTTGATTGTAATGAGTTCAAATGTACTGACGAAATGAAAGATGCATCTAGGAAATGAAAGGTTGCGGAAAATTGCAATTGGTTTCACGAGGCAGTCTTCTGTGGAATCATTTCATATTATGCACGTATTTACTTTACTGACGTACATTAGTTTCGGCGGTACAAGTTTAAAACTCAAATGCACAAAAAGATTTTCCTGAGCGAAGCTCATCGTCTCTTTCTTTGAGTGACCAGTCATCACTTATGGTAATGGCGGTAGTGTGGAAATTGATGACAATAAAGAGTGACGGATGAATATTTGATAGTTAAGAATCATTTTGTTTTTACCAAGATTTAGTACAGATAACGTAATAAATTTGCTTAATTCGGCAGCGAAGGGGAAAAGGCAATGTCATTACATTGCAACCAACCATTGTGAACCCATGCGCCAACATCCATTTTTCGCAGCTCAAGAGCATTTGTTTTCAAAGCAGGTCTGATACGGTTGGTATGAATCATTGATGTCAATTGTAAATCGGTTATGAGAGGGTGTTCAGTTAAAAATAATCTCTGGAGTAAATGACCGAAAAGACACCTTTCATCACCACACGTAAGAAACAAAAATCACGACAATTCATAAAATTCTGTGCCAAAACTCGTTCTAGTTCGATGCTAATTACCAAGCGATAATGATGCGGAACACAAAAGCGATTCCAAAGAGTTTTTAGACTTAAATCTCCAAACAAAAACAATAATAGATAAAATCACAATTATATTAATCGAGTTCTAATGCACAGCTGCCTAACGCTCGGCTAATCATACTCGTATATTTTCGGATTAATCGATTCTCCAAATTTGCTAAATGTTATAGGCAGACTATGCACAATTCTAAAAAAACAGTATCCGCTTAAATCAAAAATCTACAAGTCACAGATACCAAATGACAGTATATCACTAAAACAAGTTATATGCCAATAGATTTTCCTCTAAACCTTTTCTGCCTTGTTGCTTGGGTTAACAGTCACTTAGGACACTAAATGTCTTATACAATTTATACGTTGAAATAGGTATGTCTTGGTGCAGGACTGGTTTATTAAAGCAAGATGCAGATCAAAAGTGCTAAAAAGTGGTTATAAGGACCATAAGATTACATAGATTGCAAGAAAATCACACAGAAGGAGTGGCTCCCAGGCTGAGATGAGTGATTTCGTGAGTTCTGCGGTGTGTGATTTGGCACTCGCGAGCCTGTCGACGAGTGCCTCTGGTTTCACTCAATTTTATGTTCGTTTGGAACTGCTTAGCGGTTAGCTTCCTATTTTTAAATGTATATAATCGAATCCGTTTTCCAAACTTCTGAAGAATCCGCGGTATGCATAAATGATAAAATAATTCCTGCAGTTGGACGTCAACAATATATGCGAGCACTGAATGGCTGGAATCGTAAAATGAGATACAGCGTTCTTCCTCTTGAATGTAATTTATTTCAAATTTCATATTACAAGTATGTCTTGCATATAATGTGCATTGTTTCAAAGTGGGCTTTTTGGAACAATATAGAATATAAAAACGATTTCTGGATAAATGTCTTGTTGTTGTCACAATTCATTTCGAATTTACGAATGTCAAATGTCTGCTCACTTTGAATATTTGAAAGAGATAAAATCGACTCAGTGTGTTTATGTCGCAAAAATATAGTGGCGAAAGTGCTCATAAGAAAAATTTATTTAATATGCCATTGAGATAGGGTATGTACAAGAAGAGAAAGATTTTTTTTTAATTGTCATAACTTTTCTTAAGTTCAATTGATCGGTGTAATATTCCCCAAACATAAACTTACTAATGCTGATACCATGGATCTAGAACTCTGCCTATATGTGTGGTGGCCGGCGCATCAACACAATACATTTTGGAGTGTCCAAAAACATAAGGATATTTTTCAAAATTGTAACAAAAATTAAAATTAATGATGCAAATTGTGTTTAGGTGTCATTTTCTACCTTAGCAGATCGTTTGTCAACTTCCTGGTCCTCTAATTTGTCAAAATTGTGAAAATTATTAGTGTTCATTTTACATTTAAAATGCCCGTTCTTGATATTTTTGGAAGCCTGTACCATGTTGAATTCAGCCCAATGTGGCAAACAATGTGGAATGGGGTTCAGTGATTATATATGCATGACCAGCTGGAATTGTGTCCCTCCTTATTGTGCGTCATGGGAGCCCTCGCTAGGCTGCCCACTCAATGCATTCGGACGCTTAATAGCAGCTGAAATGCTTGCTTGTACTTCCGATGAAAATACTTAAACTCAATCATCTGTCCTGACGTGGATGTGTATGGTAGTACTAGCAGAGAAGACTAATGAAAAATATCCTTTGGTTATTTGTAGGACAGTAGCAAGCGCCACGTCCAGTTAGGTTTAAAATTCAATGTTTTACCACATTGATCTAACCAGTCCCAAAATGAACTCACATAATATTGTGCGAGAGATATGATAACTGTAAACGGCTATCTGCATTAACAAATCAGTATCTTTTTTGCAAGCAAAATGTTTCATGTTTGCCAACAATTGAATTGAATAATTGAGTCAATTGAAGGGGTTTGTGTTCAAACAATAGTTGCTGTAATTGATGTATAAACCATTGTATACTTCAATCTAATTCAAAAGTTACAGATGCTGTATTTGATTGAGTTACTCTGTATGCATTTCCGTGTTGCTGCTGTCATATTATGCTCTTCCAAATTGTGATGTTTTTTCGTTGTTCCTATATTGCAACTTAAAATTATTCCCAGTGGAACTTAAACCTGAACCCTATGTCGAAATATGTATAATAATAATGTTCGTCTAATATTCGAAGAAAGGCCTAAATCAATAAATGCTGGCATTGAACTGCAGGTAAGATTTCTCAGTCATTTGTACCAGCAGCCGAAATATATAATTTTCATTTCCACGAATTACCAAACGGAATTTCTGCAATTTGGTACAATGAATACAATGAATTGCTACTGGAGGCTTCCTTTTACAGCCCTTGTGATTCCATTTGTATATAGTAAAATGATTTCAGTTTCAACTAACAACATTAACAGAAGTGCGAAATAATTTAATTCAAACCCAATGGAATTGTCCCTTTTCCAGGGCACAGGAAAATTCTTTTTTTCTGGTGGACTTATATAGCTCGGGAATTTACAAAATGAAATTGATGGTTCTTTCAAAAATTTACAAAACACCGTGTCCATTCAGTATGCAGAGAAATTGTTTTTAATGTAAACTCAAACTTTGTTTGCCACATTTTTGTATGACGTCAGCTCGTTAAATTCCATAAAAATACGTGTGTCTCCATCAATTATTTCCATGTATTTGTCATTTAAGTCATCTCGTTTGTCGGCCCAATCACTTCAGCTTCTTGTATTTACGTACATAAGTTTATTCCATTTCACGTTGCTTTACATTGTTGCGATGAAGTCAAGGAGCATAATTTTGAGCCTCGTTGTGGTTTATTATAGACTGTTTCTCAATCTTCTGGACGCCCACACAATCAAAATTCAGTACACATTTGGCAAACGCCAATTACGATAATTAGGTTAACAGGCTAAATATATTAGAAGTAGTATATCCCAATAATTACCATGGACTACAGTCAGGACCCCGATTCGTTCGATCTTTTTCACACGCTAAACTTAACAGGGAAACTGATGGCAACGTATTTTTTAAATTTACCATTAAATCACACCATCAAGAGATATTGCAAACCCAAAACCTTGCCAAGATATTATTTTTCATCGGATGCATAAATCATATCATGTCGTGATAATGTGCTATCCACAAAAAAAATAATAAGAGGAAACACTATTCCTGGTTTCAATATTTTATAATCTTATTAAATTCGGTACTATATATTTGTCTATATATTTATGATGAATTTCTCACAAAGTCAAATCTTCATCTTGTCCATGTACGTAATATAAAATACACTCAAAGCACTACATTAAAACGCTTTCTGGTTCATATCGATTTTCCGATCGGTCAAAACTTTCAACCTTTACTTTTGAAAGTCTCTGTGAAACCGACTCTTTAAAGTTTGACAAAAAACGAGTCCAGGATTCGTAATCAGCGAAAAAAGGAGATTCAGATGCTTATTTTGGTTTCATTATAGTATCGAATCGATATTATCGACTCACCCCAAACATGTTCCTGGTAAGAGCCGAAACGTGAAAGAACGTACTTGTTTTCATATTATCCAGCAAATTATTATGAGCAATGGACGTTGGCTTCCATTGTATCGTATATAATTTCACCGCAATTAATGCGCTCGTTTCTCGATATAGGTTTTCACTGAAGGCAAATTAATCCATCGTGGATTTGTCTACCAGTTTCAATTCATTACGACGCGTAAATGTTGAAAATTTTATAATGTAATTTTTATTCCAAAAGGTAACCTAACAAAGTTATTACCATTCCATTAGAATCACCACTTGCATACAAATAGTAAGTAAAACATCAATTTGAGCGATTAAAGCTCAAGTTCGTCTGTCGTACTTTTTTTTAGACTTCAGTCTTACCGAAGGAATACTTATTAACTACCGGAAGCATGAAATGCTTGAAAGGTAGTTATAGCGATTGATCTGTTTGTCTGTCTGTCTGTCTGTCCGTGAACACTCTAGCTTCCCTCCACGTTGACCGATTTGGCCCAAATTTGGCAAACATGTACCTTGGCACAAGGTCACGACACCTATTGATTTTCAGCCATGCACCTCGTCACTGACCGGAAATACAGGAGTCAACGTCGTGGGGTGGTAAGGGTGAGAATGTAGTAAAAAAATTATTGTCTAAATAGATGGAGGAGTTCAAGGCGATCATTTTTTGCCAAGGGACTATAGGTCAAATCGGTCAAATGGCGGTGGGGTGGGCCCTGCAAGGTATGGGGGTCTCCAGTCGTCAAAATTTTTTATTTATAAATCGATGGGGATGGTTAATTTGAGGTTTGCTGATATAGCATGATGGTCAAATATGTACCTAATGTGTTATTTTTGCATGGTCACTCTTCCGGTAGTTATATATTAAAGGTCACACCTTACTAGTTCTACTTGATCGGTTTTTATAAAGAGTTAGGACTGGGGTGGATATTGATAACATTTTCAGATATTTGTTGACTAATGTGCGGTTTCACAGATTAATTAATCACATAAGGTTTATATTTAGCAAAAAGTTTGTCGTTAAAGTATGCAAATAAACTCGTAAGGCTTTTATTAGTTTCTGTCACACAAAAGCGTCGAAATTAACCTTCCACCCTATCTTGATAAATTCCATATTGACAGGTTTTGTCCTACCACCTTCAGCAGAGAAATGGATAAATTGGAGTGATTGAAATTTGGAAGAAATGCAATTCTGTAGGCATTATTAAAGAGGATATTTGCTGTTTAATAAATCACAAGGAGTTGTCTAGTGTTTTGTTAAATGAGGACTTTGCTGAACTCACCTTCATGCTACCTTCCGAAATATGAGGCGACAGTAGGAGTTATTATTTCTCAAAGTGCTAGAAATGGTGTTCAAATATGACAATTATTCGAAAATTACGTTGGAGTTCGGATTAAATGTCCTTCGAAACGTCGAATTGTTTCACTGTGATCCTGGGGGTCATTATTACCCTCAGGTATATTGGTTTGGCTTGGTTGGGATTTTAAGTGATATGAGTGATTCCTTTGGTTATATAAGACGGCTGATGTAAAACAAAAGCCGCAAAATTCCGCAATACATTTATTCGCGGATAAAAATAATATTCTATATGACTAACTTCAGTAAGAACACGACAAAATTGATGTATGATGCGTTTCACAATAAAGTACAATTCGACAATAAACTGATCTATGATTTTACGCATGGCTCTAAGGCCCTATCAAATAAAGACACTTCCGTCTTGATATTTAGATTTACCAGTTATGCCTCTTATACTACTCAACGAAATTACCTTCTGAATGCTCAAAGCCTGTAATGTAACGTTGCCTTGAATATTATTATATCATAACAATATATCATATTAATTTTATTTCAACTTCAATCGACTCAGTCGGGAGAGAAACATTGCAATATACAAGTGAGATGAAGTTCTTCGTATATATTTTCCTTTCATCTGTGCGTGGGTGAAGATACTGGTCACCAGCATTGTGCGATGCACAATACTTGTTATTATATAGTGAAACCTATGTTCATACAGTTTTCGTATCCCAGAAATCTTAAATCCAGAATTGTCTGGAGGGGACGACGCCAAACTCCCACAGTTTAATTGAAAATACACTAAGCGCATGATATACGTTGATATTTCGTTTTCATTTCACAGGGTATATCTTCGTGTAGCTGTTGAAATGTCAACAGTGTAATGTAGTTGGATATGTGAGTTGTACTAATTGTAAGAGTTGCACAATGACGGAATGGCAGATTAAAATAGAGAAGAAAACTTATATATACGATTTGTCAGCCCTATTAACTGAAATTTATCTGATTGATTGACGATGGTGAGCGCTACTAACTAAAAACACAACAATCGTGACGGCTTATAATACAATTTTGTCAGTTGGCGGAAATTATTCAGGGCTAGGTGTGATATATCTGTGAGGGTCGGTGTCACAAATCCCTAACTCACTTGATTATGTGTTTCAACATTTCGTTTCCAGAAAACCAGTCCATCTATGTTGGTGCGCTTAGAAAGTATGGCAGAGAACTGCAACTAAAATATTCGCGTAAATTCTGACGAGTTATCACATGATGCGATTACCAATCTTACCAAACTGCAAATAAGAAGCGAAAAACCTAGTGTAAGATATTTTCTCCAATGGAACCGTAAAACAACTGATGGCGTTCAATTGAGCATTAGTCAATTTTGGTCATACTTTCAGTTTTCCTTGTATTTTGTCAATTTCAAACAATGTGAAATTGCTACAACTGTTGCAATTGTAATAAAGTAATTATTATTAATGACGAAATATTTATTGCTTCACCGAACAATTTGTTAGTTACAAACGTAACGTAAAATACTTTTTTAATTTGTAGCTACAAATTGATAGAATTTATAAGAATATTGCACTTTGTTTACTGCACATTATGTCATTATATTCATGCTCTTTGTTATTTATTCTAATTACCGTTCGCTTTCAAACCTGATGTATGTATTTTACTAATTTGCTGTAAATCGTCTATATTTTTGTCGACTTTCTCATCAAGAGCGTAGCCAGAATGGGGCCACGCAAAACACATAATGTATAGGGTTGCTCCACCCCTCTAATCTTGGCAATATTGAAAGTCTGACACATGAAGGGTGTATTTGCCCCCTTGGCTTCACGCCGGTTACCGCACTGTTTCTCATCAACAACTGGACAGTGATGTATATCTGGTATAATCGGACAGCTAATCTTATGAGTATCAGACGTTGACATAGAAATTCCCATTTATTGAGAAGTTTTGATGGGATGTTCGAAAAATGCGGTGAATTTAACGTTTGTAAGCCAAACGATTTAACCAAGCATAGCGGTCAGTATATAGCAGTACATAATCGGCTCACATACAGAACGTGGCAACATGATTCATGAACGAACAACCGAGCTGAATCCAAGATTTGTCAGCACGATATAATAATGGGAATATTGCGTTCTCATGATAACTAATAATAACAGTTACAAATTCTTGCACCGATTTATGACTAGACGCGTTTCTTGTCAATGATCCCTGTTATTTACGTTATAGTGGCAAGTCTGAACAATTTTCTTCATGCTCACGCTCCCCTTTCTCACTTCTATTAGATTTAGTGATGAATGTTTACTATTTAAAATGGCTTGAATATGAATAAAATTTTTCATGACGTACATTTTTACAAGATGCAACCTTGTGGCTAAAACGACTAGAAATTAAATCACCTAGAAGTTTTAGTATTTAAACAATGCTTGTAGAAATATATATCGAAGGCCTTTGAAAAAACTGTATATTTATTTTTTCGTACAAAACACTGCTCTCACAATGGCTTCTCAGAGCCAAACAATGCGAAAGTAAATAAGTGCTTATTGTGTATTGAGATGTTTAATTCGAGCGTAGTATGGTTTTCGTCATTCGTGTCAATTACAACCTAGTACTATTTGAGTAGAAGATAATTAGCATATTAACTGCAGTTGTGGTGAATATCTCAGATGCGTCGGAGCACTAACAAATAGCAGTCATATTGAGTGCCCTAAACCAGTCGTTCAACTTGCTCACATATTGGCTCTTTAAATAAATGAAATGAAACAAATAGAAACTGTTCAGAAACTCCGTATGTACGATTTGAGTTGTTGTATCTGTAACTTTAAATGTTACTCAAATGAATCAAACAAAGACAGTCTAGTACCAGTGGGTAAAATCACCCTTCAAAAAGCGAATTAGTTTCTTTTCGCCTCCTCCATCGAAACATGCTGTCTGAGACTACAACTTTCTGGCAATGTAAAGTCTACAGCTTAAAGGTAATAATGGAATCGATTAACAAATTATGGCAACGATATTAGTACTATTGGAAGGAAGTCAATTGATAACTGTAGTATTCAGAGCAGAGTACAAGCATCAGATAAAATAGTAGACAAAACACGCATAAAATAGTTTTAATTCGAGCAACAGAGCTTCAGAATATGTCAAAGGTTAATTTTTAAATCATTTTTGTAAAAAAATAAGATGATAGTACTAGGTGACACAATTCATTGGAAGCACTGTATTCTACTGCAGTTCCTGATGGGATATACAATTATATCAACGTTTGACCTATCAACGGAGCAGTCAAACAGAAACTTCAATGTACGTGCAAAATGAAATTGCCGTTATGAAAAATTGCTAAATGTTACTCAGGAAATGCGTGCTTCCATTGGCCCGTAAATTTTCATTTTATGCTTACTAACAAGTAGACTCACATTCTTGTCCATTCGATTTTTGAAAAAGACTGTTACTTTTATATGTACTTTTACGCGCTGATTTCGAAATCCGCAACCATTTTCCCAAAAAAGTACTTGCATGGCCAATATAGCACCTAAATAAGCACTTATCAGTGTAGATATGCCTTTCGGGGGCACTATCAAATCGATTAGAAACAACGGAAATATTTGTTAAAGTGTGAATATTTCTTGGCCACAGTATTGTTTACAAATGTAGTAGTCTCAACGCGTAAAACCCCGCACTTCCACAATGAAACTTCAAGCTTGTGGTAAATGGTAATACTGCTCTTATAGTGAAGCGAAATACCACGCCTATTGTTAAGGGATATATCACGCATATAGTAAAGGGTAATACCAAAAGCTCAATTCTCCAACGTTGATTTAAGCTTACCCATGTGCCCTATAGGCTTTAAAATTAGTTTTCTGGGATTATGGTTGCCGAATTCAGAATCAGCGCGTAAAAATACATATAAAAGTAATAGTCTTATTCAAAAATCGAATGGACAAAACTGTGAGTCTACTTGTAAGTTTTTGAATTGAATCATAAGTATACAATTAATTTGATTTATTGAATCACCATGCCAGCATCTACAAATCAGTAACACCGAATGTAAAGACATTTATCATTGTTGAGGTTTGTACGACTGAGTGTCAGAACAATGTTTCGTGCTACGAACTCTCTAATCGTCAGGTTCCAAATATACTCGATGAACTATTATTGGTGGCAATGAAACATTTTTAGTTACTAAAAAATCACATGGTATTTTAACTGCCCGTTACCTGAACAATTATATAAGGTTCCATGGTAGACGATGCGCCTCGATGGAGCCGAAGTTATCCATGAACTTTGCAAGTAGCATATGTTTTAGAATGCGGTGTCAGAAAGTTAAAGATATTTATGACGTTTTTGTAAATGCAATAATGTTTAAAAAGCTATATGTCCGTAGTAATGCCTACAGTGATGAGTAAACCAAAATTCTTCAGAACAATCATAATCTTTTGGTCCTATGTGAATGAAAAATGAATATCTCGCTATTCCGTAATGGAAATTATCACTCTGTCGACAATCCACGTTACGATTTTAAGGATAATTTTTTAATGACTAAATAGTTTATATATATATCTACTTAATTAAAATTAAAATTGATATACTATATACTAATGTACCGTTCATGAGTCAGATTATGAGAACTGAAAACTCTTCTCATTATTTAAAAAAAACTTGGGTAGCATATCACTTTGGGTGATTAAGAAAATATTAAAAATCACTGTAATCGGATTCACTGTACAAGTTTTAAATTGATATATAGTTACAACATGGGCTGCGTTACGTTTGACTATGAAGTTTATACTCCCAAGACGCTGCGAACCCTGATGGTGTTTATAGGGACAAATGCTGGCTGAATTTCAGGAAAACGTAATCTAGGAAAGATAAATATACCTTGGCCTAAAATCCAAAATTATTCACGGCACATTGCGACGCCTAACCGCCTTCTTAGAGGCCCAACCGGTGATAAGATAGTGTAGATTAAAACTATTGTAAGCAGTTTTGAACGTTTTTGTAAAACAAGAATATTTTGTGCATAACGAGAACCTTAGATTTTACTTACAAATACACTGTGTGCATTCCCTTTGGGCCTTAAATCAGTTTGTTGAAAATTCCTGGTTATGTTGCTGCGGTCCGATTTAAATTTCGTTAAAACGCATTTGCCAGACAAACAAATTATATATGTGCATATAGGCATATCGACCGAGTTAATTCAACTTTATTAATTTGTAATATACACTTAGTGAACGGCAATCCGGGGTTCATGTTATCGTAATTCGGACAAGATTTGATGCACCCAATAAAAAGTTGTAACACGCGTTTTATATTGTTGTCACAAAATGGCAATGTTGTGGACGGTGTCTGTAACTTACCATTGTAAAAACAAAATCAACAATGATTAAAATCCAGACAAGTCTGCTGCTTTACCGTGTTCAGTTAGTATACGTTACTGTATGTGCGTAATCTATTTTAAGCAAGTACATTATTACGACTTTTAACATTTTGTTTCATATCATGTGATAAACCATGAATTTCAATGCGATGATAGGCACACAGACTATGATAATTTTTTTTGGTCGCGGCACATTAAATATTCCATCACCACTCACTGCTGACTATACATATTCATCAACGCAGTCTTACAGTGTACAGTTTGATATTCTTCCTTCGGTGACGTTAAGTTTACATATAGTCGAAATTATCATGAATACCAATAACACGGACATTAAGGCTTCCGCCTTAGAGCTTATAGGAAATACGTCGCTTGTTGCCCTCGACAGAATCTGGCCGGGTCCGGGTAGAATCTTGTAAAATCTGGTAAAATGTGAATTCTTGAATCCTGGTAAGCTGTCGTTTGAAGATATTTTTCTGGAATCCATGCACAATGATTATCGACATGTTTTCAGGTGGTTCAATAAAGGATCGTCCTGCTTACAAAGTGATCCGAGGAGCACTAGAAGGCGGCGACCTGAAGCCAGGTGGTCATATCATTGAAAAAACTGGTGGAAATACGGGGTCTGGCCTGGCTGTTGCATGTGCCATTCTAGATCATCCTCTGACAATTACCATATCAAAAGGCAGCGGTTCTCAGCATGCCTCCATGATAAGAGCTCTTGGTGGCCAGGTTCATCTTGTAGATCAGGTGGACGGTGTGCCAGGAAATGTGACGGGTGCTGATTCTCGGGCTGCTGTTGAGGATGGAAGCTGGACAAGAAAGCTGTTGAGTACCAACGACTACTTGCAAAGAAAGAAGGATTATTTGCGGGATATACTTCTGGAGCAAATGTTGCTGCTGCTGTGAGACTGCTCAAAAGTGGGGAGTTGGGAGAGGATCCCTGGATTGTAACTGTGCTCGTTGACTCCGGATTCAAGTATCCGGAAATGGAAAAGCATACATTTGAATCCTGAAAATTATCACACAGCATTTTTAAAGCCGTCTAAATAAACCATGAGTGTCTACAATAAATTTGAGATTCTTTCAGTCGAACTTAATTTAGCATGTGATAATATATGATTAACATATCCTCACATATTTACATAAAAATTAATCTTAAACTTGGCAAACAATATCTCGTGCAATTAAAATAGCTGCTTTACGCCGATATTACCAAAAATACCTATATTACAATTTAAATGTAGCAAATCTTTAAACGTAGCACGTTGAAAGCAATTTAGCATAGTTTCATTCGTCCTTGATTGGATTAGAATAAATCCGTCGGTAATTTTGTAACGTTTTTTAATTAATTTCGAAACTAAAAGTGAATTTTATGCCTGACTGTCCGAGGTAACGGAATAGGTAATAATTCAAAACTATTTATCAGTACTGTATTCATAATCGAATATCAGATAAACGATGACAGATGAGCTTGACGCCACAAATGCTGTTCCGCCCTCTGTGAAAGTATATGAACCTATCAGATCTTGCCGTTTGTGTTCATTGGTGTGTTAAAGAACAATTGTATACTTCCCAACGCCAAAAAAGGGAATTTACATTTGATCTGTTGAAACTAGAAAAAACTGAAATTAATACCCATTTTTCACTTTTTGTTTAGTTCAGTATATAAATCTCTTGTATTTCATACATTGTTAATTTGCAATAGATAACAATAATAAATAATAATTTAATGGTTATAAACGTCATGAATAAGACGAATAACTGTAGTTAGGTTAGGATGGGCGCGGGGGTAACGCCTATCGCACTTCTCCGGTCGCTGCGTGTGCAGCGACTTTCCAGAGGTTACGGGATGTAGCTGTATGTGGGAATATGGGGAGATGGTGTCGGCAACTCGCTTGCTTGTGTTATATGTGGTATGTAGTACTAGAATGTGAGATATGAAATGAACGAGAGAGTAACTCAGGAGTTTGGTGTGAGCTCGGCAAGAGTTAGCAGAAGAGTGTCTTGGTTTATTGAAGCTTGTGTGCACGAAGACTTACAGCTAATGCTATAAGTTGGTATGATGGTTACGTGAGGTTACGTGATTGGTATGCATGATGTCATGCTTGACTTATCTAGTGCAAGAATGTGCTTGCTCCTATTTTGGTGGTGGCTCGAGCTGAGCTGACCTACTTGTATGTTATGATGTTATGTGTACTGCTGACTTTGCTACCTTGAGGGCATCATCGCCCTCACCCTGTATAAACTGAACGGTGATCTTTGTGAATTTGAGACATTTGCACCGATAAGACGATTTCTTTCGCTTTTTCGCAATGTTGAATCGTCAATACTTTATTACTTCAAATTTCAAGGAATGTGCCGCTAGTTGCAACTCTCTTCTAAGACAGCATTCAATTACGAATATACTTATGTACATACATTCAGAACTTGCAATGCGTTTTGACAGAATTCCTTCAAAGAATTGTTCTTCACTCCTATGATGTGAAAAGCGACTCGCAGGGAATAATTAACTGAACGAAATTGCAAAGAGTTAAAAACAGATTGTTAATAATTTCCATATTTTGCTAAATTGTTTAATTTATGAAACTCTTGCCCATATGGTGCAATTGCAATATTGCAGATTAGTACATTACTCAATCTGTTACGAAGAATCAACTGCCACACAATTACCACAACAGTACAGTCAATGGGCGGAGAGAAGGACCTATTCGAAACCAAGTTTTTTATCACCAGAGTACGCAACTGGTGGCGTTCGAATTATACATCCGATGACAACAAATTAATTGTTGTACAGCCTTTTATATAATTGATAGGTTTAAAAGAGCCCATTATAGTAGTGGTTGCTATAAGCAGATTTCATGAGGACGCTGATCTCGCAAATTGTAGGGATTTAATCTGTATTTCCGAATAAAAACAATTAGAACGCTACATCACATGCTAGAAGATTCCAAACACACTACAGATTCCAATCTGCTGATAGTACAACGGTAATGGTAGCTTACACAAAATGGAAGGTTGAAATCACTATGCTCCATTAAAGAGCCGCTACCACATTGGCTGGGAATAAAGCGATATCAGTTAGACAGGTAACTAATATGTTATTTATGTCTTGCTGTATTCCTAATGGTAGAATGTCTGACACATTCCATAATAAATTTAACTGTGTACTGAATGGCTTCATTCGGTAATATAGATTCAAGCAGTTTCAAATACCGCATGACTGCTAATTTTCTTTCCGTTAACAGTTTCAGAAAAATTAAAATGCACATCACATAAAAGGTAATTCGTGAAATAATTCAGTACTGTCCTTTTCATCAATACTAATTCAATATTTTTAATAATTTACGTTTTTATCGAACAATTGTATTTTAAATTTTAACACAATTTCACCAGAACCACACGTTGCGATGCTAATAACCTTATTTTAAAGAGAAATCCGGTAGCCCGCAGTTATACGTAAGAACACCAAAGTATAACCGCTAAATGATTTTCCGAACCGAAGAAACCCCCTGTATCGATAGGAGCTGCGATATAAGTTTTGCAAAGAGATAATTTTGTACTGTTGAAATACATTAGCTTCTCAAATAAAATTATATCGCATATATGTGTTTTTTCTAAATGATCAAGAACATACATTGCTGATCAATTAAATCTGTGAGTTTCATTCGCATTGACATTGTCTTCCTTTGTGGGAGTTACCCATTAAAATGCCTTCAATGTGAACGCAAAGAGTAAGCTTAGGATTGTCCTTGCAATTAGTTTCATGAACAATGCAACTGAATATTTATAGCACACCTCGTCTTTTTCGTAAAATGATTATTCATAAAACTTGGCTACCTGACGTATATCCCGAAAGAACCATGATCAAACGGCATATGGAGTAGTTGTCAGAATGAAACCGTGAACTCAAATATATTTTCTGCTCACACGCTTGTACAATAGCATTAACTATGCAAATCGGCTCGGTCCATAACGTACTACATTATAACAGACCGTTCCCTTCTATTATCGTTGCCCTTGGGATAGTGCTTACACGGATTCTATATTGATCATTTGTTATAATACTTATAACCTTAGCCATCCTTACCCGACCGTTATAGACAGGTCTGACTGTATGTAAGTAACACGATCTAATCATATTTTTCAGGATTGACATACCAGTTCAATTTCATTTTTAATCCTGCCGTTTATCCCGTTAACCGATGCCACGGAAACCAATTTATTATGTTCTAGCGTCATTATTTGTTTAGTAAAAATCATGTCAACTGCTGCAGTTTCGCATGAAAACTTATTTAAAGTTGAAATTTTATTTAAAGCCTCTGAAGGTTCAAATAATTCCATAACAAATTATAACCCACCCTTCAAGTTTATATGCATATCAAATTGATATTATCAATTACATCTAATAATTTTTGTATTTCTAGTTTGGAGCATTTTTGTTGCCTTATGCAGGTTCTTCGTGCTTTAGTAATAGTTAACGTGACGACTTGGTGACTAAATAGTTAACCAAATATGCAATTTTGAGTCGATAATGAATAAATTAAAGAAACTAAATAAATTTTGATGTTGACATAGATATCCTAAACTTACTGCATGCATGTACTTTTGCATGTAATTTAATGTCAAAGTCCAAATTCCAAATTTTACATTATTCGAAGCAGAAAATGGCTAAATCGCAATGCATGACTGCCTTTGTGAGAGTCAACTCGTTGCACACCTTGAGCAGTGGTCAGTTATACTTTCTTACAAAAGTCTATGAACTCGAGTAAATATGCATTAATAGAAAACTCAGGTAGACACTACCAGCATATAGTACCTCATACAATCCTGGTGTCGGCTTCCTTTCGGTGCTGAGTAAACAATTCCTCTATATTTATTAAACATTGTACATATTTAGAAATTAAGGCATAATCTATCAATTATGGTTGCCATTCATTCGAATCAAATAAGCGTTCCTCCCACAATATTTTCGGGAACTGCCACCATCAGTAATTCAGTTCGTTGTTAATATCTGCTCACCCATTAACTTCAGTACCAGCGCGCCAAATCGGTGTAACTTCAATAGAGTTGCACACTCGAGTACCGTTCCGACTTTACATTGAGAGTCATATATATCAAATTTATACTGAAAATGAATAAAGAGATATACTAGCAACTAACTGTCTTGGATTTGTCTTGGACTAACCGAAGACTAATTGTCAGCAAACGCAAAGTACAATTGTATGAGTGCACGACTATCTTTGGCAGGAAGCCGTCCATTTTCCGAACAAAGAACTGTTATTATATTAATTACATAAACATCTGGAATACAGAAAAACTATCTAATACTTAACTAATTTCTTATTTATTACGTAGCTGAAAGCTACGTCCATTTTAATCCTTTCAAAAGCGTCACTTCACAACGAATTGTTTCAGCTACATATTTTCCATCGCGGTTTAACGCGACTAGTTTATTTCCCATAGATGCATGCTCCCGCAACGTTGAATTAACCAATTGTCCTCACAGAATCTCAAATTGGAGGACGGCCAACAGTAAATGCAACATCAATTCAAAGTGAAGTGAAATAATCACAGCGATGTTGGCATATCTTTCAGTTGAAAGTAATTTTGCAAATGGTTAAATGGTTTTGTGTTTGGATTATACACGGCAGATTAAAAGTGTATATTGGTGGCTAGCCGCTTCATTGACAAGTTTAGAATTTGAGGTGTAAACAGATGGATATGCACAGTACCTATAAAAGTTGCCGCTGAATTAGTCTCTATGATGACGAAAATGTGCCCTATATGATCCATTGTTGAATGTATTCCTTTGCTTTTATCATGACCTTCATATTATAATGACAAAGTTGCAGCGTTCAATATTTCTTAAAGAATGCACTAACAATGTATTCAATTTATCGCTTTTTACAAATTAATCTACCGTGAAAAATACAAGTTAAATGTCGTCAACTGGAATTTGAGGTCCGGGTTGGTTTTTCGGCAGAAGCAGGTTAGTCGCGACAGGGTTTTCTCTTTTCTTCATGTAAGTTTTGAAAGGTTGCAGTAACTTGATGAAAATATACTGTTTAAAATTTTAAATTTCTCGTCATGCATTTAGAATTATTTACATACTTTTAAGTGTACCAGGAACTTTGAGCATGTATCATAAAATATGTCATTAAGCCAGTTGTTCATCATCAATGCGTTCATTTTAATTTGGCTAGTGTAACGAATTTGAGAATTTGAAGTGTGAGGCTCTTGTACGTCAAATTACATGGAAATGTCCCAAACAATGGATCATTTTTAAATTAATAAAACATCAGAATGAATTACGAAACGGAATACTGGAAATGGTTATTAGAATTCCTGAAATAAAAATTATCCATTCAATTAAGCAATTATATTCATTATACACGAGGAATCATGCCTTTATGATATCAATATTACAACTAATATCAACAACAATTCCATCTGAAATAATGAATTATCAATTCTGAATAGATAAATAAGTAAGGGTTTGGCGTTTAAGTACATAAATACAAATTGATGACCAATGGCCTTAGCCAAAACTTCAGTTCAGCATAAATCTGATAGGAATGATGATACATTTTCGAAAACAATGTGGCTGGATTGGGATTGTATGCAAAACAAGAAGTAGGTGAAACTAAAACTCCGAAGTAAAAGATGAACGGTAAAAATTATTTTGGAAAATTTACTGAAAGAAATAATTTCCAAAATAGCAGTACTTCGATAAAGTTTAATGTTTGTTTGAAATTTAAAGAAGGATTATTTACATCAGAGGTCACGAGAGAGTACGAATTGAATTTGTCTCAAACTTCCATAAGCCTTTTTCCTGCTTCATTTTCATTATGAGTCATGTGCGTGCGATTGTTCATGAAATCTATTGTTGCGTACAGTCGAACATGTCTTCATTTAACCGCTTTCTGACATTGACATTTTTTTAAAAACACGAAAATGTTCTTCAGCGCCAACCAATAATGAGAATGCTCCGCGTATCAACTAATTTTCAGGAAAGTGCCATTTTCTTTCCTGCAAATTAATACGTACAACTTTTGAGGAAAATGTAATGGCTTTTGAGGAAAAATGACAGAAATATATTTGGTGCTAGTCGAAGCGTACTCCGTAGTACTTACTTATGATTATTGCACGTACTTGAATATTTTATTATTTAAAATCATTACTAAGGGCATATAATCTAAGTATGTTCTGCGGCCTGCATTATGATATGCTGAAGAAATTAGTTTCCCTTGTAGTTTACTTTCATTTACGAACTACGACAGCACGAACTACGTTTGTGTATGTCTTATACCAACTTCCCGTCTAGAATTAAACAATTTTTGCAAATAACTCCTTACTTGAAACTCGAACGTCTAGAACAATTGTCACATATATGTAATTCGAACGAATACCGCGCTATTCAACGCTAAGGATTAGATGTAGCATTTGGTTCAGTGGATTTGAGATTTCGTTTCTGGAATTTTAATGCAATTTTATTACGTTACGTACACGATTTCTGTTACAAGTCCCAATCAGACAAGACTGTATAATCTGATTTGCAGTTTGTTGAACGGAGAATCGTGGTGACAGTAACAACGCCCAAGTCAAGCATATCTAGGAATTCCAAATTGTTTTGATTTTAATTCAGGTACACCTTTTCCATTGCCTCATTTTCAAATCGCCTACTCGGATCATAAATAATTTTGAGATTTCGACCCGTTATTATTTATCATAACAATAATACTAACGTAAATTAAACGGGGTTATAGCAATATGGAAATGTTTGCCAATACTGCTTACTATTAGATTTTACTTGTGGTAGGGAATGAAAACCAGCATCAAATGAAACTCAAAACCAACATTTCGATACGCCCCAGGAAAGTTGCATATTAAATTGTGTCAGGTCGATAGTATCATTTCTTCCAATATACCTCATCTTGCTTTTGCACCGTACCAGCGATTTTGTCGAGGATTAAACTAAAGTTTAAAAAAAACCTTTTGTGCAAAGATTCGTTGCTTAGTAACTCGTTGCATCGTTACCTTATTTTTCGCGGAACTATTTAAAATGCAAACGGAACTATTTAAAATGCAAACGGAACTATTTAAAATGCAAACGGAACTATTTAAAATGCAAACGGAACTATTTAAAATGCAAACGGAACTACTTAAAATGCAAACGGAACTATTTAAAATGCAAACCGATCCATTTAAAACGCAAACGGAACTAATTAAAATGCAAACGGAACCATTTAAAATGCAAACGGAACTATTTAAAATGCAAACGGAACTATTTAATTATACGAAAAGCCATTTGGCTTTAGTTGAAACCCGATTACTAAAACAATGATGTTCGAAATGCAATTGTCCAATTTGAAAATATTTAATCATGTTTTTTGTGTCCGGTATCAATTTATATTGACAGTACAAAGTACGTGCATTGTGCAAACATGCAGAAACAGTATTATCCGAGAATGGAAATTGGAATTTTCCAATCAACGTCATTCGGAGCCATGTAGCCCTGGAAAAAACAGCTGGTAGAATTGTTTTGATTACCTTTTGAATTTTACTACTAGTTCCGCCTGATAGTTTAACACTATACTGATCTTATTTGTCATTGCGACATAGAATACAAGTGTACAAAAAAAACAGAACAGAAATCGGTCCTAAGCGTTCGTTGAGTGGTCGTTGTCGCCATTATGTCTGTCGGAGGTTCCCCTTGGTGGACTGGTGAACCTGAGAGACATGAGTGGTTGGGGATCTGGATGTTGTTTGCCCGTGTGTTGAGTTCCTCACGGTAGTCAATCCGCACCCTTCAGTTGAAAGGCCGACTCAGACTACCCTGAGTAGCTCTTCACACGGGGGCACCTCGGCTGCCGCTTCCAGTCCGCATCCGGTTGGACCGACTTCGGAAACCGCCACAGAGAGGTCACCCCGACGAGCGGATCCCCGGAGATTGTACCTATGCTTGTGTTGTATCATAGGTTTCGCGCTTTGTCTAGGTTTTGGCTTTACCGTAGACATCGTTGAGAACATCCCTCTACGTTATTCCATAAATCGAAGGATGTTAAATTTGAGGTCCGCTGACATAGTATGATGGTCAAATACGTACCTAATCTGCTGTTTTTGTATCATTCTTCCGGTAGTTACATATTAAAAGTTACACCTTACTAGTTAGACTACCACCAGGTAACCTGGTGGTTCATATACTGGTGATAAATGAATAAGATTTTAAAGAATCATCTTTATCCATACTCTTGCTTACTCTTCGGAAAATGATTGATGGCAACATACATACATACTAATGAGCAATATTGCAGTTAAGATATTGAATAGCAATTTAAACGATTGGATAGGTACACTCCACAATTTAGAACCATTGATCAAGTGCATTTAATTACCCATTAGTTGAAAAGTCCATGACGGTGGTATTGGAAACGAATATGAACCGTGAAGGAACGAATGTCCGCCTAAACTAAATCTGGTGACTCTAAAACAATCAGTTATATTTTAATACTTTAATGCAACGTTAATTAAACATTCCATAATTTCATGAAAACAATTTCACTTTCAGAGTAAGATTGTCACAATTAACCGTTTGTTTATATTTGCTTGAGCATAACAGAGAATTCTCATGAATTAATATCAATTAATGACGAGCAATAACAATGCCACAGCAATTTGCAGGTTAAAAACGTTAGCTAATATTTTGTTTCAACATAGCAATTGAATCCTATCTCCCTTTTTGAAACAACCTATCTGTATTATTATCTTTAACAAGTGGCTAGTAGTCTTAAAGCGTTTATTATAGCCGGCAATCCAAAATCTTAGACATACTTTTGCTTTAATTATTTTCAAATCGTAGCGGCCAATAGGGACTGAATAACAACTGACGTCGAAAGGGACAAGAATGATGTTAGAGGCGCCCCGATATACTGACAAGTGACTCATAGTCTTGTCCCCTCCATAATTGAATATGCTTGACCCTGTTTTGTTCAGAATTGTTCGTTGGTTCTGAATATGGTTATCTCCTTCCGTCTGAAAAATTTGATTTGCGGATTCTACAGGAGATAAACTATGACCGTTTTAGCATTTGAAGACATATCAAAATGGAATAACTTACATTAAAGCTTGATGTGCAAGCCTATCATTTTACCATTCACATTTAAGACTTATCGTCTTTAAATTTTATTTTTTTATTTATAGACAATTTCATGCTGCTTGTTTTATTCCCAGACACTAGGCACATTGCCGTTCTTCCAGTTAGAACCATAAATTGTTATGACTATGTTAGATTACCAGGCATATAAATAAGAACTACGAGAAGATAATTTCAATTTCGGAGCGTTTCAATGAAGAGTATTCAATTGATAAAATTGATGGCGGGTACTTTTAGTTGCATTTGAATATTTGTGCGTTTGGTACCGGGGACAGCATTAGAAAAAGGCATTAGGCATCAAGTAACCAATTTCAATCTTTATTCACGACATACAAAATCATAACATTTATATATTATAGATAAATGGCAATATGTGCAAAACCGGAGTAATGGTTTGCGATGTTTAATTTGACGTAGCTGCCAACATATTTAATTATTCTCTAAAATACCAAAATATGATGATCCCCTAGTTCATGTTCAGGCCACATTTTGTGAAATATCTATGTGATGACTAAATTTCGAGCATCGTGATGAACTCAACTTGAAATGTTAACAACGTTAATAAGATTTAATTGCAAAACAATTAAAGCAATTTTAAAGGAGAAGAACACAACTCAGAACAATGGCAGGACGAAATTGCAAGCTTTAGTGTAAGTTATTCCACGTAGATATGTCCTCCAATGCTAAAACGGTCGGCGTTTTTCTCCTTTAGAATCAGCGAATCCAATTTTTCAGACGGGAGATCAGCATATTTAGATTCAGAGAAAAATTCTCCACAAAACTTGGCCAATGATATTCCATTATCGATGGGACAGGACTGTGAGTTTACTTGTCAGTTTCATGTAGTAACTAAATTTTTTGCGAGTATATAATTAATCTACATAGTTCAATGTGGCTGAATGTAAAATATGTTGTTAGAAATAACATTATGGTTGAATGCTGGCCTGGGTAAATTTAATGTATTATTGAATCGAAGGAATTCATAAAATTGAGTAAGTTCACAACAAGTAGGAATAAGGCGGAACCAAAGTTATTATTTTGAAAAACGAATGAAGATGCACATATTACTAATGTATGCTCCTGGGCATTAAATTATATCAAAGCGTGGGAATTCGTTAGTTAAATGCTTCTCCGGGACTTCTCAGGCGAAAAGTGCTCACATCTACATTAGGCTCTAGAATTATCTCCGTCGAAAATTGAGCTGGAGACTTGGTTTTCGCGGATAGATACATGACTAATTTTCCTTTTTAAAGAAATTCGTAAGTATTATCATTACTAGACTTACACTCACAGCACAACATTTTATGTGATGCAGCCACAAATTTCAATCGAAAGCGCAAGCCCTTCTACAAATTCTAACCTTAGTTTTACTTGACGGTTCATTATATTCTGCGGTATAATTTTATTTCTATGGTGCAACTATAATTTTGGGTTTTCTACTTAATTGAGACAGTGAATTATACGTTATAAATTACTCATGGAAGCATACAATCTTTAGGTCTGTTCAAAGGATGTTCGAAAATTTGGAAAGAAACGCAAACATGTAGCACGATAATAACGCCATAAAATCGATTATGCCTGCTGACGATATAATTACACCGTTCGGTTGGTCTGGGTTTGGAGATGGGTATATAGTTAACGTTCAGTAAACAAGTCTAAATGAAAAAGCAAATATAAACAAAATTGTTTAAATATATAGTTAGTTTCTTTTCGTAAAACACAAAATTATGAATGCTTATCTTTAAATAAAATTATCATTAGATTATACAAGTTGTGTGTTATTTAGTTGATATAAATGCATTGTGTCAGAGGAGAACAATAAAACTTGTAATTACTTTGAGTGAAAATACAAATGAGTTTGAAACTGGAATTGGTTGATTCGACGCCACTAATGTGTTTATTACTTCGTAATCGACAGATTTAGAGCGCAAGTTATTCAAAGCACTGGTTTGGCTTTTGCTTTCAATTGGTCATGCAGGTTGTTCACTGCTCTTACCGGGCACGCACTGTGGTTCAGTGCTGACAGTTAATTGCTCATTTAATTACCTTAATCTTAATTTTGCATAAAATGTTTGTTACCGTTCAAATCAGCGTTAAAAACTGAGTCGAACGTTACATACTAGCACTATGAGTTTAAGCGGCACGCACCAAACAAGTTTACCATGTTAGACTGATTAGTGTTGTTCATTTATCATGCAGTAATTTTGAAAGCCATGCAAAATGCACTTTATGTGAGAACCTATGGTAAATGGCCACAATAATTCCGATCGGTGCAGTAAAGACTGACAAGAACATAGGTAATATTAACAATTATCACTAACATACTTGGAATCGGTGAGAGTTTAAAATGCACTGCCGTGGAATTGAGTTATCAATATTGAGTTGAGCTTATGAAAATAAGAATGATAAGTAATGCCAAACGGATCAACGCCCATCACATGTACATTGAGGAAGCATGTGCAGACATGCACGCCTTATGCAGTTTATTGAAGAAGGAAGCAAGGTGTGCAAGTGAGACTGTCTGTACATGTCATAAAACTGCAACAAGATGACGAAGACAGAACTACTCATTTTTACCCAGTTCGACGACATAAGGCCACTGGTCACTGGTCACGACGACAGATACAAACCACTTGCTGAACTATGATATTGAGATGACGCATAGTCACAATGCATTTGTCTGTATCGACGAAGTTGGAAAGGATTCGACAAAATCATTATCTAACCAACTTTAACAGGCTTCAAAAGACGCTGGTGTTAATCCTAACCTTCGGTTGGTGACTAAATGCTCACTTGTACAATTAATGATAAAATTATTTGGTGATGCCAAAAGTACGGCAAAATATATCATTTTATCTCACGTGTTTAGCAAGAGGCAACCTATTTTCCGAGGTTTTGCAACGAGATTAAACTTTCATGAGAGACCCAAAAACCCTGGATTTTGGGTACAGGTCAACATCACTCCAATCACGAGCTTCATATAAACAACTCACCTGGTACTACGAGTGCAAATTATCTGTATAATTATAAACTGTTGAATGGTGCTGTATGCCCCTTTTGGGAGCCGAAGTCATTCACTCGGCAATATATTCACATAATGCCGTTTATATATTCACAATCATTACAATAGGCACGAGGAAACTAAAAGTCTTCAGAACATTTAGCCTCCAGAAACGTCTGCTTTGTGTGCATGCCAAAGGTCATAAACCATAAAATACTGGTCCTATGTCACAAGTGGCAACCATGACATGGCCTTTTAGGTACAACATTGCTCGCGACCAATAAAGATCCTTGACAGTTTTTCTCTTCAAAATCTCAAAACTAGTCATACTTTATTAACTACCGGAAGCATGAAATGCTTGAAAGGTAGTTATAGCGATTGATCTTTTTGTCTGTCTGTCTGTCCGTCCGTCCGTCCGTCTGTCTGTCTGTCTGTCTGTCCGTAAACACTCTAACTTCCCTCCACGTTGACCGATTTGACTCAAATTTGGCATAGAGGTACCTCGGCCCATGGCCACGTTCCCTATTGATTTTCAGCCATCTATCTCATCATTGACCGGAAGGAGGGGGGTCGACGTCGTTGGGGTGGTGGGGGTGACAAAATTGTCAAAAAAAATTTATTGCATGAAGGGATAGAGGGGTGCAAGACGAACATTTTTTGTCAACGCACCATGGGTCAAATCGGTGACCTGGCGGTGGGAGGGGCCCCTGAATGTATAGGGGTAAAAAATGTTATTGCATAAATCAGTGGATATGGTCAATTTGAATTTATTTGACGTAGCATAATGGTCAAATAAGTATAAAATTAGTTAGTTTGGCATGCACGATTCTTCCGGTAGTTATATATTAAAGGTTACACCTTACTAGTTAAGACTCAATTTATGCGGAAGGCATGCTCATCTCAAGCTCACGAAATACAAAATTAATTATCCAATGTCAAACTCTGTATGTAGTGGATAGGATTTCAGGATCGCCAACTTGAGTCAATACGTCAGCCAATTCCTTAGTTTCGCTATACCCATAAGCCGTTTTTATTTTCTTGTTATGCCAATGGTGCATCTTGCCATCTTGTTAGTCAACTTATGTTGAGAATTCATGTCCTGGATTAACATAATTTACAACGTAAACTGTATGATCGTCCCAATGGCGTCAACTTTCATTGCATTTGTTTGCATTTATGTATTGTTGCAGAGAAACAGATTCTCCTCTTTGAAAATAAATTGATGCTTTGACAAAATAATATTGTTGTATGTTCAATGCCATTTAATTTTCCATACAATGATTATCTCTCTAATCTTCAATGCAATAAACAATTCTGTCGACAATCCACGCTAAGATTTTGAGAATAATCTTCTGTAATTACTTAGTTACTTAGTAAATTATTTAGTTACTTAATTAAAATCTAAATTGCTTTACTATGCACAAATGTACTGTTACATGAATGGGATTATGAGAACTGAAAGCTCTTCTAATTACTTAGAAACGTGGGTAGCATATATCTTTGGGTGATTCAGACAATAGTAAAAATGCCTGTAATCCAATTCAATTTACAATTCTTCAATGGATATTTCAGCTTTCACAAGCTACCGAATTGTACGAGTCAGCGGCCACCTGGCAACTTCCTAATGGAAATGACACCACAAGTTTATTCGTCATGACGTCCAAACGATAAGTTAGTTGTTTCCCACTCTTCAACAGTTCCCAGGTACTGCATATAAGCTCCCATGATCTTTTGTCACGGAACATAATTTCCGATTTCCGCACTGCATGTCGGTAGCTGCTACTGCATACTGCGTGATGGTAAATGGCAATTTCAGACCTCGGAAAAATTGCTACTTCTCCGAGATTATTAATCCGATTTATGCTATCAATAGTTCAAATTGTATCGAATTAACCATTTCATAATAAAAGTATCACAACGATTAAAAAAAGATAGAATCTACTTTAAAATTAAACTTAATTAAATATTAATATTTAATAAATATAATTAAATAATATTTATTAAACTTATACAATTAATTAGAATATTTTTAAAAAACCGGGGCAAAAATTTTAAACTTTTGCAACATTTTATTATGAAGTGGTTCATTCGCTACAATTTTAACTATTGATAGCATAAATACGTTTTATAGTCTCGGAGGAGGAGCGATTTTTTCGAGGCCCGAAATTGCCATTTACCAACATTGAGGTTGGTGGCGCGCGCGGAGGACTATTTGGAACCTATTAACATAAGCAGATGGGTCATTCAAAATCCGCATTGATACGTAATGAAACGGTATATCTACGTCTAGTTATATTCGTGCAGCAAGCAAAATCGGGCATTTTATAATTCGCCATCACATCAACAGACAACAAAATTGTAATGTCCATTTTGTTCTACATTAGGTCATTTTGGATTTAGAATTGAGAATGTAGGCAGGCGCCTTGAATTCTAAACTACTGTCATATTAATCCGGAACATAATGATATATGTTGGGGAAAACATCTCACACCTTCTGAAAGGTTCGATAAGGCAGAAAAATCGAAATCACGGTCTTATTTGATATTTTTGTTTCAAGCGCGTAATTGTTACCAATTTCTGTTTATTTTACTCCTATAAATTTACAATTTAAAATTGTTTGAATAAAGTAAATAAGAAATACGTACTACGCAGCTGAAAAGGTACCGATATTGGTGCATTCCGCTTCGCCGTGCAAGTTAATATACGTAAGCTGAAAAAATGCTCGTCGTGTCATCAAATCAGATAGCATCAATATTCAAACAAATCTGCCAGGGCATTTTAAGCATCCATAGGATTTAAATAAAAATAAATGTTAGCAAATAATATTGAAATACAACGTCTTCAAGAGGATTTCTCCATATAAGCGACGTTGCTGTGGGTAGTTAAAAATTAGTATGTATACAATTTTAATATACTTGCAAAGGTTTTGATGATCAAGGGTCATAGCGGATACATAATTCTGTGCCGGGTGGAATAAATGGTGTGTCGAGTTCATTTTTAGCCCACCTTTGGGAATTTGAACAACTCAAGACTCTTAGGAACTGGTTTAGAATTATATGGTCAGTGAGAAAACAAAAATGGTAAATAAACTCCAATAATTGGATTGAAAGTCTAGGTGATGTATTTAGCGACGGATCAGAAATAGTCTATCAATCAACCATGGCTAAAACATACTGTTTCACGACGCTGTCTGTAACCTGAAATTCTTAACTCGTAAAACTCCAACAATTCGAAATATCAACGATATATTTTTGAAGTATGAATAACACACCAAACTTCATAGTGAAATGATACTCCTCAATTTAAAAATAATCTCTAAGTAAAGTTGCGTAAAATTTGTCAACAAATTTCATAACGGTACCTTTCATTAGTTGTGCGTAGTTCGACGTCAGCAAGACTACTTTAGTGCGTCTGAAACTTTTGTATGGGACAGGTTATTGCATATTGATAAGTAGATAACAGAAGCACTGCTAGGGAAGCTCCTAAATACGGGCGACGTGTAGAATTACAACAAGTCCCATTTACAACTTATTATTACAACTTATTTGATTTCTAGTTTAGCATATTCCATGCTTTCAAATAAAAATAAGTAATAAATCGGCAGATTGACGTTGTATCGATGATCGCAATTTTGACGAGATTTTTTTGTAGACCATTAGAAATGTAATCCAATTTGGGAAAACTATTCATGACTGCCTTCGTATTGTACATAATTGATAAACTGTGCAAAATTGTGCCAAACAGTAATAGCGCTATTTGGCCATTTTTTGAGGACCGATTCCGCTTGAAATATTTTAATTATGATTTTTAATTCATTGCATGCGCTTAATGCTTGCGTGCATACTTAATGATAATATAAACAGATCAACCTAGTTCTCGGTTAAACGTTTCGACCAACATTTCGCGTTAATATAGAGACCATTGCTATTTAAGTAAATTTGACAACATCCATACAGTCGCTTGAATGAAATTCACTTCTTGATCTGCTGACTCACTTAACGGTAATCTTGTATGATTTCAGTACTAATTGCATCTGTGGACGTACGAATCTGGCTATGGTTAAAAAATACAGTAATTCCTCTACATTTTCATTTCCCATTTAATGCTAACTGGTTTCAACATCACGATAGATTACCTAACTTTCGAAAGATAGATAGATTTCGATAGATCCTTGCGAAAACGTCGTAACAAACTTTGGGTTGACGTCGGCATCCATCGACTTTATCCTAGACCATTGAATGTTTTAATTACGTTTAGATGGTTATTCCTTGGGATTTCGTTGTTTTTGTTGTTTGAAGTTAGAATTCATTTTTGTTGGCGGAAATAATTTAACAACTGGATTATTACCTAGAAATTATATCACAATTAAATCAAAAATGTTGCAATACTTATTCAAAATTTGAATATAGTCGCAGAATTTGGTTACCTCACATTACTTGCTTCATTACGATTGTTAAACACTGTCTTACAACATACTTTTTCTGGCGGTATGCTAGAGACATTCAAGAATGACTGTGAGTTCTGCTCACAATGCGATGAAATTATCGATGATTGTATGAGTAATAGGTGGGCTGACTGAGAAGAGAGTTTGAGTGTTGTGCGAGCGAGGCTCAGAATAATAATAATTACCTACTTTAGTTAGTAACTAATTGCCTGTCCTGAGCGGAGTTATCTCCCGTGGTTAGCAAGTAACCACCCGTAATTTTCAAACGATAAAGATTGTCACGCATCAAAACATTCCGTTGCATACGACCTATTTCTCTATGCAGATGCCGGAGAGTTTTACGAAATATGACAACTGTCCATCAAATACGTTCTGAAACATTACAACAGATATAAAACACCTTACTGAAAGCTGTGCGGATTAGAGATAAACGTTGACCTGGTGCTACGTATATCTTTCGTTTAGACAGTAAAGGAAAAACTGACGTTCAATTGAAAAAATTTCCATTTTAGCTGGTAATTTTATCTTCGATTAAATTTTGCCATTTTATAGTAATGTGAAAACAGCTAATTAGCTGCAAAACATTTTCAAGTATTTACAATAATTTATGCGTCAGTTTCCTTATAGCGGATCCAATACACTTAACCGTATATTAAATTTACATAAAGTAAAAACTTGGTAAATTATCTAAACATTTCTTATGGCTTTGTGTATTCAATGACAGAATTTCAAAATAACAACAACGTCCTGCATTTTAATTTCATTATAACTGTGCGAGAGGACACATTCTAACATCGCTTTATCTTGGTTAATTAAACTAGTTACACTAAATTATTCTCGTCACATTTGCGTAGTTCATCCAGGAACAGAAAATTGGTTTAGTAACGACGTAATTCGACAGAAGGCACCATTCGCTGAACGTCGTTCTCATTTTTAGCATTGTACATTCAATTAAATAACCCAAATCCATTTGTTCAATGACTAATCACATTCGATCACATTTTTACGAATGCATTTATGTATAGTTTCATCCTCCAATAGTGTCTGTATTCTTGTGAACAACAAATTGGCTAATGGTAATGGAGTTTACTATATTGGCCTGAAAAGATATTAAACTAGTTGCCAAGCATTGCACCAAGCTGCTTTCTAATTTTTGACTTCCGATAAGCATACTCTGGTATTGTGATATCATCCATTCCGGTACACGTTATGGCTTATACTATCATGTATTAGTGGTGACAATTTCCTGGGATACATAAATTAAGCTCAGTGCGCATGATTGGTGCTCTATCAATGAACTGCTCTCTCCGGTTTGGCTTGATGTCAATTTCAAAAGTTATTAGTTTGGAAAAAAGTAAAAGGCTTGACTATTCAGATGGTACAATTGTTAATAAGATTCTTGTCTCGGTGAATTGTAATTTTCGTTTTTTCAAACAAATCATGTGATTTGTTTCAATTCTAACAAGATTAACTTCCCTGTCGTTGCAATGGTCGTGCGGCACGACTCGTGATGAACAAACGTAATTGATCACTATTTTCGCTGCTTCCATAATATCAGATATTTAATTCCAAAGAGCGTTCCCCTCTGCACACATAAAAACTTTTAACGTGATCCCGGTTTTATAATCAGTAATCATGATAAGTGGCATGTCAAAGATAAACCTGCCTTCGTGCCGTCGCTATCAATTTTATTTTCTAGACTGTCCTGGTCTTCCACTGCATTATGCAATAAGTGTTTAAATATCTTTCAAAATACTATAGCGGCTACAAAGTGCCTCGTCAATTTTGTAGTCATATTGTATCGATAAATGCGCATATTTTGAAATCACACATAAATATATTTCGTACGAATTTGAATAAAGCAAAACTAAGTTGCAAAATTCACGCATCATCGTGATAATTTTGTCGTGTAACCAATTTGTAAATAATATCAAGGAAACATGAATATTTCAAAGGATCACTGTACTGGCACATAAATGCAAATGTAAGCGTCCCTGAAGAGCTTAAATCCTCCGCATTCAGGTTCAGCCTTGATGATCCCGTTCCCTTCTGACATACATTTTTCTACCTGTGTGATATGCTGCGTAATTCTTGTCAATATGAGAACCTGAAGCAAAACGACATGCATTAAGAAATGTTACACATAATTTTACATTACACAAAATCATTGCAGATTATTCTGCCTTACGTCTGGTTCGGAAGTCGTTGGCTGTGAATCCATAAACACCCACCGATTACCATCATTATTAGTATCCATTCGAACGAATGACACAAAGTGGTAACGTCGTAGACAAATTACTGCATGTAGGTGCATTGTGACTTCTTCATCGTTGTTCGCTGCAAATAATACAAACGCAATATAATTTACTTCTAAAGGGCTTATTGCGATTTCAATTAATCTACTTTCTTTCCTTACCGATTAGACCCGAGAGATCCAAAGTAATATTCGGTATTACGCCATTGCATGGAATTAGCTTGCCTTCAGACACCGGAAGTTTAATAATAAATGCAGATGTCGGAGCCTGCATTAATTTCACATCGGACGATGAGAAACTGTCTTCCAACAGTGATTGAAGAGTTATATAATCCCTTTTTTGAGTCTCGTCCCACGTCAATGGGAGCAAAATCTGATGAATGTATTCCTCAGCACCGTGGTCATAAGCAAACAACCCGAATATATTGAGCATTTGGAATAAATCAGTCATGAACTCCTCAACATCTGAAAACAATTTGAACATAAACGACCATCAAAAATTGACTAGTTTACAGGTTAGATATGGGTAGGTAGAAACATTTTCATTTGAGCCATTACCCATATAGGAATACTCATATTGTGTTCCCACTTGTTTCACAAATTCGTTTCTTAACTTTTTCATTCTCCGCATTGAAACGAAATATTTTCTCCGTAAATCTTTCACAATGGCTAGCAGCCTATCTTGAACCAGTTTGTCTGAAGAAATTTCCTTTTCGTTATTTTCGGCAGCAGTTTCTTGACAATGTAATAGACCATCCAATGTGCGGTTAAATGCAAATAGGGAAAAGATACTTGAATCCATGTAGCACGAATTATTAAGACCCTGGATTCCAAAGAAAGCGGCTGAAAAAGAACGAGATGTTTGCAGTTAAGGTTTCATATACAAATTATGAAAGCCACTTGCATTATTTAAACTAAATTAATGCTACTTGAGTTTGAAATGGCTGAAGAAAAGTGGTCAGGACAAATGACTGGCAGACGTTTTTTGTTAATCTTATTGACGTCCAAGCTTGTAGTTTCTTTTCGGGTCTCGCTGGAAGTTGGTGGAATTTCTTCGTATCTATATGTATTAAATACACTTTGCTCTTTCTTGTAGTGGTCCTCCAGTTCCACTTCATGCACACGCTCTGTTAACATGCACACATATGATGGTAAATTCATATTTAAATACCGATTCACAGATGTTAGATAAATACCTGCACTGTCGGAGACTTGCTGCACATCTTCCGTCCCCCAAATGGCAGATGGATCATTTTCTAATGATATTGAATCGCTTTCGTTTGAATTATTTGCAAGTATAAACCGGTCGTCACTGTCGTCCTTTGGTGTGGTCAATGACATTTGATCTCTCACGTTCAAACTCAAAATACTCTCATGGTCAGATTGTGTCTGCTCAGGTATACTTAATTGATCCTCCAGATGCATACCTAGCAAACAACTTACTTTTATGAAATGTACAGAAATGTAAATCATGTATGCGTTTACCTCTCAGTACTTTGGATAATGTATCAAACCTATGCTTGTGTTATCGTCAGTAAGGTTTTCTGTTTCAACGCTGTTACTTCTGGAGGAATTGGTGACTGATGTATTACGTAAACGGTTTCTAGTTGGCGATTCTTGACGCTCATTGCTCGAGTCTCTGTCTCGATCGCTCTCGCGATATTCATCACCCTTTCTAGAATTGTCCTTAGAAATTAACTCGGCTAAATTGACAAAATATCTGTTAAAATGTTCCTGTTCTGGAAACCGAGGAAGCAAGTTGGTTGGCCGGTCCTTTGAAACCAAAATCTTTGTTTGAATCGGGAAATATTATTTTCTTCAAATGTTTGAATATTTTGCTTATCTTACAAAATCTACTATAGCAATGTTATGCATTTCCCCCTCTAAACTCTGTCCGCGTCCCATCCAAATGATTCTGCCAGTCAAACTGGATCCATTGTTGTTATTCCAGACGGCCGTATCCAGAATTTTCCAGTTTTGTAACACTTTTTTGAAGTGGTAGGTGTGGTTGTCATGATGTACCGTGGCTGATAGTTTTGAGCGGAATACCCTGGAACTTTCAAAAACAGGAATGGCGTTAGCTCCTCTTGAGCTATAATTTTTATTAACTTTAATCCATTGCTGCTTTTGATTGTGTTCCGATATCATTGCAGCTGTATCACTGGACGATAAACCGATCGGCCGTTGCGGAGAAACTTCGCCAGTATTTCCATTGGATGGAAGTACATCTGGAAGTCTTACATTGTTTACGTTCACAAAAACAGTATCGTTGTCATTTGGATTGTGATGCTGTCCACGTTTTAGTTTCTAAAATGAAAACAAACGGCCAATTTTTGAAACAAAAATAATTCATCATTTTAATACCAGTATAAAACGAGTTCATTTTATCTTACTTGTATTGTGGCATATCCGTCCTTGACACTCCGTAGTACTCCGCGTTTTGGTGTCGCCGCTCCCATAAATTCAAAACGCCATCCTTTCCCAGTACTGTATTCAACAACTTTGCCAATATAGATTTCATATTTCGATTTTGCCATTGTGATTTGAATCCGAAAATATATACTTCAGTATGATTTTATTTATATTATTAATTTTGCTGTTTAATTTAGAAAGTAAGGTGAAACGATTTGTGCCAATAAACTATCCACTGGCAACACACTGAAATAAATACCTTATTAATTAAAAGCGGAGGGCAACAGCATATTTTGTCAATACTTGTCCTGAGATGCGTTGGCATTGACTATAGTCAAATTCCTTGTCGCCATTATCATCGAATGTGTGACTGAATGCAGCAACATCATCATTATTATCTAAAATGTTATCAATATTATCAGTTTGTGATGTTTCATTCGACATGATAACCGTAAAGCATTCTTTCAATAATGTACCATTCACCGTCATGTATTTTACGGTTATGTCGAAATGAATTATCTTATATGTACTAACATTTCAATTCTTTGAACATGTAACTGGATTGCCGTTTTCACCTTCTGTCCCCCATCGTTGTTGTCAGATGCCATTGAGGTGGCATAATTTTGCATTCAAGGATAAATTTTGCATTGTAGTGGTAGTCCTTATCTTTGGTTGCTTCTCCCATTGCCGTAGCTGGAAAACATGCAGTGGTACGTGCAATTGGCACACTATCGTTATCTCTTCAAGGGTAAATGATACTCCGCATTCAGGGACAAAAATAATACTTTCGACTGCAGAGTAATTAAACAGATGTAACTGTTGGCGCGTTCCCGCTCAACTGAACATGTAACTCGAAAAACCTATTAGCCAACAATTATTGTGAAGAAGTTTCATTGATGCAATAGAAGGATTCACGAAGAAGATACTAATAATGAGTTACTAAAGATGTGGCAAAGGGCTCCGACGATGACCAATGAGCGGTAATGGTATTAGGTCAAGTTTTACAATTGTGCGATCCGTAGCTAAATGTGAAATCAAAAGGCTTGGGATTTGTAATTTTAGAAAGAAGCAAATATAATTCTCCCGCAATGTATTTCCAGTATTTATTAAATTGTTAATGGTCCCTTGTTTAGAGCATTTAAAATGGATTTACTCTTGCCAAAACATGCCAATCCGGCGCAGGTTGTCACGAATCGATATATAAATGAAACGCAACCTGTCATGAAAAGGTAAACTTTTAAATCTCAATTTTTCAGATTGTTCAACATGAGGTTTTCTTAGAAAGTACTTTGGAGACGATTCGCGAAGGTTATCATGGGTCATGCCAATTATTATAGAATTTTGTTAAATCTCACACATTGCTGTCTTCTGGAAATATAAACGAGCAAATTGAAATATTTGGGTGGGTGGTGGAAATATATTCCTAAATCACTAAAAGTATATTCCTTAGTTGTTGCTGGAACTGCGATGTTTTCATTTATCCAGTCCGATTACAAACAACGTGATCATCACAACACACATCTGAAAAGAAATAAAGATGTATTATTACTCGTAAACATTTAAATTAAATATAGCCCTGTCGTAAGCATTATTTTAATATTTAGACTATTGAAATTACAGGAAGCACTATTTTTGCTAAACATGTTTGATTTTTACTTGAGCTGTGAATCCATATGTTAGTTGATAAACTCCATCTGACCCTATCCCTATCGGTCGGCTGTCCAGCTGGCGTAAAATTACTTTCAGTTCATCATTCCGATCTGTGACTCTGATTTGCTGCCATATTTTCCATTCGGAAGGCCATTGCTTGAAGCCATCCATCTGCTCGAACGAAATTTTTAATTGGCGAAACATGAGTTTGTACTAGAAAATATGATTGCACGAATAAAGGCGTACCATTTTATAGACATCGGCGGCCAGAAATATAGCAATTGATCGCAAGCAAATCACAACCAGAAAGTGTACCGCAACAAATGACACTCGAGATCCCAAGAAGTGGTTCATGTTGAATGACATGGTCAACGACATTTGGATCAACCATACAAGATAAATTGAGGACCACATCTGGTTGAGTGAATTGGAATATTCTTTGAGGCTGTGATACGCAGAACATATTTGATTCCAAATCCTGTCTCTGTTTGTTGCACTGTCCATATTATAGTCATGGAAGGATACCAATCGCATAAACTCTTTTGTTTCCAGCCAGAGTGTAAGTGGAATCGTACCAATTATCAGAAACTGTATACTTCCCGCTAGGCCAATATTGCTACATTGGAATATAATTTCCATTATCCCTAGAATGTAATACTCCGTCTTGCCTATATATTCTACTTCTGGTAAGAAAAGGCGTTTTCTCCCATTTTGCGCCGATCGTAAAAGTAAATCGGAGGGACTCATCCATTTTGTATTGGCGTTTGAGTCCAGCGCAAATGAAGAAATAAAGAAAGCGATATATTCAGAAAGAAACGCTGTGGCCAAGTAAAGAAACGCGAATATTTTTGGGTAGCCCTTATTCTTTCTGGGATTGTAAGAACGATCAAACGAACCTGATAAACTACTACGATTGATCAGATTTTGAAAAAGATCCTTTCGATTGCACATGATATGCGTAAAGATTATCATTTGAATGCAAACCAGAAAATTGGGAACTACTCCAAAGTAACTTTCTGATGATCTATTCTGACCGTTGTAAAATGATTGGATTATTGTAATCATTTCTGTTATATTGACTATATAGAACGGAATCCAGACAAACGTGATGGAAAATAGCTATGGCAGTCTAGTACCAGAGGGCGAATTCGCCCTCTGGCTCAAAAGGGCGAATTCGCCCTTTTGGGGATAAATTTACCTTATTATTAAATAAATAAATAATTTTTCCAGAGGGCGAATTCGCCCTTTTGGAATAATTAAAAATCAGCAATTTTGCGACGAAACCATCAAACTGCGTCACAAAAAATGTGAAAAAATGTAATAATCAGAAAAAATGCTCGATTTTCTGATATATTGCATTAAAATGCCGAAGCATTCTTCTACAAGTTATGTAAATTAATACGTTTTTGGCATTCAAAAATTAATTGCTGGAAAAGTACGTGGTAGAAATTTTTCATTTTTTGACAGAAATTCAGAAATATCGTGAACTTTTGATTAACGTTTACATCAGGACGCGCTGTCATTGATTAAACGCACAGTAATTGTATACAAGCCATTTAGTACACATTTTTTAACATAATTATTTATCGCGTTTGTTATTAACGATGGCGCATGTTTATAATTATATAAATAAAATGTCATCGTTATTTCTGAATTTCTGTCAAAAAATGAAAAATTTCTACCACGTACTTTTCCGGCAATTAATTTTTGAATGCCAAAAACGTATTTATTTACATAACTTGTAGAAGAATGCTTCGGCATTTTAATGCAATATATCAGAAAATCGAGCATTTTTTTCTGATTATTGCAACATTTTTTCGCATTTTTTGCGACGCAGTGTGATGGTTTCGTCACAAAATTGCTGATTTTTAATTATTCCAAAAGGGCGAATTCGCCCTCTGGTACTAGACTGTATGGGATAGGAGAGCATAATTAATGAATATTGTCAAACATTTGATTTCTATTGTTTGATGTTCTTACCCGAGCAAATATGCGGCTATTTTTCAGAATCCAGTGCCCGTTCTTACCAATATATTCCGGCTTGTAAGGTGAAAGGCCCAAATAGTAAAAGAATTTAAATTGTAACTCCCACATTTGAGCAGAAATGGCTTTGGGAACTTTAGCAACATTAGTTGAATTTTCCACAACTGTAAATATCCTCTTTCCCGTCATGATGGTTTTGTTTGTAGTAAGCCGATTCTCTTACGTTTTAGCAGTTTCTAATATACAGAATAAATATGATTAGCCGATGGACAGTTAAATTTTGAACAAAGTTCAAAATAATACCTTTTTAATTACAAAACATTATGTAGCTTGTTTCCAAGAGGGCGTAATCAACGTTCTGTGTGATAGTTTGATCTGCAAATATATTTTTGCCAATTTTGGTGAATATTGATGTTCGAAATGTTTCGTAGTAAAATGTCTATGTTCGTCTCTAATATGGTATTATTTATTGTTAAGCTGATACGCTTTCCAGAGACGAAGATGTTTTCCGTCGTTCCTGAGGATTAAATTTGCGCTAAAGTACATGCATTCAGTGAGTGTATTTAGACTTTACCATACGTTACCATGGTTCGCGATAATCAATAGTTATTTTAAGTATGCTCATTATCACGCTATTGCCAAGACTCGTAGATGAGTCTAATGAGAAACGCTTCCAAAATAATCGATATCATATTTCCTTTTCTTGTGTCATGGTTTTATAGGCATATACTACCGGATAAAAAACATCGCTCATCTCATCCAACATTGCACATGCTTAAAGATTGCTTCGCATTGGCTATCCTTTGCTCTAGAAATGTTCTGGTGGATGCGATAATGGGCGCGTTAAGATAAATATTAAAACACGTTTTTTACATAATCATAATTTGTGGTTTTTACGAGAGCCTAAGATTTTCGTGTATATCATATGACGCAGCGGTATATTTGTTCCATTGTAATATCCAGACAATTGGGAAGTTGAGGCTAATGATTTCGTGTGCGTGTACAGATTTGAGAAGGCTATTTTTCTGCATGAGAGCATTTTGTACTTATTTATTATATATTGGAAACGTTATGGTTATGTTTCCTTTGGGTTAAATTTTAAGAAACTAATTTCGAGAAGTGGTGCGAATTTGGCCTCCAGTTAATCACATACTACCAGTAATTTCGTATTCGCAAAGCATTGGTTTGACGGGGCGAAACGAAAGGTTCAAATCGTATATATCAGAATGGTTGTATGGTGTGTTTATTTACTTCATCCATGAACTAAGATAAATAGGACACTACAATCTTTAATTAATATATCATTCTTATACAATATAATATATAATTAACTAATGAATTGCAAACTTAAACATGCATCTGTATCATCTTCTGCAGCAGAGATTTACCACAACTCTGTAACCATCGCCACGCAGCTACGATAAATGTGACAACTAATTTGAACAAGAATACAACCAACTGACGAATCTGGTAAGCATTTTCCAGTAGAAAGCAAACGAACGCCACTCCAATACCGTCCAAGAAGAGAAAGAAGATTGTCGAAACATTTCCCTGCATATTTGCACGCTGTGGTGCTGTAACTTTCAAAAGTGGTGTAAATTTGTTTCGCTCGGTAAGATATTGCGACCACCAATTCCACATTCCCGAAGCAGTAATTCCCTGAATCCTTTTCATGAGATTGGGATGCATGGATTCAACAACTCGAAACCATACTGCAAAATTTGTATATCTCTCGGAGCCCAGGCTGATTGGGAAATCAGGCTGCGCTTGAAATAACTTGATCGCATAATTTTTGGCCACTTGAGCCGGAAGCAAGAGCGCCGATTTATTACAAGTTTCTAGGTGCTGGTACAGTGCATCCATCTGCGACTTCATCAACACTTGCTTGATTTGATCCTTCACTTGAACGAAATTATTCTTGATAGCGGCAAACCAATCCTGGCTGTGATTTTGAAATGTTTCTGTGAAAATTCTTGCGCTTTTGTTATGCAGCGACGTGTGCTTCACTAAATTTTGCATCACCGAAATATTCATATGTGAATCAAAGGACGGTGCCAAATTGTCGAATACAAAAATATCAGAAAGAGCAGCGAAACTCTTTTCACGACTGTTGATTTCGTGTGGATGAACCCGGGACATTGTTGTTGCCCAATGTTCAAACTGATCAGAGGCATTTAAGTTCCTGGGATTTAACCAAACCACCTTTGGCTTTGAAAAAATGTAGAAACCATACTCCACTAATTCGGAGAACAGTGTATTCGGCACACGTTGTCTGGGTGATATCATATTGTAAACGTTGGTGTTTTTCCATCCATTTGGTAGTACAATGCCAACGAGCAGAAACGCTGCAATGGTATATCTCATGTTATTGTTTGCACAGTGCAATGATTGAAATGGACTTCCTTGCTCTAGTAACACCTTAAGGAATGAAATCAAGTGACAGACAAAACCACCATCGACTCTTAATCCCGTGCTTATTTGACGATGCAAATAAGCCAAAACTGCCACCACCAACAAGATACAAGTCCAAATATTCGGATCGTATACCCTCACCAATTCGTATAATCCGAAGGATTGCTTCCCTTTGCTTCCACCACAGCTGACAAAGGCAAACTGTGCCACCGTATCCGGGAAGGAAAGGCGTAGATGATCCGACATATAATCATCATCAACTATCGGGTTAAGGTTGTGGTCTAATTGATCAAATCTAGAATCGTATTTCTGTACAGCAACTGACTTTCCGTTTTGGCAGTAATTATCACTGAAGTCACCGAATGTAGTCGTTGCGTTTGAGATGATGTCAAAGAGCATGGATCCAATACCACTTGCAAACATGTCCTTATTGTCCACACCAGCCAACTTAGACAAACCTTGATTTTGCCAAAACATCTGGCTGCTGCACCGTTGAATCATTTTTCCGACGAAATCAAATATGTATGATAAGATAGCAGCATAATAATTCCCGCCAACTTTCCACACCAATTCGTTCTCACTAGGGAATACGTCTTCAGTATGCCTAATTTCTGTTATAAGAGTCGATGTGAATTTTGTCTGAAGTTGAAAATCGCGATGTACGCCCACGTAGGAGGATATTTTTGTGACGTGTGAAATCTGTTGCACACGCTGCTGCCCAAATACGACGGAGAATACTATTGTCTGTAGTGTCGGTCGAGCTTGATTCAAGTACCAATGCACAATCTTGTGTATGTCTTTCAACAATTGCATAAATTTACTAAGAGCTTCCTGTCTCGCTGCAGTAATGTCGTGATGTGCAAATATGTGCAGTTTTGGAATCATGAAGGGCTCCGACAGAAGATGTAAGTGGCTACCACCTCCAAGTGTGTCAAAATGAAACACAAATGGATATGAACGGCGGTGCATCAGAAACGCATCTGGTACCTGAAGTGATAGATGTACTTGACAATTCCATGGTTTAGTATTTGCTGAATACTGGACAAACTTAATTTCTACGCACATGTTTTGTTGCAAGAGATTCTGACCTAGTGTCCCCATAAAGTAGTATTTGGAAAGCTTACAATCAACACGCGAAGCAGTTGTGTCACGGACACTGTGGTTAGTGTTCAGGTATGTACTAGAAATCCACAGCTCTATGTATTTCATCAAATGCAAACTGCAATCTTGGCAGCGAGAAACTGCTATTTTGGGTTGCCTAATAATTGCGGGAGTCATGTACGGCGCCAGATCAACATTCCAAAAGTTGTCGATTAGAACGTGACAATGCTTGTCAGCAAACTGATCCAGAAGTAAGGAAATCTTGAAAAGCATATCTTGCACCGGACTCTTTGATTTAATAGAATTTGCAATCGCGGAAAAAGCTTCCTGCTGGTTTTCATCTTCACAAAAATGCGGGTCGAATCTTTCTATTGGTTCCATGCTGTACTGATCTGAGTCTACTTTGGGAAATGGATAGGTAAACAGAATACACATGATGCTTAAATAATTCGTCATCGTATTCATCTTTAAAATGTGTTACACTAGTTTCCTCAATAACAAATACGTTTGATTTCAGCAAGCAAGTCAAAAAGTCGTCAAACTGACCATTCTCCTCTCTAGTTCCAGCAGGATTTGTCAAGATGGAAATTGTTTTAGCAATAGTCTTTTATGACGTTATAATCATTCGTACGTGTTTTTAGTTGTGCCGGGTAAGACTCCAACAGTTTTAAACTCTGAAATTCGTATAGAACTTTCAATTTATTATAGTATAAGGTAGGAGGATGATGTGTATTGACGAATGGGAGTGATGCGGCAGTGAATATACTCATTCGTAATGTAGTTTTCGCTGACGTCAATCTAGAAAAGATGGAACGAGCGCATCTATTTTCGGAGCAACTTACGAAATGGATCAGTCTATTTCTTTGGGAACTACTATGCACATGCCTCATATACAGCACGACTTGACAAGAGCGGCTTACATGCATACCGATATGTCAGCTACTTTCAATTAAAATTTCTATTTCAGTGTGCGTAACACAAGCCACCAAATTTAAAATTGTAATTAATTTCTCTCGGTGATGGCGCATAAGCTCTATTCTTTCGTAGAAATACGAAAATTACTTATTCTTTTTTTATGTTAAAAATTACGTTACTCAAAATCGTATTGAATACATCATTAGTTTTTCGATCAAGAGCATACATTTAATTTAGTGGCAAAGCTAACTGTTCAAGTTAATAACTGTACATAGTGTCGGGAAACGATATGCGAGGTCAGGTCAATGATGCGTTGGGGAAGCCGTATGCACCGGTGCCACCTAACTAACGCCCTTTTCCACTACTAACTACATCTCAGATAGGTTCGGATCAAAGGACCAACGACGCTGACATAAAACCAATGACGCTGACACAACTGGACAATTAAATAAAATACTACAATTTTATTTACACACTTTAATTACAAGGGTCTTCTGGCCAAAGACAAACAAATATACTTTTACTGCTATCGCTGCCGCAGCAGCCAGTAGCTTACATTTGTGCACACGACAAGACTTTGGAAGAGAGTGAATGGTTTTGGTGGTGGCCGAGCTCGATACTACATTGAACTTGTGCTACTGGACCGCGTGTCCAGCAGCATTTCACATGTTAATCAAATTCGTTCCGCATGGTGCGTCCATGCCGTGCCCAATTCCAGCGCCTGGAAATCGGGGGAACGTGAGACTCCCTTCACCCACCAAGACCGTTACTTATTTTCGCGACATACCCCCACTTTCCAATCAGAACCCCTTAGGAACTGATTGGAAACCATCGAGCGAGATGGAACGAGAAGACTGGACTGCTCCAGGCTCCTCTGTGGGGAGTCTACGACACAAACAGGTAAGACATTTTTTTTCATATAATTTTTACAAAATAATTTTTCTAATATATTTTATATTGCAGGATCGGATCCCGGGCTACTCACAAAAGGACGTTTTCCTCGGCACGCTCTTTGGACTCCGCATCTCTCGGCTTCTTGGTGGAGGACCGCATCCCCCGTTGGCTCGGATCCCCTGCTGGGAGAGCATCTGCAACCACTCCTGTGGTGGTGCTCTAGGAGGCCTGCACCCCCGACTCGGTTCATGAGGACTTCATCCCCGTTGGCTCGAATCCCTCTGATAGGGAGAGCATTTAATGTGCTACCCTGCTGGTGGTCTTCTCGGAAGCCTGCACCCCCGACTCGTTCTTGAGGACTTCATCCCCGTTGGCTCGGATCCCTCTGATAGGGAGAGCCTTTGGTGTGGCACCCTGCTGGTGGTCTTCATGGAGGCACGGCACCCCCGTTGCTGTGAAGGACCGCATCCCCCGCATCTCGAATTAAGCTGCCCACAGGACCGGAACGCTGAACACCTGGTGGAGAAGCCATGGCGACTTGAACTCCACACTCTGCTGTTTCCTCTGGACGACAGCTACTTGGGCGAGATGCTCACGCTCATCCTCCGGGACAGAAACTTGTTGCTGTTGGTGGTGAAGCCTATGCCTCCCCACACTATTATTTTTCGGCGGTTGACATGGTGACTGCTCACCCCACTGCTACTGTTGTTGTTGGTGCCTCTGCTGGACACGGCGCTCCCACGGAGCTTTACTTTCATGGAGGACCTCATCCCCCTCTCGGATTCAGCTGCTCACTGGATCCCCATGCTGGTACACCTGGTGGAGGGGCCTCGACCTGGTCTCCACGCTCGCGCTGCTGCTTCCTCTGGACGGCAGCTTCATTGGCGAGGTGCCGGACGGAATCCCGTTGAGCAGGAACTTGGTGGTGGATGAAGCCTCCGCTCCCCCCATACTACTTTTCCTTTCCTCCTTTCCCCCCTCCGCTCTCCTCACCCCGGTACTATTGTTGTTGCCCCTGATGGACAAGTACGGGCTCCTCTTTGAAGCTAACTTTTGGTGGTGATGCCTGTGCATCCGTGCACCTGGTGGAGGCGGTCTCAACCTTTCCTCCACTCACACCAGGATGTCCTCTGGACGACTGTTGGTGAGGTACAGCCGTGTTTCGGCTAACACGAAAACCTTGCTCCCCAAAGAGCTGGAAACTGGGTGACCCTGCTAGTCACGAAAGGGACAACTCCTGCTGGAGGTCGTTCTTGCTGGTGAGCTCGATGCCCAAAAAACTGTGCTCCTCCTCGGAGGTATCTGGATGGTGATGCCTTTGCATCCGTGCACCTGATGGAGGTGGCCTCAACCCTTCCCCCACTCACACCCCGCTATCCTCTGGACGACAGTTGGTGAGGTGCAGCCGCGTTTCGGCTGACGTGAAAACCGTGCTCTCCAAAGAGCTGGAAACTGGGTGACCCTGTTGGCCATAAATGAGACGACTCCTCCTGGAGGTCGTCATGATGGTGAGCCTGATGACCACAAAACTGTGCTCCTCTTCGGAGCTAACCGGATGGTGATGCCTTTGCATCCGTGCACCTGGTGGAGGTGGCCGCATCCCTTTCCCCCACTCACACCCCGTTGCCGTCCTGGACGACTGTTGGTGAGGTGCAGCAGTGTTTCGGCTGACACGATAACCTTGCTCCTCTTGGAGCTGGAAACTGGATGACCATCTGGTCACAAATGGCACGACTCCTCCTGGACGTCGTGTTCGGTGGTAAGCCTGATGCCCACGTACGGTGCTCCGACATGGAGCTAGCTTTGGTGATGCCTGTGCATCCGTGCACCTGGTGAAGGTGGCCTCGACCTCAGCCCACACTCACACCCCGCTGTCCTCTGGACGACTGTTGGTGAGGTGCAGCCGCGTTTCGGCTGACGCGACTTTGGAGGTCGTTGCGACGGTGAGCCTGGTGCAAGGTGTTTCTGCAAGGAACTTATTTTTGGCGATGCCAGTGCGTCCGTGCACCTGGTGGAGGTGGCCTCAACCCTTTCCTCCACTGACATCTCGGTCTGTGGTCATCCTCCGGGACGACCCCGTTGATGAGGTGCAGCCGCGTTTCGGCTGACGCGAAAACCGTTATTGCCCGGGATATGCACATGTCGGTGAACTCGGTGAAGGACTCCTCCTGCACAGCCTCCAACTTTTGTTGCTGCTACCACCGCTGACAGGGATTGGCAACCCCCACTTCACCCTGATGACCACATGCCTGGGCTCCTTCGGCTACTTGGGACGATGGCGCTGCTGTCCCCACCTCCTTGTTGCTACCACTACCTCTGACAGGATTCTTGTCCCCACCTTTATCGTTTTTTGGTGGTGCTGTTCTGCTGCTGCTGTTGATGGTGGTAGTGATGAGGATGATGCTGGAGTGTCTCTCTGGATACCAAAACTGGACTTGCTGATGGAGTTAGTGACGGTGAACACGGTGGAGGACTTTCCCCCACAACCGCCCTCCTTTTCTGACGCTGACCACCGCCGCTGACAGGAGTTGTCTACCCCCACTTGATCCGCGATGACAGCATGGCTGGGCTCCCTCAGCTTACGATGGCGATGGCGCCTAATCCCCACCTCACTGTTTCCACCTCCACTGAGAGGATGATGCCCCCACATTATCAATTTTTTGTCAATCCTCTTCTTGTTGTTGTGGCGGTGGTGATGATGAGGAGACTCTCTCCGTTCCGTGGCTTTTACGCCCCCTCCAATCACACATGGAGGGGCGTTTCACTTAGAACACAAGAAAACTGGCTGGGTAGGTCAGAGGTCACGTCGCTGATCCTGGCAGGTTCGCCAAAATGTCGGGAAACGGTATGCGAGGTCAGGTCAATGATGCGTTGGGGAAGCCGTATGCCCCGGTGCCACCTAACTAACGCCCTTTTCCACTACTAACTACATCTCAGATAGGTTCGGATCACAGGACCAACGACACTGACATAAAAACAATGACGCTGACGCAACTGGACAAGTAAATAAAATACTCCAATTTTATTTACAAACTTTAATTACAAGGGCCTTCTGGCCAAAGACAAACAAATATACTTTTACTGCTATCGCTGCCGCAGCAGCCAGTAGCTTACATTTGTGCACACGACAAGACTTTGGAAGAGAGTGAATGGTTTTGGTGGTGGCCGAGCTCGATACTACATTAAACTTGTGCTACTGGACCGCGTGTCCAGCAGCATTTCACATGTTAATCAAATGCGTTCCGCATGGTGCGTCCATGCCGTGCCCAATTCCAGCGCCTGGAAATCGGGGGAACGTGAGACTCCCTTCACCCACCAAGACCGTTACTTATTTTCGCGACACATAGTGTTTCGCTGAATTTTGGCCTAAAGTGTTTGTCCAGGTTAATTTCACGTAGGTGATTATTGATCTGTCATCAAGTATGTATGTGTTATAGTTTAACCATCAACATGCCTATTAGTTCGCTAAAATATTAGAAAGGGATGGAATACAAATTACAAACCGATTCTATATTAAATCTTACTTTCGTTATTAACTTTTTATATCGATCCCGTGTTGCTGAAGAAGGCGTAGCCTGCTCGTTATACAGTAAAAGCAACAAACCATTTATATTCTATGCAAAGTATGCATAACAACAGATATTTTCACTTCCTCTCCTCTAAACTGTTCAAACAAACTCTGGTGCTAAGTCTTTGCAGATTTAGTAACTGTTAGAAAGCACCAGATCACAACGACTAGAATACCAATGACAATGTGTAATTTCATCAAATAGTATAGTCATATCCGACAATTGTTCAATTGATCTGATATACTGGTTTTGATCTTGTGAAACAACTAAGTGTGTTTTCAAGACAACGATTTATAATCGTATAACTATTTTCAATTCAAAAAGACATTTTTCTGTATGTTTTTGACGTCGAGAATTGATAATGGTATCCGCAGTTGTTCAAATAGTAAGCAGGTTATCGTATAAATGATCTTTATGACTGATGAGAAGATGGATAGATTAGTAGATTTCTAAGTCGTTCAACAATATTTAATTTGGGTGCTTAGTTCATACTATTTCAATCGTACATTGCATTGTGTCTTTACGATTTGTCACTGCTGTGGTGTCGGATCGTATAGCACATGTAATAGTGCTTTCTGCCGATTTAGTATTTATTGGTATCCTCTTTCCGTAACTGTGATTAATTTATGGCAAGATTAGAATAATCGTGTACATTCTATAAATAAATGCAATCGGTCGATCGACGAGTTGTAAAATTGTCAACAAAAATAAGGGAATTGAAAATGATGGAAGATGCACGTAATTCGGAAGTCTATTTGTATGTGAAACCGTAAGATACGTATGGAAAATTTCCGAGCGGACTAGGTAGATTATTCGTCGGATAAAATATCTTTTATTCATTACTCAGCGAAAGTTGAACCTATTTATTTTCAAATTTACACATTGCGTAAAACTTTTAAAAATTGGTACGCAAGGTTACGCTTCTCAGGAAAAAACAGCCAAAGGCTAATCCACTTTAGCCTCACGACATTTCATTCCAAAAAAGACGAGCAGATCGGCATATGTATCTGAATGACACCAAATTCCACCATCGACTCTGAATTCACTTGTTGACGTTGCGTTATACTACGAAATATGCGCAATCCATACTTTTTGTAAACAACATGGTTGTTGTCGTTTTTCGTGCTTGCTTGTACAACAAAGCCTCGTGTCTTACCGCGTATGCTATTATACATTCGTTCAACTATAATACAAACGATTTATAAATGTAAATATTTATAAAATGGTTTATAATAATAAAATGTAATAATACACATGATTTATAAAATCAAAATAAATTTAATCTTGCACTTGATTATGTTCCTATGATCCGTCTATTCAATATATTGGCTCAAACAAGTTTCACTCACAGCTGTGGTTTTACATGTAGTCCCATGGCGAGTGAAAACAAAATAAATCGTCATAATGATTTTTTATTTTAAACTTAACCTTAAACTGATGTGATGATTGTTGTAAATTGGGCATACCTTGGATTATACACTTGGTTGTTGGTACGTTTAAACGCATGATAATTTTGATAATTTCGCATATCTCCCTTTCTGTGTCCAATTTGATTAAGATTTTAAACCCTTTTATATAATAAAATGTCAAGAAAGCATTTCAAAAAAATAATTAATTATAATAAGGTTTTGGGATTTAAGAAATACATCGAATGTATATCGTGCATGACTCGACTCGAATGTTATTATGCATTTTTAATACATTTCAATCAAATCATGAAATTATAATCTAATCAATTAAAAATATGATTAGTGCATTAGCATTCCACTTCGCTAATTTAAATCGTGTTGAGTCTCCAAATCTATTTTATTGTGCCGAACACAAATGATTGTCAATCAGAATGTAGCAACTCAAACTGGAATAATCCATTGTGCGATTGTTTGTTCCTTTGATTCTGCTATGCAGAGCATGAACAACTAAAGTGAAGTAAACCGTATTTCCAATGAATTGGGTCACTTTGCAGTCTCACTTAATTTTTCTAAAGTATGCGGAGAATATAATAATCTCAGGTTGTTGACTTCCTTGGTATTTGAAAACTAGAATGTTCGTGTTGTTACTTCATGGACAGGAAACGAATATGGGGAAATAATTTAATCGATGGGTAGCATTGCAGATCAAATAAAAACATTACGGTTGCGTTCGAAGTTTATTTTAAGTTTGCAATTCGTCGATCACGGAAGCTTAACCCTTGCAATAGTGAAACCTTTTCCTCCCTGTCCATGATCAATTTTGATATGGCTATTTTTCTGCATTAGCACATTTTTGATTTATCCACCATTGCAGATGCATCACGTTTCAGCACTGTAAAATGTATTCCAATAATTATTGTAAAATCGGTCATTTTCGAAAGAAGATCCCTCCGGTATGGTAACATGAAGTGAAGGCGTCAAATGCATTTCGGAGAGCCCAATTACGGCGCTTATAGCGTATATCCTTAAATATTGCTTGCCAATAATATCGGCCATTCACGGGCAGTTAAACATGTTTTCGCTATTTCACGGAAGTGGAAAAACGTCAGATTTTAAATGTTTGGTGGCTTACAACTTTTGAATTTGAGCAAATATTAAAATCCGAGAAGGGACCCACCCTAGAATTTTCGATGGAGATTGCAAATCACGTTCAACATTTGATATTGGACTACTCATTCAAAAGTTATCCAAAGGTGAAATTTAACACGGGCCAAACGACCATATGCTGCTGGCGGACAACACGTTAGGAGGGGGCGGCCGAAACTCTACATTTTGCGGTTTCTTGTGGTCCCCTACGAAGTGGTAAAATTTGAACAAAATCGGGGAGATTAAAATTTTAGGGGGGTCAATCAACTTGTAGACTTCCAACTCTATTTGTCAAATATGTTCATATTGCTTCTTTCAAAGCAGCTTTCAATAGTTTTATAGTGAAATTTTGTTTATCATTTCAATTATTTCCACGTTAAAGGTTTGCACTTGCACATCGTAAAATTCACCCACTCGAGGCTTCCAACAGCCTTTTTGGTGGATGTGAACCACTTTCTTCAACCTACAATATAAACGAAAATTGTCAAAACTAATCACGAATTTGTAAAAAATGAATCAAAGCATATACTACAGTAGAGCCTGAATTGCAATATATGCTCCAGACTTTATATACATGCTAAAGTGACATATACCCGCACAGTATCCATGACAACAGAAAAGGCATGTACTAGTTGTCAGATATCTGTAATATACATAAAGGCGTACCTGGAAAGGTTTATCATGAACATCTTTATCATGAACATCTTTATCATAAACATCTTTATCATGAACATCTGTATCATGAACATCTTTATCATGAACATCTTTATCATGAACATCTTTATCATGAACATCTTTATCATGAACATCTTTATCATGAACATCTTTATCATGAACATCTTTATCATGAACATCTTTATCATGAACATCTTTATCATGAACATCTTTATCATGAACATCTTTATCATGAACATCTTTATCATGCACATCTTTATCATGAACATCGTTATCATGAACATCTTTATCATGAACATCTTTATCATGAACATATGTATCATGAACATCTTTATCATGAACATCTTTATCATGAACATCTTTATCATGAACATCTTTATCATGAACATCTTTATCATGAACATCTTTATCATGAACATCTTTATCATGAACATCTTTATCATGAACATCTTTATCATGAACATCTTTATCATGAACATCTTTATCATGAACATCTTTATCATGAACACCTTTATCATGAACATCTTTATCATGAACATCTTTATCATGAACATCTTTATCATGAAGATCTTTATCATGAGCATCTTTATCATGACCACCTTTGTCATGACCACCTTTATCATGTCACCATCATCATCAGTGGTAATTAGAATTATAGGCTGAATGCTTTTACAAACTGCTAGACACTTTTTAGTACAAATGTCATTTAGTACACAACACACACACATACACACAAAAAGTATATACTTTACAAAAGTGTATGTTAGGCATGCGTAAGAAAAAAATAGCATTTCTTTTTTGTGGATATTAGCAGTGTGTTGCAGCCCACAGCGGAATTCAACATCATAAAATTGTTTTTCAATTTAATATAGTATCTTATCAGTCTAAAAATTGGCAGAACTTAATTTCCAATTTTTGCCAGAGTAATAAACCAATTATCAGCGATAATGTCTGTTCCGCTTCACCGAAGTGGAGGATTAGTTTTAAATTCCTGCCTACACTTCTGCAAAATTACATTATTATTATATTATGCAAATACATGTAAAGTTAAAGAAATAATATACAAATCGTTGCCGAATGTGACAGTGGGTAAGTAAAGACGTATAAGAAAACACTTTTCCATTCTATGATGAATATGCTCAATCCTTTATGTCGAAATCAATGCTTGGTGCGAGACAATGATTTACGAATATTATGACCGTCGAAATAAACGTTTTTCACAGCTTGCCCAATATGCGCATAAAAAACAAGTAAAAAATATTCGTCTCAAGTGTTAATTTAACGTATTCATTTGAAATGATTTTAATTATGTAACTGTTCAAGTATTTTAAATTAAATGAACTAGTTTTTAAATTACCATTCAATTCTACAGTCATGAATGAACATTTTAAAAAGTATTTTAATCGTTTTAGTTATCGACTTTACGTAATTGAATCCAATTAAATACATGTAAACAAACCCATATGGTCTCAATCCTAACGTTAATTCATTTTATCCATTTTTCCAACTTTATACATGGATAAATGATTTTATCCATGGAAAAAGTCATACCCTGGCCCCAACATGATCAGTGTATTTATTTCGCACTTTAGCCGGACGAGGAAAGAACTTCTGTAACTTTCCATGGGGAAGCACGCACCGTATTATGTATTATGACTCATCGGCGATCGATGACACGTGTATGTCTGTGAAACTTATGTTGCGACTGGTGTAAATTTTTAATTATTTCATACCTTCGCTTCTGACAGAATACCAAATTGCGATTCAGATATATTTAAACTAAGATTGGCTACCTGCAATCGATGATATGCTTGCAGTTAGACCATGGCTATGTATAATGTACTACACACTGTCTTGTTAACCAACCAACTAAATTGCTGCTTCCAACTATCGGTGTTGAACGGGAAAATCAAATGTTTAATTTCTGGTTTGTTCCCAATATTCAATATGAACACGGTTTCTTCAATGTTTCACCACCCAGCAGAATTTCACGAATATCAGCCAGTTCGTCAGATACCACGATTATAATTTGGATACTGATTTCATGTTTCAAACAGGAAAAGTCATTAATTGGGAGTATCTTCACCCGTTTCATTTGGATGGTCAAGCAAACAATAATGTCTTCAGATAGCCTACGAACCCATTTTTACGAACTACGCATTTTCTGAGCACGTGTAGGGAGCGACGTCCACAGCTTAGTAAATAAATAACAATCTTGGCTTCTAGCTCGTTGAGTTTTAATGAAACTACATATTACTTCAAACTGAAGAATAGTAACTTCTTGGATACAGCATGAGACGGACACATAAATTAAGGCATTTATCAAAAATCGATAAGAAATACTTTCTGTGCTAATCAAGTATTACCGTAGCACCAGATATATCCATTTTACCGCTTACTGATTGGAAGTTCTACCAAGCCATCTAGTAAAAAAGTGAAGGTTCAAAGTTACAGCCATAACTCTACATCACATCAATAAATATGAATGATTTATCCTTATGCTTTATTACCTGAGTATGCTAGAGTGTCACTGAATATTAACAATTCCAGCAGGCAACTAACGCGGCTATAATATCGTAAGCGGTAGTGTCTCTATGAGAATGTATTCACTATAAGAAGGGAAATAGGGAAAATAGGCAATTAGATTATTCAGTTTGAAGCAAACAGTACTAATGATGCATAATTGAATTAGCTGCCCCGTGTAGAATTTTTGATTTGCCTTTCTTCTAACTAGGTTCCAGAAGGAGGACAGCTGCCGCAGACCTCAAGTCAACTAAACGTGTTGTAATGATACCACTACTGTCAGTAACAATCTACCTCTTCGTATAAACTGGAGAGAAAAAGGTATTTGTTTTCTATACAAGTAACTAAACAAAGGTATTTGTTTTGGCATCCGTCACATTTCTCAAACATCAAACAAGGTTTATATAAACATCAGCCAAGTGAGTCGAATGTAAATTTAGTCAGGTTGACACTGCCACGCCCGGGTTCCGAGTAGTGCGATAAGTGTAGAAGCTCGTATTTCGTTCAAGTGGTAAGAAACGTAACGTCTATGTTCGTACAAGAGCACATGAAAACAGTAAGAAATATTTAAAACGAGAAATTTTGCTATGTTAACATTTTCGTTGCCATTTGCTTCAAAGCTGAATACAAAATGAAGAACGCAAAGCCAGAAAGTTTGCTACTAACAGCCATCAAAATTAACAACGCCTTTTTTCAAACACCTTTCGGGAAATATCCGGTTGAATGGAACGTCAAGGAGCTTGGAGTTGTTACATATTCCATTTCAAAATCCTGGGGACTAATCCTCCAACTTCCCATGACAATCTTATTCACTGGTTTGATACATATTCTCGCCTTCTTCAATCCAGCATATTTTCTACCAGAGATCAGTCATTCATTCAAGATGGTTCTTCGTGTAATTTGGCTACTACTAATCAGCTTTTCCATTTTCTTGACCTCTCTGGGAACGAAGCTAATTTTTCAGAAAGATGACATTGCGAGAGGAATTAATGGAACAATGGGAATACTACATGATTTTAAAAGGAGCAACGCTCGATACTTTGACGAGTGGGAGAATAAATATAAAGTTATTCTGCAAACTATCGGATTCACCCTTGTTTCAATTGTGATTGCCCTGATTTTATCAGTGCTGTTAGGCTACGGTTTGGGAATGCTTTTGAAAATCGATGCGGTGTATTATGTGGTTAGCAAGTTTATAGTTTCTCAAGAAATACATTATCAGATTGCATTAGCATTCCAGATTGCTTTAAGACTCGTCCCAATGTTCTTGGCAATGATTGGAATATGGCGTGCCTGTGGCTTTCTCTACACTTACTTTGCTCTTGTTTTGTACGCGTACTTTTTATCGTTGAAATACGTTCTTAATTCAACACTTTCTTTGCATAATTTCGAAAATGTTGTTCGGCAATACAGATATATTCAGATTGGTCACCAGCAACTGTTCGAATTTAACAACTTCATGATTTCGCTAATGATGTACGTTGGGCACACACAGATTGTCTTGCTTTTGTACATTTCCATTAAAGGTTGGGGTGTTTTGCCATTTCTTTTCTTCATTTCGTTCCCAACATTTGCCTTCATAATGGCTAGCTACTTTCTACCAGCAGTACAAATGGCGAGCTTACTGAACAACTTTTCCGCTATAATTGTTGAAAACATTAGACGACAAGCTAAGGCAAGTCACAAACGTAGCCCGGAGAAGTTGAAAATTGCAAAATCATTAGCCAGCTTAAAGTGGAAGAGCTCAAATTACTTTGTAGTGTCTTCCGAGACACCGCTTTGTTTTGTCCTCACCATCACAGAAAATTTAGCTTCGGCGTTGCTTACGTTTTAGACTATGAAAACAACTGAGCTTGCATGTAGATTAATACGGCAAGCGTATCGATGCATAATTGATTAGACCAGGCATATTATTATTTAATGTCATACACAATTTTTAATTTAATTTGCGGTAAGTTAGTCGATTTGAACCAAAAACACAAGCACAACTGCAGCCAAGTTTTACGACTAATGATGCTACATTTGATTTTATTATTTATATAAGTTATAAAATAAAATGCATTTGTTAATTTGTATTTACAATACTATGCAATATTTCATACGATGTTCAAATATTATGAAATTGTATTGAATAAAAATGTAATCCCAATTGATCACATTTATTTTATGCTCCTGCATGAAAACCGCACATTGCAAAAGCCATACATTCTCAATTCACACTTACGAATTCCCATGGCTTCAACCTATTGAACGTAGAAATTATAAAGCTTGGTCCAAAATTGTCAAATGGATGTAAACCAAAACTGTGGTAAAGCAAAGATCTTCCAAATTCAGTAGTCTTGTGTAACCATGAACGAATATCTACTTACCATAACTTATCCATCACAAATGACATCTTCACCAAGCAACCCCGTAAGTCTATCACTGCTGGTTATACATATTGTTTTATAAAATTGGTTTTCGTCATTCACGAAGTGTAAATTTGGATAACTGAAAATCAGAACTGTTAAAACTGGGTTGTTAATACCGTGGAATTAGGATGCAAATCGATCTTGTTTCAAAATTAGTCGCTGTGTTAACTTATATTATAAATACGTGTTCAAATAATCACCAATTTGTTACTCTGGCAATCACCTTTTCAGATAGCATAATCAATGCTGAAATGGTTAATCCCGCCAATAGCAAAATGAACACAACGAGAATGTTTCCGTACATTCCGGAATCCGATTCAGCGTCATGGTTGCTTGAACCACCGTAATGAAATCTTTGGTCCCACTGATGAAGTGTCTCGGTCTTTGCTAAGATACCCGATTCACGAAGTGCTCTAAACCGCTGCAAGATATGCGGTGGAACCAATCCGGATATTGAAACCATGAGACCCATTTCAAACATGGGCTTCCTTCCGACATAAATATCACCACTACTATTCCCATTTACTTTTGCATACTCGTGACACTTATAATTAGGCAATATAAATGCTACATTGTCACAATTATTAAACAATTCGAATTGTCTTGCTCTCTCTTTGTCCCAAAATATGTGAGTCATTTTCGTCATTGCTGCCTTCAAATTCCGAAATTCGACACGAACCGGTGACTCTTGAATCGCTAATTTCAAAAGGTTGGCAATACCGGGAATAAGCTTTGTTGTCTTCTGGAGCATATGGAACACGGATTGTTCTTCACTTGTTAAAAAATCCCTCGCACGGGAATGCACATATATTTCTGACGATATTAGAGACGATGCGACTGCAACAACTTTATGATTCGTCGTTTGCATATTTCCGGCCAAAATATTCGGAACTTCGTCCCGTACAGAATTACCTTCCACCTCAATAGCACTAGTGTAAATGGTAAAATTGTCCTTCACCAGCTGCATAGCAGACTCGTAAGGAATCGCATATCTTGGCTGGATCACTCTCAACACGTTTTCGTTTTTGTAGGCACTAGTCAAGACCAATGCCATTAAGAGAAATGCAGCAAACACCACTTTATGAATAGTTCTAGCCCTCCTATTCATATCTTGTACAATCCACGTACTTTGCTCTAGATATATATTGACCATTTCCAACAAGACAGTAGTAAGGCGGCAATTTAGAATCGTTTTTATGTACGCAGAAATAGCAACTGTCGTCGTGGCAACAAGTGCCCAAACAATTACACAAAATGACCTTAATAACTCTGCAAATGGCAACTTCTCAACACGACCTCGGCCACAGCTGACAAAGTTTAGTACTCGAAGTCGGTCCGTAACGGTTAGTGGAAACAGGTCAAGCACTGAGCCCTTGAATGTCTTTGTCATTGTTAGTTTTATTTGAAATGTGTGCATTCCCTGTTCCTCCGAGAGTGCGCCGTTTATGCAGACCGCATCATGAATTGTATTGGAAAGTGTGTAGCTGTAGTTTCGCATAACCTGCAACAATATCCTTGCATACTGAATGGAAAATTCTTCAAAGTCGTTAGTAGCCGACGGCAATGACGTGAGATTCTCGATGTATCCACATCCGTTAAGAAAATATTTAAATGGCGTGTCGTTCACGTTATCTCCAGCCACCTGAAATGACCAATGAGTTTCATTGTCTGGTGTTTGGAAAAAGGGTAACATCTGCACATCTCTGATGTTGATATTCCGCCACGCCACGATGGGTATTGAACTCAGCAGCTCTGCAGTTAATTTGCGATTAGTGTGCAATCTTACTGGGCGTACCTGCAGAGGCTGCTTCCAATTTGAGATGAAAATAAACGCTTCATCCGAAACGAGCCTTGACATTGCGCGCACACATTCCTCCTCTGCGTACTGATATATTACCTTTGACATCCAAGTTGTTAAATAATTTGCAAGTGCATTTTCGGATTTATGCATGTTGTCTGAAACTAATGCATTTATTTTAAGGTTTCTGGATAAAGGCAGCGTCACTCTGTTACCAAACTGTCCGCTCGAAAAATGCCACTGGTAGGGCAGCGATGTCTTTATTTGGGTTTTAGATTCGTCCGAAAAAATCAAACCTGGTGGGTGCAAGGCAATGTCAATATGACAACTCCATGGCCTGCTTTCTAACACAATCTGCTCATACTTTAGCTGTGTGGCTATTCCATGCCAAAGTGTTCGACTCTGATGACAGAATCTCCATTTGTCACAATTTGTCAGCATTGTGGTGAGATTGGGACCCAATTTGGTCGTCCAAGTGACAAAGTATCCAGTCGTTCTCCAAGGATCATATTCCTCTCCTATTACTACATTATAATCTCTTAAAATTATCGGCAACCTGGATATCATCAAGTCCAGATTCTGAAAATTTGCGACATTGACCAGACAGTTTCCGGATTCAAACGGTGTAGTAAAATTATCTATATAAATGAATTTATCCGGTTTTGGTATCAAAGCGTTCCGGCGAAAGAGTTCTTTGTCTACTGCAGCGGAGGCCATCTTCAGGTAGGCACTTTGAGTTACGCTATTTCCATAATAAATTGTAAAGTTGTCGGAGCGAATTCCTCGAAATTCCTTTAGTTTTAAACTACTACGTGAGGGAAGCACTATTACTACAATGGCGCATAGAAAAATTAAATGCATCTTTATCTAATTGTTGGAATCGCTTTCAGAATTAGTAAATATTTAATACTCTTTTTTATAACATAATTTTTTATTATGAATACTTTATCTGGGAATACTACGGGAGAAAGAACATATGGATGCTGCTTTGTTGATTAAATATTTTAGAAAATAATAATAATGGATTCAATTTGCCAAAGTGAGCATACATTGCCACATACTTCACATTTATCACATCTCTTGTTGTCAACTGCAATTATGATAATATGAAAACAAACCAAAAGGCATTACCACTTGAGGGCATTCATAAGCTTCAAGTTCTCGAATATTAAATTGAATTTTCCTTTCAAGTACTAAGCATCAAATTTAATATTTCTCCCATCCTCGCTTTCAATAGTGTATAAGTAAAGATTTTATGGAAAAGGTACTAGCTTTCGACTATGATGGACATGCCAATCTTAAATGACCCAACGTAGTAATGCGTGTTCATTACCATTCGACCCTGGTATTTTAGATATCACAGTACAGTTTGTATGTATTCAATTTCGAAGAGACACGTCGTCTTTTTAGTACTTCATCAATGCTTAAATGCAAACTTCCACGTATAGACGATGACAATGATGACGGAAATCCAAGATGTTTTGGCATTCCTATCGAGCTGCAGCAAGTTCCCATTAGCCTGATGAAATATTGATATGTAATATTGTACTTTAATTCTATAATAACGGTATCAATATTTGAAGTGTGTAATTCCAAAACACTCAGGAATACATATATTATGAATATTGAAATGTTCTTAACTAATCGAAAAGCAACCTGCGATCGAAAGTACAACAAGACATTATCTTCAGGCTTAAAAACAAGGATCTCGGCGTTTCAATTACCAATACGACTTAGGTCTCCATCATGTAAACAATCGTTGAATCATCAAATAATCAACAAACCCGTTTGTTCGTTGACGAGTATAGTGAACTTCAAAAATAACAAAAAACGAGACCTCCAACACTGTTGAATCTTCAAACAATGCGTGAAGATGCTGCGAACGGGGAAATGTAATAAATTTACTGTTACAATACAAGATCAACTCGGCATCGCTGTAATTTTGAATAATTGTCATAGTTTTGCGTCATTCAGGGAGGAATCTATGTATGTATGTATTTTTAGTATGCTAGGTAACTATTACAAAGGGTTGTTCTAGATTATAAAAGCGATTTAATTTTAACGAAATTTTCGAAGACAAATTTTTTTTGAATGATTTGTTCGTTCTATGTGGTAGCCCTGCTTCTTAACCCAGTTAGTAGCAGAATATACGGTCTTGATGAATGAAGGCGCCCATGCTGAGAGTAGACCCCCAGGATCAATTATTTATCCAACAGATTTCTAGAAAGTAGTCGACGATGGTGTACTAAGCACTACAATTAAAGCATGTAATTATTAAGATTTATGTATTGACGCGTTTCGTATTATTTAATTATTTCCTAATATGGGTTCACCTTGATTATCATGTTTTGCTTTAAATTAGTAAAGCGCATGCATACAGTAAGTAATAAGTAAGTATCTCAGCATTACCTAATACTCAAGGTAAAACTTTGGACTACATTTATCGGTGCCATTAACATCATATCTACATGCTTTATGTCAAAAATCCGGAAAACCAAAAATCCGGAAGTCCAAAAATCCGGAAATCCAAAAATCCGGAATTACAAAAATCCGGAAAGCCAAAAATCCGGAATCCAAAAATCCGGAAATCCAAAAATCCGTAAGTCAGAAAATTGGTAAACACGTACATTTTTATTCAAATAGATACAGTTCGGGCATCCTAACCCAACCGAACCTAACCGAACCTAACCTAACCGAACCTGACTTAATTTAAACTAATCTCTCGTTGATTTCTCTTCAATAGTTTTCCGGATTTTTGGACTTCCGGATTGTTGGATTCCGGATTTTTGGCTTTCCGGATTTTTAAAATTCCGGATTTTTGGATTTCCGGATTTTTGGACTTCCGGATTTTTGGATTTCCGGATTTTTGATACACCCCATATCTACATTGCACTATGAGTAAAGATCCATACTACTAAACAAGACTAGAACCAAGAGATTTTTTATGGTCTTCGATTTCGCCAAAAATTTGCACACTGGTAGATTTTGATGCGCTGATTTTGGATCTGCATTTTGTTAATAACTTTTTTACTCGTGGCGCCCCCTAGAAGGCAGAAAAGGCGGGAAATTTTTAGTCGTCAGAATTAGCTAAAAATTAGGTATTTGGTACTTCCAAGCACGCTAAATAACATGCTGGCAGCAGATTTTCAAAATTTTGATCGTGGCGCCCCCTAGAAGGCAAAAAGGCGGGAAATTTTTTGAAAGTTAAACCAGAATTAGCTGAAAATTAAGTATGTGGGACTATCAAACATGATGAATAACACGGTGAAAGCAGATTTTCAAAATTGCAGGACTATGTCAAAATTTATTAAATCATCATAATCTACAATTTTCGTTCATTAATCACTACAGTCTACACATGTCTACATATTCTTAATTTCAATGTGACAAACCGCCAACTACTTGATTTAGTAATCCCTACAGCTTACACATATCTACATATTCTTGCGTTGCTTGCTATATATATATACCAGAAATCATGTGAAACAGTAATTTCTTAAGTCTAGTTGTCGATGCCTTAGGTTATGCCACCCTGTTCATCAAAAGCAATAACTGTGCCTGCATGCATGCGCCAATCCAAATGCCCAAATTCATCATCCAGTTCCAAACCACTGCTTAAAGCTTCCTCACTCAGCGTAGCATGCATGCATGCATGGTCGTAAATATTCTAAGCAAAATATAAAATATCAGCGATATCTCAATAGACTGAGATCATCTTATTGTAACGTCAGTACTACCAGGGTTGTCTCATGGGCATCTACGAAATCGTCATAGCCAATCACCCCATATGTTGGAGGGGAAGTGTCAGGTGCATCATGTATTAACATTAACGTTCCAATGGGGTCATGTTTAGTTTATATTCTAAGTTTCAGCAAAATCGGAGCTTATTTGAAGTTTTCGTCTAATGGGGGGAGGGGAAGTGTCAGGTGCATCATGTATTAACATTAACGTTCCAATGGGGTCATGTTTAGTTTATATTCTAAGTTTCAGCAAAATCGGAGCTTATTTGAAGTTTTCGTCTAATGGGGGGAGGGGGAGTGTAAGGTGCATCATGTATTAACATTAACATTCTAACGGAGCCATGTTTAGTTTATATTCTAAGTTTCAGCAAAATCGGAGCTTATTTGAAGTTTTCGTCTAATGGGGGGAGGGGGAATGTCAGGTGCATCATTTATTAACATTAACATTCTAACGGAGCCATGTTTAGTTTATATTCTAAGTTTCAGCAAAATCGGAGCATATTTGAAGTTTTCGTCTAATGGGGGGAGGGGGAGTGTTAGGTGCATCATGTATTAACATTAACGTTCTAACGGGGTCATGTTAAGTTTATATTCTAAGTTTCAGCTGTATCGGAGCTTATTTGAAGTTTTCGTCTAATGGGGGGAGGGGGAATGTCAGGTGCATCATTTATTAACATTAACGTTCTAACGGGGTCATGTTAAGTTTATATTCTAAGTTTCAGCAAAATCGGAGCTTATTTGAAGTTTTCGTGAATTGGGGGGAGGGGGAATGTCAGGTGCATCATGTATTAACATTAACGTTCTAACGAAGCCATGTTTAGTTTATATTCTAAGTTTCAGCTGTATCGGAGCTTATTTGAAGTTTTCGTGTAATGGGGGGAGGGGGAATGTCAGGTGCATCATTTATTAACATTAACTTTCTAACGGAGCCATGTTTAGTTTATATTCTAAGTTTCAGCAAAATCGGAGGTCTACTTACTACCACTTTTTAGCCTCCGCCGTAATAAAGAAGCTACGGTATTGATCTTTATAATGTATACTTGCTTTCTCCCCCTGTGTCCAGACACACCCTTTCCGTCAAAACATTACACAAATCCAAAAGCAGTGTGAGAAGTGTGCTGAAGCAGAGAGGAGTAGAAGTGTGTTGTTACTACAGCAAAATGGACCTGACCAGGATATTTTGTGAGTAATTAGCTTATTTCAATTTAATTTCGATTTTAAGGTTGCAGCCAGCAATCCTTTACTAATTGTGCACATTTACCTACGATATACGGTAGTGTTTTTACCGTATTTGTTATGCGTGACGGTGTTTATATATTGTATTCATATAAGTTAATTACGACTGTTGTGACACTGGTTGGCTTTATATTCTTTGTTCCTTGATTGTTTGAGCCATAAATCAAACAAAGAAAGAGTTCAGATTGTGTTGGATATATCATATTTTCTTCCATTTAGAAAATGTAATAGATCCAATACAATCTTGGATGAAGCCAAATACGTGTCCATAACAATTCTGTATACCGTATTTTCTCTAATAAAAGCCGAGACCTATAAATTGGATAAAACAACATAGTATTCAAAATACATAGCTCAGCGTGTAGCAATGGGTGTACCAAATGTTTAGGGGAGTGGTATATTGATTAATTTCGGCCTCAATCATTAAAACTGATTATTTGATATTAATAATCAGTACTAACTTTGATACATTGAGCCCGGTATAACTTTGATCCGTGCTGACCGATTTTGTCGAAACTTTGCATACGGGAGTCTTAAGGGACAAACAAGCTCGGTATTAAGTTTCAGGTCAATTGGTCTGCAGATGTCAGAATAGGGGTCACGGAAAGGTCACCTTCTTTTAAATGGGTAAATATGAATGAATTTTAGGTGATCATTTTCTCCTCATGAACTACGGGCCAAATCTCGATACCTAGAACTTTACAGGTTAAAATCTTTCACTCACTTGAGAGCGTTGCATTATAGCATTGGTTGGAGTGGTTCTGTGAGCGCCAATTGGCATCGTAAATTCAAAGTGCAATTTGAACGCGCCGTCATTTAACTACGTATATTCAGTCGTTGTCTAATACAAGTATTTAACTTAGACTCAATGATTATCCAGCTCTGCATTTTTGCATGTTATTCATATATTCATAATAAGAAATAATAACTTTTCATGATTTAAAATTGTAGTCAAGACTAAAAAGAGAACGAGCAGTTAAAACGGTTACGACAGTTTGTGAGAGCTGTAATTGCATGATTTCAGGTATAATCTGGTGTTTTTCTTCTGCCCTTGGACTTTGCCCTGCGTTTTACGACGTTCCATGTTCGGTACCAACCTACAACCCCGGCCGTTCCAGTGAAATATTTGCAGCCGAGCAAGGGAGAAGTGATGCATTAACTATATGGGAGTACTTCGAGAATTCAATACAAAGAACATGCGACACCACAGGTTTGAAGTTTCCGCAACTGGTTATGATTTGGTTGAGGGACCAAGATGAACCGGGGTATTGTTCTCTAACTCAGATATGCAATCAAACAGCTTGTGTAGAACTTGGGCCCCCTCCGCACCTTTTCACGGAGGAGATTACAATACCGGCTGAATATCTTGACGTTGTCTTACGTCATGGCGGCACCCTCCAATTAAATATAACACACATGAAAACATCGTTACGTCAGAATGGAAATACACACAAACCCAGGAGAACCTCGGTACGCCAGCCTGGAAGTGCGCACATTCATGATGAATTCAAACGCTCAACCACACCTTGTGCAGAACAAATAAATAAGACCGCAAAACTGTGGGACTACCCGTTTAGCAATGAGTCCGTACTAGAATTTATTGATCAATGGGAAGTAGGAGCTTCATATTTTTTTCACAGCTACTGTGAACATGTTCGTATCAAAGACTTCACGTTCTACGTAGATGGGCCTTTGGACTTCTTTTGCAGTCGCTTAGCTGTTTGCAGCTATAACAAGTGTATCCTTTACAGTATGACAGCATTGAAATTTGCTACAGTTTTTCCGATTGGTTCATGTGCCTCAAACTTGTATCCAGACCTACCAGTTTGTTCCACGATCGAGTTAAACTCTTGGGCTTTCTCCCGTAGGACGAGGCGCCGCCCATTGCATTACCAGAGTGGACTGTTTCATTTGCCTTTTCACAAATACTGCGGCCCAGGTAAGTGATTGTTGTTTATTCTTATACCAATTTGCTTATCACTGCTTATAGTAACTAACTTGGATTGTGTAGTACCTTAATGATTTCGGTTTTGCAGGAACAGACGTAATTAAGGAGGACGACACCGGTGACCAACTGGAGAAGTTGATGCAGCCTGTAGGCAACATGATATTGCGTATATGCTTGGTGAGGATCCAGCTAATGCGGACGCTGAATTGCTTCGAAATGTTTGGGCAACAGGTAGCCTGTACTACTATCCATTTTGGTTAGCAATGACCACAAAACAAGCGTTTGAGGCTGTGACTGGTAAAGCCTACACATCATCACTCTACGTTACCCCGGTTGGAACTTCCGCTACATTTGCTCACTATTTCTACTTCAAGTCGGTCTTTGCTGGCCTTGAAACACAAAGCATGCAGATGGAGATACTTAGAGAGAAGGAACTAGCTTGGAGGGATGCAGTTTTAGACATTTGGAGAAGTCAGTGTTACGCCCAAAAACGATCTGGGAGCGATGAAGAAGACATGTCAGAAAAACCATTGGACAATAATCCCACGGCGGCTCCTGCAACCTCATCAGAAACAAGAAGCTCCGACTTCGAAGAAACCGACGACTACAACGCCGGCATTACAATCCCGTCAGATTAACCTGCACCGCCATCAACGATGCAAGGCTGCAGAGTTGTAATTAATGAAATTTTAACAGATGACGGATTACACTCCACATCATTTGTGGAGCTTCTGAAAATTTGCCCAAAAGGAATTCAAAACAAAGTGGTATCTCTGAAGCATTATTACTTAGTAATCATACAGGCAGGAGATCCACCAAGATTACATGTGTTCATTGATTTAAGTAAGGAAAGTTTGGTTGCCTTACTGGAAAATACTCAAACTACGACAGGACTGAAATCGACAAACAACTATTACTTCGTTGTGGGTTCAACAAATGTTAAGGATAAGAACCTGAACTTGTATTTCACTCACGGGGGAAGAAATGGAATTCTTTCAGGAAGCAATAACGACGACACATACTCTGTTGTTTTGCTTAGAACGGAAGTAATGGAAGAATTTGCAGCTAAATTCAAGCCTGCATTACCGTTGCCGTTATCAGTAGAAGACATAGAATTCATTGGAATCGCTAGGCAGGACATTGTTACCTACGGGGAACCATGTAACACGCTTAAATGCTCAGCGTTCATGAAGTGGAATACTGGACTAATACAGATGGATGAATATTCGAAAATTGCTTCTATTCCCGACCAATCCGATGACAAAACAATCCGTTCTATAAATCGTTGCTCACAAAATAATAACCCTATGCAACAGGAAAGCTGGGAAACATCCACTCAGTCACCTTTAAGAAAAAATGATTGCAGTGCTAAATTGGACCCGTTGTATGTCTTCAAAAAAGGATGCTCACTTCAAAGTTCCGCGCAGTATGTAATAATGAATGTAAGAACTTTTTTTAAAGCATACAAACAAGAGACCATTCCAGGTTTATTGGATGGGGGCGAAACCGAACTAACGTCTAAAGCAACAGGGGTGTCTGTTACAACTGTGAATCGCATTAACGTCAGGCATGAAAAAGGTGTCATTCAAACACCAAGGGGGCGAAAACGAAAACGAATCGCTCCAGCTATTTGTCGTTTCACTGCAGCCGATAAAAAAAACATTCAGGACTATATTCAAAACAAGTTTAAGGAAAACATGCCACCGTATTTTGAAGATATATATGACAATACTCAGCAGCATCTGAATAAACAAACCCCACCCCGTGCAATGTGCGGAAAAAACACGTTCAGGAAGCTGTTGTACATGATGGGATTCCATTACGGAAGAATTGACGCTCTTCTGGTCGTACTCGAGAGGCCGGATATCGTTGTAAAAAGAACAGTGTTTCTCAAGAAGATGAGGGCAAATGATAGAAGCGAGGAGCCGAAACCTGTCATATACACAGGTAAGTTATCGCACCATTTGCAAGATCAAATCAAACGACTGTTTTCGAACTATGCATTAATTTTTAAATTCTAGACGAGTCGTGGATAGATCCGCACTCAAGATCAGGAAAAGCTTGGGTACCAAGGGCAAACCAATTTGATTATGCAGAGAAAAAAAAGTATACCTATCAGAAGCACCATGCCAACAGAGGAAAAAGAATAATAATGGTTCATGCCGGTAAGTGGCGCATTCCTCTCTCTTCAATACACAGTAGAAGAAAATCTCAACGTTTGTTATTGCTCATAGGTGGACCGAATGGCTTGATACTAAATAGTCAAAGGGTGTATCCGGTTGGAGGTTCTAAGGAGTATGGAGATTATCATGACAATATTGATTCAACGTTTTATTTTGCTTGGTTTCGTACTCTCTGTGTCAACATTAAAGAAGAATATGGGGATTCGCTAATTGTAATTGATAATGCTCCTTACCACACAAAGAGCGATGCGCCAAAGTCAGGGGCAAGAAAAAAGGAATTGGAAGAATACCTTAATAAAGTGGATAAAGAAGGAACCTTCACTGGTTTTGACAACGGCAAGAAGTATCTTCGTTGGGAACTATGGCAAATGGTAATGCAGTACAAAAAAGATAATACCGATCATTATCTCATAGACAGACTTGCAAAGGAATACAATCACACTGTTATCAGGTACTGAACCAACCAAAAGAGTGACAACTAATATATATTTAATAATATTTATAAACTAAATTTTAATGTTCTTGATGTATCTAGACTGCCACCACATCAGTGCAATTTTAATCCGGTTAATAATCCACTTTTTACTTATTATTTCATTATTATTACTATTTTACTATTTGGAAATAATTGGAAACTTCAATCCCTATGTCATTTTTGTTTAGATTGAAATGCTATGGGCTGATGGAAAGGAATATGTTCGCAAGAACAACCGCGATCAAAAAATTGAAACAGTGCAGAAGTTAATTTCGGATTACTTTACAACATATCCAGTGGATCGGTGGCGAAACCTTGTGGCTCATACCGACAGGTATAATTACAAATTACTGCATGCTGAACCATTTATATAACCGGTGGTGTATATCAAGTTTTGATCCATTCAGATTGCGAGACGAGTACTGGAAGAACGATAAACTGTATGACGATTTCTTAGATGCCCATGAGAATACCCTGGCAAGACTTGCATCACAATCAGATGATTGTAGTCTATTATGATATCGCTTATGTTTTATATTTTGCTTTTTAGAATATTGACGACCATGCTACGCTGAGTGAGGAAGCTGGAAGCAGTGATTTGGAACTGGATGATGAATTTGGCCCATTGGATTGTCGCATGTATGCAGGCACAGATATTGCCTTTGATGAACAGGGTGACATTACCTCAGGAGAAGAAGGCATCCGCAACTAGACTTACGAAATACTTGTTTCATATGATTTCTGATGGTCAATATTTATATATTGCGTTGACTGCAATTTGCAGGTTTGCATCAGAATCGGTGAAAATAGTTTGAAAGCGTATGATACTTGAAATCTCACCTAACCAAAAATTTGTAGACAAGTGTAGACTATAGTGATTAATATAACAAGTAGTTGACGGTTTGTCACATTAAAACTAAGAATATGTAGACATGTGTAGACTGTAGTAATTATTGAAGCAAGCAGTTGACGGTTCGTCACATTGAAATTAAGAATATGTAGACATGTGTAAGCTGTAGTGATTAATGAAGCAAGTAGTTGCCTTTTTGTCATATTAAAATTAAGAATTTGCAGAAATGTGTAGACTGTAGTAATTATTGAAGCAAATAGTTGACGGTTTGTCATATTAAAATTAAGAATTTGCAGACATGTGTAGACTGTAGTAATTATTGAAGCAAATAGTTGACGGTTCGTAACATTGAAATTAAGAATATGTAGACATGTGTAGACTGTAGTAACTATTGAAGCAAGTAGTTGACGGTTCGTCACATTGAAATTAAGAATATGCAGACATGTGTAAGCTGTAGTGATTAATAAATCAAGTTGTTGGCGGTTTGTCACATTGAAATTAAGAATTTGTAGATATGTGTAAGCTGTAGGGATTACTAAATCAAGTAGTTGGCGGTTTGTCACATTGAAATTAAGAATATGTAGACATGTGTAGACTGTAGTGATTAATGAACGAAAATTGTAGATTATGATGATTTAATAAATTTTGACATAGTCCTGCAATTTTGAAAATCTGCTTTCACCGTGTTATTCATCATGTTTGATAGTCCCACATACTTAATTTTCAGCTAATTCTGGTTTAACTTTCAAAAAATTTCCCGCCTTTTTGCCTTCTAGGGGGCGCCACGATCAAAATTGTGAAAATCTGCTGCCACCATGTTATTCAGCGTGCTTGGAAGTACCAAATACTTAATTTTCAGCTAATTCTGACGACTAACATTTTCCAGCCTTTTTTGCCATCTAGGGGGCGCCACGATCAAGATTGTGAAAATCTACTGCCACCATGTTATTCAGCGTGCTTGTAAGTACCAAATACCTAATTTTTAGCTAATTCTGACGACTAAAAATTTCCCGCCTTTTCTGCCTTCTAGGGGGCGCCACGAGTAAAAAAGTTATTAACAAAATGCAGATCCAAAATCAGCGCATCAAAATCTACCAGTGTGCAAATTTTTGCCGTAATCGAAGACCATAAAAAATCTCGTGGTTCTAGTCTTGTTTAGTAGTATGGATCTTTACAACCAACGATTATACATTGATGTCCAACGATAAATATCGAATTAACTTGGTCTACACTTCCTTTTATGTATTTTTAAAAACGACGCTTGTCTGAAAATGTATGTTATTAGACTAATTAAACGCAAGAATCGATACTCTAATTGTCTAGGGTAATAAATTTGGATTTCGCAGTGTCACCCTTTCCGCCACGCGTTGTCATCAGTTGTTACAATGAACTTGCCTTTTTAGGATTAATTATGTGGGGTATTTGGTCTGCAAAATCCACAGACAAATTGATCGATATAACGACAGACATGTATGGAATCACAACCGTTTTATCAAAGGTTTGATAGTTGCGTCAACAATGACACCGATAAATTATTCAGGAGCCATTTGAAACTATTATTACTGATGAATAGTTAACGACTCCTCACATGAGAAACTATTGTACTAAAGGATTTCTTCATAAGAGAGAGATATAGTTCCACGCCATTCATCATCCACCTGTGCCAATTTGTTCTCGTAGATAAATTAGGTTTGGCCCTTCTGCTGCTATCAATGAATACTATTATATGTGTAATGGAAATGTATTTTGGAGTGATTTTTTAAGATATTTACATATGTTTACAATATTTTTGCATTGGATTTAAATTTGAGCTAGAAGTGTCTACCTGAGTCTTAGCATTATTCTCCATAAGACATAAAATTGCCTACCTGACAGAGTGTATGATACACATGCATTAACGAAATTTTTATACAGAACAAATCCTTTTTACATGCCTTTGCTGTATTCAAACTCATTCAAGCACAATTTGTAGGCGCCTGGGTTTCAAAGTGGAAGTTTTGTGAAATGATTTGTCGAGAAACTGATGAGTCCCAAGCTGACTTAAGTAAAATTTAAACTTTGATGAACGCAGTCTTAGTGAATGCAATTTTAATTGAGCGAGAGTGAGAATGGCACTCGGTACGAATTAAATTGTGAACTGTAGCGCATGATTTAATAAGAGAAACTATAAATTGTATTTATTATTCGACTAATTCATTGAGAATATAATATTCGGCCATTTAAACCAAATACTAGTTAATAACCTAGCCTGGCTGCAAGGCGTGAACGACTCGTGACCAGCCCGGAAATAATTAATAATTTACAATTGGCGCAGTCTGACGTAACGTGTGAAAAGGACAACAAAGAAATTAGTTAAAGGTCCAGATCATTCAGGCGTCCCTTATGGACTCACCTTCATGCCCAGAGCCCTGGAAGCGAAGCAACACGACATCCCCCCTCGGCAAGCGGCACATCTGATGCTGGTTATGATTGCCGGGAGGTTCAAAGGAGTCAGCTTATGCACACGACCTTTGACCCTCGACAGAACCCACAGAAAGAGAAATATGTGAGTTTGACTAACAGTAAACCCCGTGCAACTCAAACTCGAAATAGATTTTTTCCATAATGACCATAATTTTAAGTTTTTACTTAAAACTCTTAAGGAGGAGTGCCACTGGAAAACGACTGTACGGGAACCGGTGGATAGTTTCACGGGTAACGGTAAGGACTCCTTCAGCTTCAGGAAAACGGGAGAGGACCTGGTAACGCTCCTGGACCCGACCGGGAAAACGCTCAGAGATCTCCTTGACGGGAGAAGATCTTGGCTGGAATCCTCTCAAGACGACGAATACCAGGATTAGTCTGTTTTTGGTGGAGAACCAAAAACCGGAGAGGAGGAATGGGCGACTAAAATAAATTTCACTGTGATGAGTAGAGTTTTTACCACATATTCTCACACCTTCTCTAGATCTCACTCCCGTCCCAAAAATTATACGACAGTCTGCTGTCGTTGATTAGATGCTTCTTACCGATCTGTGGAACCAAAGAATCCAGAAATCTTTTGGAACGCTTCAGGAAACCGCTTTCCAAAATACGAGAAAATTAAACTGACTGAGAAAAAGACAACTTTACTGAATGAAATGATTAATATCATTTGATAATGGGAGCTTTGAGAACTTAATGTTGTTTTATTGGCGGCTTCATTTCAAACGTTACGTGAGAAATTGTATGACATACACTCTCTTGTTATTTCACAGTATGTAAGTCTCTCTCAATTCGTATTATCTAGTTGTTTACGTTATACGGACATACAATTAGGCCATTTTACTTCCTACGATCAGTACCTTTTTATTAATAAATATAAGTACGGTGGCATTGAACAAACAGGATCTATTCGGTATGCGTGTAGTAATAATAATTTGGTACCTAATTATGATCAAACAAAACCAGAGGTGTATATTCAAGATTATGATTGCACTGGTCTCTATGCAATGGCAAAGGAAGGCCCATTGCCTACTGGCTCTTATCAATTTATTTCAAATGAAGAAATGCTGGTGCTCACATCAAATAACCCTGTAAAATTTATATATGAGTTCGACATTAATGGCGATCAAGGATATTTTTGTGACGTGGATCTTGAAATAAGCGCCGGCATTCATGAAAAGTTTTTTGATTATCCTATAATTCCATACCATCGTAGCATTAGTTTAGATGAATTAAGCCCCAGGCAGAGAAGACTAAATGAATAAAAACTAGAGACTTTAAACTGTTTGGTGGCAACATTATTATCACTTTTAATTGAAGAGGCAATTTTGTTCATATGCGAAAGTGACTGAATAAGTATGGCAAAAGTGTATAAATTAATAGAAGTGGAAAAATACAAAGAGTTAACTGGAGCTACTGAGTTACCTGAGATCATCGCAGATTCAGAGTTGGACAAAGTCACCGCTAGAAATAACTGAAAGCACACCTTAATCGGAGGAAAGTAAATACATTCCAGCACTAAAGAAACAAGTAAGTGGAGCCCCCAAATAAATTTTTATTCGCAGATTGGATTACTTTTGAGGATTTATTTAACGAGTACGAGCGTGAAAAAACACACAAGAAGAAGGTATGAAAATCTTCGGTTACCTGGTGCATTTGGTGCAACATCAGGCGTATTAAAGCAAGGAAAATTTAAAAATAAACAGTTAGTGAAAGAGGAACTGCGTAGTTTGGAACACTATTCTCTTCACAAACCACGAAGATATAATTTTGAAAGAAGAAAATTTGTTGTGAATGGACCCAATCAAATCTATTGCAGCGATTTAATATCGCTTGAAAATGTTGCAAAGTTTAATAGTGGTTTTCGTTTCCCTTGTACATTCATGGACACCTACAATAAGTACTTATAAGCACTGCAAAAATAAAGGACAAGAACCCGGAAACTGTGCGAAAAGCATTGATCCCTATTTTTAAAAAAGCGAGAATAAAACCAGGCACATTATTAGAGACTGATGGTGGAATGGAGTATTGGGGCAAACAGATACAAAAATATTTTAAAGAGCAAGGCATAAAACATTATACGAGAACAACAAAGCTCCACTCTAACATTTGTGAATGGCTTAATAGAAAATTTTTGCAAAAACTGGCAAGATGGCAAACTTTTGCAAATACTAAAATATGGATTGATGTGATACATCAAATTGTAGAGCTCTACAATTTAGAAGTTCACGCAACGATAAAACTGGCGATTGTAGAGGCACGAAAACAAAAAATGCTAATATCTTATGGAGTAACATGCACAAAAGCGAAATAAAACGCCTTCAAAAATATCCTATTCTACAAATTAATGATATTGTAAAAATAAGCGATGAAAAAGAGCGATGGCAAAACTACACCGTCCACCTCCTCAAAATCAGAGAAACATATATTCTCAAAATGTCGGAAAGGGAAGGAAAATCTACTAAAGGTAGATAGGTGTGTGTGTGTCTTTGTATGCACACATTTTGTTCTTGCTTTGGATTCAAATTTCAATGCAACAGGTTACTGTTGCATTTGTGTACGCATCTTTATGTACCAATCTTACTTACGTTAGATACACAAATATGCGCACACAAATACAACAGCAACCTGTTCCACTGAAATTTGAATGTAAAGAATACAAAATGAAAAATGTGTGTTTGAGAATGTATGCATTTATGTATGTGCGTGCCTTCCTCAAGATGATGGTTTTGCTGGTGATGCGTGTATATCTTGCTTGTGGGTACAGCCTGGTATTATTATCTGAACGAGAACTCACTTATACTAGGGTGGAATGTACTCTTTACTCAACAAAAAGTGGTAATCCTTTTTTTAAAGCTTAACATGAGAAAGCAGCATACTTTACGTGGTAGAATGTGCCGTGGACAGCAACGTCAAAATTTTATTATAAAACAATAGCAATATGCACACGTGAGAATGGTCAAATAATGCACACTCATAATAATATTAAGCCTGTATCTCATAATGGCAATTCCCCCATAGTCAAAGTGGCCGGGCGATCTCCTGAGCATTAATACCTCTGCACTATTGGTTCCTACGCTCTCATATCATCTAAACTACACACAACTGTCCTCCACCACAACCACCACTTTTTTAAAGTTGAATAGTTAAACAGTGCTTTTTAATTTTTTAAAGTATAGAGCACCACATCTTGTAGAGCAGAATTTGGTGATTCTGCCAGTGTATTCATTATAGCTGCACGACTACTACGAAAAATTCCTTATTGATTTTAGTGAGTGAACTGTTGTCGTGCCTGATTGTCATTTGATTACATTGATTATAAGTATTTACTAAAATCAATAAGGAATTTTTGGTAGTACTCGTACAGCTGTGGTGAATATACTGGTAGAATCACCAAATTCTGCTCTACAAGATGTGGTGCTCTTTACTTGTGAAAAGCCACGGACACTATTCACTGACTAATTTTAAAAATCATGGCATTGCAGAAAAATAACCTGATATCTACCCCACGGCTAACAGTAGCGTACCCATTAGAAGGAATTTTTAGCTAACAACCTGCAGCACGGTGTAAATGTATAGCAGATAGTCAATTTCAATTGTTATATGTATAATAGTGCTTCATGTATAATTAGTTTCTGTGCTATATAGCTCATAAGTTGATAAAATTATAATTGAAAATGTGTTTCATTTACTTCCAAAATGGTATACACAAGCATTTCGATGTGCTGCTTAAAAATTATCTTCAAAATAATTGCTGAACTGAATATCATATATGTATACCAATTACACATTAATTAACCTTTAATTAAAGCTATAATTAGCTTTCTTTAAAAAATTGTGTTACCTATTGAAATTAGGCCAAATCGGTCAACGTTACCGTTAAAAACCGTTACAAACTAAAAAATAACATACTAGCATATGTATATGTGTGATACATGATTATGGTGTCCTTTTTCACCAAACTACCGAATCTGATGTCAGATTCTGAAAATTTCTAACGGTTAACGGACAGTTCTTGTTTTTGACGACTACTACTAAATTATATGAAATATTAAAAATCTCCTTTTGCAAAATAGAACATAGAACAATAGGACTAATAATACTGAATAACAGTATCAACGGTTAACTTTTACCGTTAGTGAGCGTTACTACTTCAAAATTTTAAGATAGGACCGACCATACATGTGTGACACATGATTATAGGTTGTTTTTCACCAAACCACCGAATCTGATGTCAGATTTTGAAAATTCCTAACGGTTAACGACCGTTTGTAATTTTTCGATTGCTACTAAACAAATAAGAATATTCAATATCCGATTTCGACAAACCACTGCATATTACTATAGGACTACGAATACTGAATAACAGTATCAATGGATAGCTTTTACCGTTAAAAACCGTTACAACTTTAAAACGTTAGCATAGGACCATACATATGTGACACATAATCATATGATTCATAAGTTATTTGTTCACCAAACCACCGAATATGATTTCGTATTTTGAAAATTCCTAACGGTCAACGGACGTTTTTTAGTTTTTTAGAATTCTTCGTTACATGGGTTCAAAGGTTTACCTTTTTATTAAATGAACAGTTTATTCCCAGTTTTTAAGTAACCAACTTGAATGGGAAATCCAGTCGTGCAATGGAGAGGCCCTTTAATAACTGACGAAAAATAGTAGAAGCGTTGATGAGGTTCCATTTAAGAGTGAGTGAAAGTTTCCGTAAACAGCCCATCTTGTACAGTGCCATGAAAAAACCACACTCGGTTCACAGATTTTAAATACTCTGCTGTGAAACAAATCATAACCCTTCTGCTCCTTCCAATGCAAGTGCCGCCCACCTCCCCCCACCACCATCATCATCATCAACTTCTCCAACCGCATTGTGGTAATCCGTTAAAAGTGTGTTGGCTGATTTTCCATACTGACCATACATGGTACAAATACGTACGTGTGTAATTTGTGCGTTCAACTGACGATACATGATAATAATACATACCATACTTACACATGTCGTAACATCTATCTTTAACATATTACTCATATTGATCACGAACATTTGTGCCACCAATTTGTAACGCGCTTAATTCTGGAGTAGCTTAAAAATATTGCTAATAAGAAAGCGAGATTCCACTAAAACGATAATCAGGAAGCAGAGAGAATTGGAACTGGTAGCCACCAAATGGGCTGGGGCAACGCTGATTAACGTTTAGCTACATTTTCAGACGTTATTTCATGTGCAATTGCATTTGTATTCTTGCATGAAAAAAACTCTGAATGAGAGATGCAACTGTCTACTGTAAACCGGTCTACAGTTTCACGGTTTTTAATCGTAGGCATTCTGATGTCGACAACAAAACAATCGCATGAATCGAGTTATATTTGACAGATTTTATCTGTCTTAAGAGCTCTGGCAAGATTGAAGCAGAAGTGTTCTAACGTATATGCCAATAAATTTGGGGCTTAGAATTCTGTTTTGGCAAGTTCAACGGCAGGTATCAAGAACTTTTACCTACCAACAATGCTCTGAAATATGGATTAGATAGAAAGTTGATAGATTTTGTGTTGAATAATTAATTTTGAATGTAGTAAAATGCAAAAATTACTAAAACGTTATTTGGCCGACATAAAGCTAAACCTAGGCGTCTTGTTAAACCTACTCAATTAACACTATTTACTTGTCTTTGTATTTCTTGCCGACAAGATAAATTATGACATTTTTGCTCTTCAATGCCACTTGTTTGACATAAGCGTAATTGACATTTCTTTAGTTTATGGTTTCCAGAAAGCGTTTAAGCCAAAATGTTTGATTCATTTTCGCATTTTGCGTCTCGCAAAATGCTGTTATACATTTCAGCAATTATGAATAGCTGGTACGTCAATAAATTGAAATTTTGGCCCTTAGCTGCCACGACTTCCCGTTCAGGTTTGAATCCAAAATGGTATGACATTCACGAACCTGTTTTATCTTTCCAACATGTGCAGTATATTTCAGCATTTGAAATATTAATGTTTGAATTATTACGTGGTGGTATGAATCTAAGGCGTGTGTAATGAATGTATTACTACAGGTCGTGAAGCAGTATGTGCGGTTTTTATTAATAGTTCAAATACAAGCAGATAAAATGGAAATGGCGTGAAATTTAATTGTACACTTATATAACACGCATTTATTATCTAATAGAAGGCTCCTCCACGGCTAATGTGGGTGGAAACGACCCCTTCGAAACGTTAGGTAACCTACTATCCCTCCTCCTTGTGACCATAGCCTTGTGGGACTGATTGTCACGGCGGATCAAGTGTAAATGCCAGAAAAATTTGACCGTTTGTGTTCACTACAATGCATTCCCACCGGGAATGCGGTATATCCTAATATTCCTTACGAGCTGTGATCTCCGCATCTGCTGGTTTTGCCTTATATATGCTAAAAAAAATAAATTGTCGTTATTAAAAGTATTCAGCCTGATGCTGACAACTAACTGTAAGATGAGGTGGAAATGTTTTGAAATTGTTCTCTACATTACATTTTTATTGGAAATTGTCCGGTTAGTTTGGGTAAATTATACGTAGGAGAGCAGTATTTAGGTATGTAATAAATCAATACATAAGACCAATGTGATATTGGCTCAACATTCAATAATTAGTTTTGCTATTACTAATTGCAGCAGTAAGGATATTTTGAGTTGTGCATTAATAAATTTTTGACAAAGGCGATAGTAGATAACAATTCAATTTTGGCCAATTAAGCCATAACATGGCCGTACTATTTGGATACAATTTTATAATTTGCCTAAACATGTCATTTAATTGATGTGAGACTTGAGGGATATTTTATTTTCGAGCCATATTACAATGTCAAACAGTGATTTCCAGAGGAGCCGCTTCAAATGGAAATGCATATATGTGTCCTTATATAAGACGGATAAGCCTCATGGGATTTCACCGATTGTTTCGAATATTTATGTCTACGATTACTCACTACAAATGCCCAACTTCAGAGCAAAATGCGGTCAGCAAGACATACATTAAACAATAATAATGATGAAAAACTACCTGAAAATCTATATTTTGAAGGTGTTGCAGAAAAATATTGTGTCTGCCGTCAGCCGTTTTTCATATTGAAATCGGATCTTGTGCAACGTTTTCATCCTGGCGACAGAAATGTTTTAGTTATGTGTTTTAATTAAACGCACATGAAAGCTTCAAAAGCTCAATGACGTTTTGACCGTTTTAAGTAAGTACATCAAAATTGTTAGAAAGTTTCAGAATCAGTTTTGAAAAGCATACTATCAAAATTTTGGAATTAATTTAAAGTTAGAATCAAAGACAAACAAATAACTCTGCCGCGCCAGGTACCTGCTCATAATTATATTTACTGATGGGCAACATTTTCCAATGACGGTGTTTCGGTGGTACGGTGCTGATACAATGTACTGCCAACAATGATTTTTAGTACTACGAAGTCATTAGTTTGTCCGTAAGCAAAATTTAAACGAGGAAATGATAAATTTTATTTATTTTAAATTGTATATATTGTATTGAATTTACCTTTAGTTATTCATCGTTTCTGCCTTAATATATAATTTCATACAGTTGAATATATTATAACGAAAAATTTATAAAGTGATTATGCATTGCATGCTTTGTTGTTTATCGGATAGCTAGTGCTTCATTATGGAGTCGAAAAGCTTTTTTGCGACCTGAGTATGCGTAATACATACAAGAGATGTCTTGGCCTTATAATGGTGAGTCTTTCATTCAATTTTAGTACGTAATAATGAGGTGGAGGTGTGATGTTGTAAAAGCATCAACATTTCAATAGTTCAAATAATATTTGAGATTTCTGCTGTTTTTTTTGGAAATGACGACAAGCAATGTAGTGCTTGCAAGCAATTGAACCATGTGATTGGGATAAATGTACCTATAATGCAGAACATTACAGCAGCGTATTTATTGTCTTCTATGTGCTGCGGCTTGGGCTTCTCCGCTTTAGCTTCAGTAGTTTCTAGTTCCACACTTGATGAGTTTTATCTGTAATGTAAGTGATTTAAAAAAGAATCAAGGCAGATGAGTAGATTGCTTTTAATCGTTACGTAATGTCCATTTTTCCACGTACGATACAAGCAATTATGAGAAATGTGATGTGAAATGGGTATACTGGAAAAAGGGAGATGTTTCAACGCAACGTCATACAATAAATGTTGTGCCTCATTTTAGAAAATGTATTGGTTAGGTCGCTGATTACATTCTCATACATTCTGAGTATAATTGAACCACCAAAACTGTTGAAATTGGAGGTTCTAACTATATAGGTAAGAAGCCATTTCAGCTTCCATGGTATGTGTTGTATGCATTAAAGGCTCACATTTTCCGTTTTGGGACTGTCCAGTAGTTACTTGATCATGAAAGCGCTAAATATGAATTCCTGTTGTCGAGCCAGGAATATACATGCACACATGTGCACATCACTTCTTGGTCTAAACTGTTTGGATGTTTGGTTGGAGGACTTTCAAAGACCAAGATAACTGTCAACTTGGCTCTCCCATTTTTAACTGAGATACTTCCAGTGCAAATTTCGTCAAGATTGACATTGGTCCTAAAAATGATTGGATGAAATTAAATAACAAAAGAAAATAATTAGAACTTATTCATGAAATCAAACACACGTAAAAAATAATTAATTAATTAGATTGAGGAAGAGTAAAATTCATGTTTGCACGGCCAGTTTGTAATCGAATTAAAGTTGCTCAATGCGTTATGAGGTTAGTTTACGAAAATGTACAGACAACCGTGAAATGTTTAAGAGTTTTCAGATAAATTGGAACCTTCTACTTAAAGAAATGAAATAATCCTGCTTAGAAACAATATGCTTAATTGCTAAGTTATGACAATGATCAAGATATTAATGCCTGTCGTTTTCAACGGGCACGTTTGTAAAATTCTATTAGATGCAAGGTAACGTGGATTATTTAGTTTTCTAATTATTATGACCAATTTGTTAATTGATTTTATCTGGCGTTAGGTCTCAGGTGTGTCTAGCGAAGAGGACCGGTTAAATAAAGGAATCTTTTAAAAGGATATGGATTTATGCGAAATAATATTTTAAGAAAATTGTCAAATTATAGAGGCTTAACTGAAATTGCTCAAGGCGGTTATTTGTTACCTGACAAATGTATCTGTCTCATGTTTATCGAATGTATTCTAGTTTGCATATGCTATGTCGTAGCCGTGTAGGCAACTTGCATTATAGCAGAAGCGGCGATGAGCTACGAACCAAAAATACAGGGGCATTGCGATACAGTTATACTCAATGGAGTGTTTCCACTCGTTTGGAACTATTAGTTTGGGACTATGTTGTATTAAAGATATCATCTGTTAATGTTTACATTATTTTACGCTCCAAGTTGCGCTGGCTAGCGGAATACGAACGTGCTAGCTGTGCCTCGACGAATATTGGCTACAACATAGCATGAAAAAGATATGTAAGTTTAATTGCTGCTTTAATTCTTTGAGCAGCCTGATGGTTGAATAAAATCTCTTTACGTGTATCGATAAACTAGATACAAGCTTTAGTAGTTCCAATTTCGCAGCTTATAAGGGGATACCATATGCGTGATCAAACGAATATCTCTAAATATTAAAGTATAGCAATTCTGTTCAGCTATAAATGAATCAGCACGTTTTTTAAGCAGGCGTGTTCAAAAGACCATATATAATAAACAAGTTGCGCGAAACTACTTTGGACTGATTTAGAAGATCGTTAAGTGCTTTTTTGTAAAGATAAAGAAATATTGAAGAATTGTTCAATTTATTACAAACTTAATTCTTCTTTTTCGACAGTTTCTAATATTGTGATGATTGGAAGCATGGAAGATTTTACAAACAGTAAGCTTTTCAAAGGCGAAAGATTCGGTTTTTCATTTAAATACTGTAATCAATATTTTATTTTCACAGAATATATTTGTTCTCACAATGGGAGGGTCCAGGGTGGTGGACGAGAAATGTAGAATTTCGGGATTTGTTAGGGGTAAAAATATGCGGCGACAACAATGGCACCCTTGGATTTTGCTAAATGTGAAGTGGTTCGGACCTACACCCATTTATATGGGTGCTGATGGGCCAATCAAGCATATGTTGGAGGCTGTAAATCTCGAACTGAGAAATCAATTTTATGACACAATTTCTAAATGGTGTCTTAACTTGGCATGTCTTAATGAAAACAAACGCAAACGATGTGTTTGTTTTGTTTTAAAATGTACAGAGAAATGGGGAGGGAGATGTGGATAGTTTCTCCATTCGAGATTTAAAGCTTCCAATGTATGTTTGATTTGTCCGTACGCTCGCATATAAATGACTGGAGGTCCAAAACACTTAACATTTAGCAAAATCCAAGAGTGTCATTGTTTTCACCGCATATTTTTACCCCGAACAAGTCCCGAAATTTTAAACTTCTCGTCCACCACCCTGGACCCTCCCATTGTGAGTAGTACTCACTGAGTACAATGTATAATATAAGAACATTAAATACAATTTAAAGTCTGCATTAAGCTGATGGATTTTAGTTTCCTAATAGGTTGAAAGCCCGCACCATATTTTGGTCAGAAATAATTTTCCGTATTAAGTAATGTTGTGGAAAATTTGTACAACGAAACAAATTAATGTCGTAGTAGCATATTATGCGGATACGTATACATTCAAAGGATTACAATGCCGATAAAAACAATTGTTTACAAACCAGTAAAATAAACAATTACTGTTAATGGTTATTTTTACTATCACCATTGACGAACTACAGCATTACGTGTGGACAAGTAAAACTTTCTGTGTCGTAGGACAAATAGCCAAACCTAGTAGGCTATCTAACAGTCCACGCCGGCAATAATTCACAGTATGGCATCTATGACCCTCAACACCTTTGTTGGAGGAAAATGGGAAGAATGGATTAACCAAATTTGTAGATATAGAATAAAATCTTTAAGAAATTACACTGGTATGAAAGCAGATTTCCACAGAATTTTGTGAATTTTACAATCCTAGCACCAGGTATATATAGTATATAAATTATATATGCTGTACAATTTCAGTTATATTCGTATATAACAGATATCAATCTTCAGATATTGAAGGCGCCTTCATTGACACGCCGCAAAATGCATTGGCTATGCTCAGAGACTATTTTATACTTTGGGTTGATTAATTGAATTTTGCTATGGGTTTATGGAACTCCATATATTCTCTGTAAATATAGGAACCGAATTTTAATAAATGACAAACTGATCCCATATTTGAATTAGCCGATAAAGACTAACCATTATTTACGTAGTATATCATACGCGAAATTTCCGACAACGGGGTAAGATGAGAAAACGTGATAATGCAGTGGGCAACGCTTTATTTCAATCCAGTCGGACCAATTCTTGTGAAATTTTACAGTAACATTCTCTGGATGATCCTTCTCGGTGTTCCGTAGAGAAATCACTGAATTTTTATATCGAGCCAATTGGAGATGGATATTTGTTCAATGGGGGATACTTGGGATATTCCCGAGTGTCTATCCCTAATATATATCGGCATTCGAAGACATCTTCTTTAAATATTTAATGATTTCGCAACGGAACACCTAGAAGGAGCATCCAGAGAATGTTACTGTAAAATTTCACATGAATTGGTCCAATTGGATTGAAATAAAGCGTTGCCCACTACATTATCACGTTTTCTCATTTTACCCCGTTGACGGAAATTTTGCGTATGATATACTACGTCAATAATACTTAGTTTTTATCGGAGAATTCGAATAAGCCTCTAATTTTTCATTTTCTAAAAGTCGGTTCCATTATGTACAGATAACATATGGAGTTCCTCGTTTAGGATTGCTATCAACAAGCCACAAGTCCAAAAAGCCACAATCCAAAAATCCAATAAGCCACAATCATAAGTAGTACTAACCGCACATTTTTCTTTCTTTCTTCAGCCAAACCTAACCTCAGCTTACCTAAATTAGCCTAACCTAACACGAATTAAGCCTACTTAATAACAATTTCCTTGATTTTTCGAGTTGTGGCTTTTTGGATTGTGGTTTTTGGATTGTAGCTTTTTGGATTGTAGCTTTTTGGATTGTTGCTTTTTGGATTGTGCTTTTTGGATTGTTGCTTTTTGGATTGTGCTTTTTGGATTGTGGCTTTTTGATACACGCCGATCAGTGGATGTTTCACGGTTTCCTTGTGCGCATTGAAGAATGGGGCGAATATCAATCCGAATAGAAACTTTACTTGAACCCACATTTTACAATTTTGTCGCACCTCCCTTCGATATTGAAGATATTAAATGGCCTGAATATCCCAGCTAAAAACCAAATCATACTTATATACAAGGGTGTGTATCAAAAAGCCACAAGTCCAAAAAGCCACAATCCAAAAGGCCACAAATCCAAGAAGCCACAACTCGAAAAATCAAGGAAAGTGTTATTAAAAGGGACTCATTGGAGTTAGGTTAGGTTAATTTAATTTAGGTGAGATTAGGTTGGGTTAGAAAAGGAAAGAAAAGTGTACAGTTAATCGTAATTTTGATGGTGGCATATTGGATTTGTGGCTTTTTGGATTGTGGCTTTTTGGATTGTGGCTTTTTGGACTTGTGGCTTTTTGATAGCAATCATATACAAGCACGCATTTGTTAGTTGAAATATTTTATTGAATAGTAAGGGGTGACCCAACTAAAACTCATCGATTCCAGTGATTTGTCGAAAATATTCTGAGATGTGTCAAGACTCTGGTGGACAAGAAAACCTTGCTAAAAATAGCAATCGATAAACTGTTGTCGCAATGAGCCTTATACTAAATCAAGATTTCTTGAATTCCGTTTCTTGTTTTGGCAAGTGTGACAGGCACCTTTTGTTAGAATAAAAGCTATACAATAAAATTCGTGTGATCAAGGAAACCATGCAATATCTGCGTCAATGTATTCCGTATTTGGATCCTACTTTCCGTACTCCGAAATTCAAGTTGTATTTCCTTCATCAAAAAATCATCTGTGAAGGACACCTGTACAAGGTTGTGAAAAATCCTCTCATGCATGACCGTGGTCTGTATTTGTATGTATTTGGATTTTTATTCTACATTCTTTACGAGTTTAGGCGATGGTCAGTCCTGTGCTTAGAAGAACAAGATTCCGAGATTTTAAAAGAATGCAGTAGATGTAAACATAGCTGACGATTAAAATAAAAGTCAGACAGTTTAATTTATCCTTGCAGTCAGTATTTATTGTAGAAATTTTGTGAACGCATGTGCCAGCGAGCAGCTGCACATTATTAACTACCGGAAGCATGAAATGCTTGAAAGGTAGTTATAGCGATTGATCTGTTTGTCTGTCTGTCTGTCTGTCTGTCTGTCTGTCTGTCCGTACGCACTCTAACTTCCGTACACATTGACCGATTTGGGCCAAATTTGGTATACATATACCTTGGCCCATAAGGACCTTCCCTATTGATTTTCAGCCATGTACCTCATCCTTGACCGGAAGTATGGAGGTCGGCGTCGTCGAGGTTGGTGGGGGTGACCAAGTGGTCAAAAAAATTTGTTATCTTAATCGATAGAGGAGTTCAAGACGATCATTTTTTGTCAAGGCACCATGGGTCAAATCGGTGACCTGGCGGTGGGGTGGGCCGTCGAAGGTATGGGGTCCCCAGTCGTCAAAATATTTTATGCCATAAATCGATGGGGATGGTCAATTTGCGCCACAAAAATCTAGTATAATGGTCAAATATGTTTCCAAATTTGTTATTTTTGCATTCATCATTCTTCCGGTAGTTATGTATTAAAGGTTACACCTTACTAGTTATTCATGCATATGTAAGACAGATAACAAGCTTAATTTTTGTCAGTTCAATTGTAAACAATTAATTTGCTAGTTTTATAAATATTACCAAAATTACATTGATGCATTTAAGGGTTGTTATTTTGTTTCTACGCTCATTGAGAGAACATTAGTATGGAGGTTCATTATTCGGCGTTCTGTAGGTGCTAAAAATCGCAAGACAACATTGGTTTAACATCATATATGCATTTCCCTATGATCACAACCAATGATTGTCCATTGGTACGTCCAGCGATAAATATCGACTTAACTACAAATCTTCGCTTTCATTGAAGCATTTTTGAACAAATCAGGTTTGTCTGTAAATTTATATTATTAGACTGATTAAACGTTGCTAGAATCGATACTCTGACTCTCTGCAAGCTTCCGGCAGGTAATAAGTAGAGAAGGAAATTTGGGTTTGGCTTTATCACCCTTTCCGCCACGCGTTGTCATATGAGTAATTACTGTGAGTTTGCTATCTAACGCTGAATCAAGTGGTGTATTTGTTCTGGAAGGTCAATAGATCAACTTGGTAGGGACAACGACAGACATTAGGAATCACAACGGTTTTATCATAGGTTTAATACGTGTTTGTGTATTTAAAAATAGTTGTCAGCAACCCGTTGCGTGAACTTGGACGCCCCTAAGTTATTCAGGAGCCATTTGAAATTATTAATGCCACACAGGTTGGTTCGTCATATGTAAGGTTGGTTTGTCTTGTCGAATTAAGGTTGGTCTGCAATAATTTGTTTCTGTGTTTTAACTTCAAAATATGAGCTTCATTTTACTATATCTTTTATTGCAAAACTAGACTCTGAGTTGTGACTCTTGCTTGTAATCTATAATGAAATTACATACAACATTTCAATATGCGAATATTTTAAATTACTGCCACGTGACTGCAATTCTAACCGTATTGTACTGCATCTCCAAGTTGCTTCAGGAAAATTAAATGTTAAATCGCATCGGTACGATTTATATTTGGACATGTCATAGAATCATAGGGAATTTAGGTAGTTACGAGAAAGTGTAAATCTTATATTAAACATAACATTGTGATGAATTTATCGCATTTCTCCCAAACACCTAAGCTATTAAAGGCTTTCACACATAAAAGATGGCACTAATTTTACTTTCCATCAGCACAATTCTTGGACTTCCGACGAAACAGTTGGTTTGAATATAATTCATGTTGATACACAAATACAGATTTTGGTTCCATTGATGCCTTGTTAAATATCTTACCTTATTTTTTATGTCAAGGGAAATCGACATGCAGTATGCAGCATGAATGTGGATAGAGAGCGATAGATTGGCAATCCTTTAACTTAATCGTCTTACCGTGACGGTGTCAAGACACGTAGTGTTACGTTGCGTTGAAACTTTAGGTTGGGTGTTTAGAGGTTTCGTCCATGCTGAACAAATTTAAATCATTTCTTATTTTTTTTTAAATATATGGACCAATACATTTTCAAAGGTTACCGAGAAAATGAATCCACGTTTACGAAATTATTATTGTTTTTAATCGCAAAAGCTAGTTATCTGATTACTTGTCTTTAACAAACACGACATTCTTCATATTTTACGTATATATCTAGATATGAAGATCCTTCCTCGATGAAATAAAATAGCAACTGGGAAAAACATGAATATGTAACGACTCCACACATGCACAAATATAGTAGTAAATGATTTCTTCATACGATAGTGGTATAATGCGACGCCATTCCGTACCCTCCACTGTCAATTTGTTCTTGCAAATATGGTAGGTCCGTTCCTTCCTTCATCAACGAATATAAAATGTTGAACGATAAGGAATTGTGGAGTTACATTTTGGAGGATGCTGCCGAGGTCAAGGAAGTCAGTGGACAACTTCTGAAAAGCTAAATGTCTGTCAACTCATTATGTCAGAAATAATGATTGCACCCGTCGCGTGGCATGCACGTCTTTTTGCTTTTTTCTCTGCCGAAATCCCACGAAGGGCGGATATTAATTTTCGGTTTTCTCGCTCACAGCAAAAAACTTGTAACGAAATGAACCATCACGTGAGATAAAATGGATTCAGATGTTGACAGTAGTACTTTCAACAAAAGCAGTTTGTATTGACGAGAACTTGTACAAATTACCGAGTTTAAATACGACAAAATTGGCACGTCGTTAAATGTACTAATTCCACTTTGGCTTTCAAGTAAGCTCCATGTATGGCATATGATAAAATTAGAATGGACAAACCGTCATCGAAGACAAAGTAAACAATTTTATTTCGGAAATAATTTGTAACTAACTGGACTCAAATAGTGAAATTGAGCAAATGCAAAAGATTTGCATATTTGTTAATTGGAAACGTCAATGAATTGAATACTTCTTTTAATAAAGCAGTTTGCGTTCGCATATTGCAGCTCCCACAGTTAAGCAATATTTAGTTGGGCTTAATGGGAGTTCAAGGCTCTTATAAAAATTCGTCAGGACTTTACCTTCGTTGAATCAAACCAACATGTTCCAAAGAACAAAGCCTATTTCATTTCTTTCACAGTCCATAATTTTTTTCATACATTGAAAGCCAGCAGGAACTCCATCTTCTAGTTAACAATTACAACGCGCGGGGTTAAATGTGCTGATAGGCATCAAAGCTATCCAGTATGTCTATTTCACTTCATCGGTCTCAATTGACATCAATTAGTTCTTTAGGGAACGATTTCTGCTGTCTATTGCAACTACGATACTCTGGTAATGTAAAATACATATTTGGATGATCTTTAATGACAAAGGTCCTCTTAAAAGTACTTCTTAAGCGAGTATCGTGTTAAATATTTGTTCAGGTCGAACCAAAAATAATTCTCACTGAAATATGGATTATCATGGTGAAAATCGGCGAAGATAGGTTCACCAAGTTTGGAGCCTCATTGATGAGGTAAACTTTATAACAAACTGGCTACATATAAAAGTTAACTTGTGATACATGTGTTCTCAAACTGCTTATTAGGTGTTTGTTTTAAGAAACCTTTTTTAGTCTAGAGAGTAATCATTCTACTATCAAAAGTATATATGTATCTATGGCTCATATACAGTGACTACATTTTAAGCGTCATTGGGCATGGTGAGAATCTCGAGGCTTAAAGATGAAATAAGAATAGTGTACAAAAATACCATCTTGATTTAGTTCGGCTGAAAACGCAAAATCAATTTTGTTTTTAGATATATGTAGCAGTACTGACGCTTCGGATCCGACATCCTTACGAATTCATGGATTAATATTTAACTATAGCTTAATGTTTAGCAAATAGATGATCGGATAAGACTGCTGCGTATTCATAGTTATGTTAAATAAGGCCGTTTTAACTTATAAACATTCTTAGCTAATAAATCCAGGTGATCGTCGGAATCGTCCACTCAATCCTACTTTACATCGGATTTTAGTCTTCCATGAAATTATCGACAAATTTTCGTTCGTTTGTTGGATTTTTTATTACTTTTTTCGCTGCAATGTGATATCGTTTACTATATCTGAACCAACCTTGAACTCGCTCCACATTTCAAGGTACCTTCTACGCATAAGAATCAAATTTAATGGTATAAAATTCTAAATTCTATTCAAAACCGTAGACATCGAATGGCTGTTGAGACAATCAACAAAACGTTAGCATCTGGGCAAAAAATTCCACCCAATTAGTCCCAACTTCCTAAAATGAGCATGTTACATTTTAGGTGCTGAAAAGAGTGTGAGTGCCGTTGTGATATCTTAATCTGCGTGTTAGCCGCTGAACAGTCGTTTGTTTCTTTGCTTCCCAATAAACCTTTATAGATGCCCAGAAGATAAGTTTTCGAAATTCAAAAAAAAACCTTTTCAATAAATTGGACAAAATCAATAATACGTAGAAGATTAAACTCTGTTTCAATTATCTGTCCCGTCGCTATTACGTTGTTCCATATATTTTCAAATGCTATATTCTCGGAGGGGTCTGATTTGTACTCGTTTTACATTTGGCTTCATTATATTCACGTAAATTTATCGTTTATGTTCACAATGATACAGGTCATAAGACCGGATTCTTTACAGGGAGGAAAGTATAAGAAACAGCACAAATTCATTCCAGACGGATGCACTATAATATGCCAATGGTAAGTTGGACGTCGACATACACACTTCACGACCTGCGATTATTTTACTTTTGGAGAGGTCGCCGTCCCAAGAAGGCATGTTAGAGGTTGGAATTGGAAGATAATTTTCTTGTGAATGTCTGGTGCAGTTCAGATTAAGATTAATTATTATAACCCACGTGAAATAAAGAACATTCTTTAGTAAAGCCATTAAAATAGTCATGATCGAAGTTTTGCTATTTAAGAAGCAATAGCGCAGTCAAATCTGCGGTGACTTCCCACATATCTCATAATTCAGTTTTGCTGTAAGTTTAACGTCAAAGAACTGAAACTTTTGCCAACACACTAAATACATAAACATATATTGTATGAGTTTTTTTGCGACGATGAATTTATTTTGAGTACAACTATATGCAAAGAAATCATGTGTGTTCACTCGTCATACCAACCACATTATGTTAGTCAATCGATCATGCTCGTCCTGGAAGTATTTAATTTTAGTTTTACGTCTACTTGATTGATAAATATATCCATTATCGCATAAGTCGTCACTCCCAAGCTCTAACATACATACGCCCACAAAACATGATTTTATCTCACACGGTCACAAGTTGTGACTCACAACATTAAATAAAACACAACTTTCATAACTATTAGACTTTCAAAATGGACCAACACGTTCTGTCTTTAGTTAAAACAATAATAATCCCAGTACAAGTGTATTTCATTCCCTGCCCAACAACTCTATCAATCGCAAAAAACAGAAACCATTATCCTACACATTTTACTAAACAAATTCAAAAATTAATTAACCCGTCGTGAATAGTTTTGCGGAAAGTTAAATTACAGCCTAATAGGTCACTAGAAAACTGATTTGGTACATGATGCATTCTCAGTGGAATTCTTGCTATATGTACGTACCTTCAAATTATCGCCTGGATCAATTTTCGTTCATTTTAGACGATATGAGCTAATTATTGTTGGATAGTAAGTGAAAAGTTTCCATCAGTTTGACTCTAGGAACTACGGTGTAACCTGAACAAGATTGTATGCGTCATTATGTCCAACTCGATGAAGGGATTAAGCAATCTATTTTTGGCTTAACCGCCTTCCATGGTGTTTACGTGAACTCCATTTATGATTGATTTGATAAGAACAGAATCCATTAAATACTCGTTATCGGATTCCGGATATTCGGCACTCTGGGTTTTTTCTTTCCTGAGGTGATGATTGCTGATGAAGGATTAACTCAAATTCATAATGTCAGAAATAGTTTTCGAGGTTGGACAACTATATAATATAGAATATTAGAAATTTTATTAATTAAATAATTAATTACACCCTCTATAAATGAATAGACATATACTTCGCGGACAGTGTTGTGGTAGCAGCATTTGTTTGCATAGAATTTGTGGAGTGTCCATGGCCTTCTTTTTAGTGAAATGAACAATCTTTTGTATCATATAACATTTACAACTATTGTGAAACGGCAAAAAGTACTGTACTACCTGATTTTTGTTAAGATTAATTGTGCTTCTATTAAACATAATTGTGCGCCATTTATAGATTTGGCAGGTGTAACGAATAATTTGTCCTTGTCCAGATGCAATCCTGTGAAGCTCGGAGTAGAGTAGCTACGTACAGTAAGCTTCAAAGTTTAAGCAAATTTTCGGCATCCAATTCTTTGGTGTAATGCCTTGAATGTATGATATATAGTCCAGCTGGTTAACTGTGAGTACTAGTAATGTCTACTTTTTATGCTACCGTGAAAGTCATTAATACCATGTCTGGATAAAATTATGAATAATTGAACCGTGGAAATAAAGTATACACGGTTTATGTTATTGTATAAATTGTATTATTTGATTTGAGCTATAAAAAGCGCCAAATCAATAATATTGACTCTTCTACACTATAACCCATGTCGAAGATGTCACCTTGCATTTTGATATCAAACCACGCCCGTCCAACTTTTATGCAATAAAATGGCAGAGAAAGTGACGAATGTTATTTGCGGTGTCACTGTTTTAAGATCCGTTCGGGTTTGGTAAAAGTGTGCTTCAATTAATCTCATTCTGTCTCACTCTCCACTTGAAGTATAAAATCTTAATGTGCGACTTTGGATCCTGTACTGTATTGACAAATTATTGGAACATGTGGAAAATGGATTGACATTCGTGCGATACAGTATTTGAATCGACAATCCTAAATTTTGCCACATTGTGTATAATCCCATTTGTGCGTTTTATCGCAATCTCGAAGTAGAATACATATTGTTGCAAAAAACAAACAAGAAAAGCCAGTTACAAAATCTGTTTTAAAAATAATGCCAACTAGTACTTGAACACGGCAGTGAACTAGATAAAATGGTAATGAACTTGTGTTAATTAAGAAATGAGAAATTAGCTGAGGTGGAAAAGTCACACAAAAGAATGTACGTCAGTCAGTAGGTATGTATATGCAATGTATTGTTTATTTGCTAGTAATATTCCTGTTCCTTGTGAAAAGCGCATTCTTATAAATATGGTCATCTTTGTAGTTGTAGTCAGCAGTGAGTCAGTAGACCAGCTGTAACTCTTTGTAATGAATGTTCCTCGTTTCTAATAAACAACAACTGCAGAAACGACTTATAACTCCTAAAAGTCTAAATTGTTACAATACTATTGAAACCGTAATCCTTGTGATGGATTCCATAAATGATTAATTTCATCACATCTACCTAATCGTAAGTTGTGTCACTACACGAAATACTGTACGATCACAACGACTTCCGATTGTGCATTTGACTCCCAGATATTTAAAATATTGCAGATGGAAAACAATCGATAAGCGACTGCAAAAAATTTAGCGTGTTTGCTTGGGTAGCTTCGGCTTTTAATGACATTGGCATGTATGCAATTCCTTATACTTCCCCAATTATTTTGTCGCATAATCCACCGGCAGCGTTGTCATTAATTAATCATTCACGCAGTCCGTAATCACTCACGTTGTGCGTGCATTTAAAATCACGTTACAAAACACATCATGGATGTCTTAGCTTACGGAGATTGTCCATTTATGATGTCGCGCCCCGAGGGGAGCCGTGGGGTCTCCGGTGAGCGGGACATTACATGTTGAAAAGAGTGTCCCGTCAGCTTGAGAGGAGGATGGTTCAAAAAGTGAGGTTTTTTTTTGCGTTACGTCCTAAATGGACGATCCCATTTGAGTTCCACTAATACGGCTTCGCGTATATTTTTATTCACGATAATAATTAATAAGTAACCTGTACTTCACGAGAAATTAAAGTACAAATTACAACTGAGAAGAAATAAATATACGTTGCCTGTAGGAAATGGCTAAGAACCACAATGATTGCCCGTGACAAAGTTTATTGATGTTTGCTCGTAAAAGCTGCACCAAGTGAATATGCGGCAGAAGAGGTACCTTGCGGGGATTGGGTCCAGAGATCAAAGAGTAAGATAAATTAATGTGTTAATTAACTTCCAATGTTGATGATGGTGAGCCGTCGAAATTAATAGATTACTTCCGACAATTTCAAATTACGAATTTTAATTGTCTCTATAAAATTGTCCTTTCATTTGTGGCTATGTAAGCGTTACCATCAAACCAACCAAAGGGATCTGTCAATCAACGAGAAATGGGATAGCCAACAAACTAGGGTAGCTTGAAGATTAGGAGGATAAATATTTGTAATTTTAATTTCTTGGGAATGTAAAGTTTTAAACGTTTCTAAAAACTGATGTGGCAAGTTTTTCCAAAGAAGAGTAAAGGATAAACTCATGCACGCTGATTTAAATGCTGCTCACCAAAGTCACCAAGAACGTTTATTGTCGCATTTGCCTGCAGTATAATTTTTTCTTGCTATAAATCCAAATAATTTATATAAGAGATAGGCCCCCATCTACGAATTTTGTTTGTCAGTAACTCCATGCAATATGTGTAAAGCACAGAACCAAATGCTTCAAAGCCAGAAAAATATAATATTTCCTGAATCTCCATCAAAAACAGAGTAAATTAAACTAAAGAACCCGGTGTTTCAAATTTGGTAATACGGGGTAAAATGAGAGAAGGCGTATGTTGAGAGCAGGCATAGGGAACCAGTTTATTTCCACACAAATCAACGGATTTCACTGAAATTTGGCATGCATGTTCCTTGAGTAAGTCGTCAAGAGGTTCAGTCGAGAAAACAACAATTTTCTAAATAGGGTCATAGGGAGCAGAGGTCAAATACAACTTGTTTTCAGAATCGTGTTTCCCCAGGATGCGCGCTATGTAATTTGTCGGGATAACATTTTTAAAGCCTGAATCTGGTTGCTGACGTTCAACAGTTATGAATTACGAGTAACGGGTTTACAATAACTAAATATTTTACAGTTAAAACACGTAAGCAGTGCAATCTAATAGTATTCGAAATTCTGCCAGCGTCTAGGCTTCATTACGCTCCATGATGCTTGCAACTTCACACTCGTCCATCCAAATGTGCCGTTATTTTTTTGCAACAAGATTCAGGCTTTAAAAATGTTATCCCGACAAGTTACATAGCGCGCATCACAGAGAAACACGATTCTGAAAACAAGTTGTATTTGACCTCTGCTCCCTATGACCCTATTTAGAAAATTGTTGTTTTCTCGACTGAACCTCTTGACGACTGACTCAAGGAACATGCATGCCAAATTTCAGCGAAATCCGTTGATTTGTGTGGAAATAAACTGGTTCCCTATGCCTGCTCTCAACATACGCCTTCTCTCATTTTACCCCGTTATACCAAATTAAAACACCGGGTTCATTAGTTTAATTTGCTCAGTTTTTGATGGAGATTCAGGAAATACTATATTTTTCTCGCTTTGAAGCATTTGGTTCTGTGCTTTACACATATTGCATGGAGTTGCACTTGTAGAATTTCATGTCAAAAGTTTATATAAATATATCCTACCTGTAGGATTAACTCAATGAAATTAATTCATGGATAATATTTACAACCATGTTGCTTAATAATACTACTCATACAATAATTGTTTATGATTATCTTATTGGGCTTACAGCTTTATATGACGTAATTGATTCCACTTAAAATTGGGTGTTGTAAAATGTTTTTAAAACCATATTTAGTCTGTCAACTATTGCGGTACTACCAAATGTAAGTCATTTTAACTTGTACATGAATAGAGTATGCACATAGAGTTAAGCAGAATGTTGACGTGATACGAATGGTTACTTGGAATAGAGTTGACAGTGGATACATTTTTGAAAAGCTGGAGAACTTCATTCAATAAGTTGATGAATGCAATATAATTGCCGTTATGGCGTTTTTAATTTCGTGGGCGAAATAATATTTGCAAATTAACTAATGCGCTATCAAATCAAGCTACTGGAATGTGACTCTTGGCCCAATGTTTTGTTATGCGTGGTATGCGCGGCATGCGACCTTCAATGAATGAATGCGAATGAATGACTACTGACATTGACAAAGAATGCGCAAGACTAACCAAATATTAACCAAATAGTATGTAACGCAATTAATAATATGTATGAATCCAATGCATGAGAAATGAGTAACATGAGTGTATATAAAGAAAGTCGTAATCAATAAAGAGAATCATTCAATAACGAGATCCGATGCTAATCAGATCACAACAAATATGTTTGCCTAGTTCAACTAATCATTATCATAATGTGAGCCATCATCTCTTACGGTTGTGGCTGTTAGCCACTGCAGCTCTGCTCAGAGCCACCGCTCAAGCCAGCCATGCTAATGGCCTACACATATTTCTAACTGGTGGAGATGCTCGTCGATTTTCCACCTCACTGCCAAGCAAAAACTTCATAGTTCCCCGGAAATCTCAATCAAGACAAATAAGATCAAGATAACTAGCAAGGCTCGTCAAAATTTTCATACCAACTTTACAATGGACGTGTCTCTAATGCCAAAGTACACGGCTCCAAAACTGATGCAATCAGTTTTGAAACCGTTCTTCAAAACATTTAAGCTTTGGGGACAGTCTCAAGGCCTCAGCGACAACGTTATCAAGTTAACACTTCCATTTGCATTCACTGAGAACGAAGCAACACTTTGGTTTCAACTTAATGACACCCACCTTCGAAACCCTACACTTTCATACGACCAACTTGTGGAATATTTCGTTCAAGACGCCCCACTTCACAATGAACGGAAGCAAAATGTTTCGGAGATTTTGTCATCCCTACCTGCACTAGGAGAATCATCGTCCTCATATCTTTTAAGAGTACGGTACGATCTCGGCGACCAATTCACCGATTTTCCAGAAGCAACAATCGTTGAAGCTCTACTAGCCAAGCTACCGTGTAACGTAGTCGAGTGGGTTGAGGTCAAAGGAGCACCAACAACATTCAACAAACTCAAGCAACTTGTCAAGGACTATGAAATGAATCACGGAAAAAACAAGAAGACATAATAAGAGCCAAACATCATTACTCCTTTGACAAGCAAACACAAGACGCAAAGTACTACAATCGATTTTTGCTGAGTAAGCGAAAATGTTTCAAACCATAACATCTCATTATACTCAATGTAGCAATGATTATTGCACTGAGCCAGTCTCATCAACATACCAATTTCATGACTCAACACATTCCATTCCATTCATTACAATGCAATGACAAAACTGAGATGTTATATTTCAATTTCATTGGTGATGATGGAATGCGTAATTGACAAACGATCCTTATGGTTCAAATTTTTGTCAGCTACTTCATTAATTTAGCTCGACATTGACACTCCATTATATAATTTCAAAACGCCCAAAACTCTACAACAAACTACAATACAATTCAAACACATTCATGAAACAACATCAAAGCAATTTCCATATCCAAATCTGATAGATTTGAATTGCGCACACCGTCAGCGGAATATTTTACAAAAGTAAGTTCCTGATCCTTGTCAACAATGAAATGCAAAAAATTCTATCAAAGAAAAACAAGTTATTTTCCGAATATGAAAACGAAACGGTCTTGTAGCACTGCAGAAGAAAACTACAGGATACTGGGGGTCTGTGTCCACCTCCATCCATTATGGTAAACCAATGATGAAGGGAACACTGATAAAGACAAAATAATAAATAAAAATTGTAATCCCGTGGATGCTAGGTCACGGATGGTAGAAAAAAGAAAAAAACCCTTGGGTAAATGGCGCGGAAATTTAACGTAAAATATAAACAGAGAAATATTATAGTACTGAAAAATGAAGAAATATATTGAAAATTGAAGAAAATGAGAAAACACGAAGACAAGAAATGAAAATAATATATAATGTATAGAAACAAATGAAATCAAAGGGATCCTACGCGTATTTAAAAAATTCACATTGACGACAGCTAACCAAACTCAATTTAGTACTTGGAATTAATCTGCAGTTATATTTCATGTACTACAACGATAGTCACGATATTTCATTTGTGATTTACCTGAATAGAGAAAACAAACTGCGATATAACTTCCTATCACAAAAGAAGTAATTTTACAATGAAATGTCATGCTTATGACATCATGTTATCGACCTCGAACGCAGTGCCACCAAATATGTCAAATACCTTAGTCAAGTCATGCGTTGCATGCGACTTACGACCAACACCAATTCTACACAAGCAACTACTACAAACACAATACCATTATGAAATACCACCAGAGAGAGAAATACATATGTTGGAATACAAATGCACTAAATAAATAAATAACACTACGCTACAAACAAGGATACTCCAAACCGGACTTCGGATTCCACAATTTGGGGATAACTCCGATAGCAACTCTACAATCATCATCACAAGGACCATCAACAACTCATCCTGCATGAAGAATTAATATTATAAAAATTTGTTTCAATTTACTTTTTTCATTGTAATTTTTTCTTTCATGTCAAACTAATGTATTCAAAACTTGTAACATCTATTATAATGATTATTAATTTGGTGACAAATGACTGCAAAATTTTAAAGCTCGCAGGAGCTCGCCATTATTTTCAAAGGTGGGCATGTTATGCGTGGTATGCGCGGCATGCGACCTTCAATGAATGAATGCGAATGAATGACTACTGACATTGACAAAGAATGCGCAAGACTAACCAAATATTAACCAAATAGTATGTAACGCAATTAATAATATGTATGAATCCAATGCATGAGAAATGAGTAACATGAGTGTATATAAAGAAAGTCGTAATCAATAAAGAGAATCATTCAATAACGAGATCCGATGCTAATCAGATCACAACAAATATGTTTGCCTAGTTCAACTAATCATTATCATAATGTGAGCCATCATCTCTTACGGTTGTGGCTGTTAGCCACTGCAGCTCTGCTCAGAGCCACCGCTCAAGCCAGCCATGCTAATGGCCTACACATATTTCTAACTGTTTAAAATTAATTGTCGATGAATCTGTCGCAGGTGGATACCAGTATGCTCCGCTTACAATTAGTAGCTAGCCGTGCAATATAACATGCAGACTTTTCAATCCTGAGTATATTATCTGCAATTCCCCCGTCCGTTTTGCTACCTGAGTTCAATGATTTATAAGTAAACCACTTGTACCACACTGAACGGCATTTAGTTTGTGAGATATGACTAATGAACGTAAATTAAAGTTTTTGCGTTATGTAAACAATTTGTTATTTCATACATAAAAATTATTTTCAGATCAATCCCGGTTACAAAGTAAGTTGCAAATATATGTACATATTTATTACGGCATGTGTAGCTCATCTTTCTTAACTACAAAAAACAACTACCTATCTACAAAAAAAAGTCTGCACGATTTCTCTGTATTCATCACAAAAATAACCATGCTTTGATTTGAAGGATTTTGCGGTTTGCATACCAAGTCCAGAAGAGTGAACTTGTCGAAACCATTATTGGCTGTTTGGTTTTAGCCGTATGAATTTTTACAAGAAGTGTCGCATTCTTAAATTGATTTCGCCTCCGAATACACATTTATCATTTGCCATGAGTACTGCCTTGATTTGTTACGTACCTAAAATCAGCATGAAATGTAACTAAGGGTCAAATGCGCCTTTCTGCTATTATGGACCTTTTCAAAGAAGAAATATGAAAATTTTCACAAAGAGAGCTGAAAATCTATTGAGCAAATTGAGAATTAACATAACCATAAGATAATACATCGAACTACTTGACACGATTATCACCAAAGTCTTGATGCGCAATCGATCTAAGATAATTACATTTTCCGCATACTGTTAAAAAATAAATGGAGACTACAACGTGACTCAATTCATCGGAATACAGCGGATCACTCCACTATAGTTTTCAATGCTCTAGTTTCCCTGTCAAATTAGCCGTTAAGCAAACATTTAAATGTATATACACAATGAAATTACCATATGCCTTTACCTGTCATCAAGGCAATAAATATTATATCAAGCTATACCCATATATATTACTGTTTTTATATTTTCCTCGCTGGCAACAATATATTTTTCTCACAATCAAAGAAACAATTTAACAATCGATTTTTCCTGTTTGAGTTACTAATTTCTTCTTCACAATCATTTGCGTTTCGGTAAAACAATATCAATTTGGAGACTCAGCACGATTGAACTAAGCGAATTATAATATATATTAATCGCATTTTGAATTGATTAGATTTTAGCTTTCTCCGTTTGAAGATCTTGAAATGAATTAAAAATGCACAATAGCATTAATTGCTTTGGAGAGTTACGTCGTTAACATACTAGACTTCCCTCAAAATTTTATGGTGGTGGAAAATGTGATGCCACAATACGAATATTGTATGATTGGCGCACGTCCAATTTACATTCGATGTGCTTCTTACGTCCCGATAACTTATGGCAATTGTTTCTTGATTTACAAAATATTCATTTAAAACAATTGATATTGCACATTTGAATCAAATAAATTTCTTCATACTCCGAAGTAGTCATTGCTTTTTTTATGACCATTTTCAAAATTTGAATGCAATCTTGCTGCTGGTTTGCATTACTATTAATTTCTGCAGCACTTAAGTGTTTTCACTTTCAACAGGTGAACTGATTCCAATGGATCAACAAGACTAGCTGCATTTGTGTTCAAACAAGTAGTGGATACGAGTACAGTCCAGACTTGTAAAACCCGTTGCTGATCCTTAATCCTTGATCGTTTGGAGACCCTGTATTCCAGCTATTGAGCGTCCTCATAGGTAGATCCTCAAAATGCAGGGACATTGCATACGTGTCTCGTGGTTGTAATGCTTTATTAAATGGGGTTTAACGAGGATGAGAATTTAGCTGAAATATAATCTCATACTTAATACAACTTGTCATACATTTTTTCTGCCCCAGACGCATGTATGTTACTCCAAATCCTGTAAATCAAGAATTTTGATGCATTAAATATGTAGACTTTTTTTGAATAGATAGTTTCGCTAATAACAATACTGATAATACTGTCTAAACGGTGCTTCCTTACACTTGTCTGTTAGCGAAAAAAATTATACATCCTTCCAAAGTGTTGGAAGCATGCTGGTTGGCCCGACGTCATTTCAAGTCATTTAGCTGTGCTTCCATTGAATCCAAACAGCAGATTAAGCTTCGCTTTCATGTTCATTTCCTTTTCGGTATCGAGTTCATCAATTTTACAAACTACTGAAATTTCGACTCTCTTTGAAATCCATATGATATCACATAAGGATTTAGTCCGAAAGTGCACATTTTGTTTGTTTTTATATTTCCCTTGTGTTACAAACGATTGTTGAAAGGTAACAAATTGCATATTTTCCTTAATGTGGATCCGTCGTTGGTTGTTGAACGTCAATGTTTTTCTATGTCGTAATCTAGCAATATTTACTGCTGTTTACAGAAAAGTGAATATTTACTGTAAATCCTTACCCAACACTTTATGGTAATTTTCTAGGTAACCCATACAAACAACTCATTTGTATCTTCCGATAATCACATTGTTGACATCCATACGATCGTTTGTTAATGTATATTTATATTCATTTAGATCTATACAAAAATACATTTAGATGGACTGCCAAATAATTGCTTCATAAAATTGTCTCGCATCTACCTTGTAATGTAATTTAAGCTGAGCTGAGCTCACTATTGCAGTCCGTGCCAAAATTATAACATATTGTTGTATTTATGGATAAGGTATCATAAACAACTTTCAGCTGTATAGTAGTATAAAGTTGCTTTTGATATCACCAAAGCTATCGGGGCGCGGAGTATTTCATCAGTGGTTAAGTAATCGTTGTTTATTGGTGCAAAAACCCCCAGCATTCTTATGTTGTATATTTATGCTTGACAATAACTGACTTGGTAAAGGCGAACTGGCACGTTTGATTTAAGTTTGCAAACAATGTAAATCTGAAAATTGATTAGAAAGGACAATAGTTTTCAGACTTCCTGTTGGTGCTTTAACGCCTCTTGCAATGTATGAAAAAGCACATTTCAAAATTGTAAATGATCCTTCAGTCAGAATTGTGGTAAACTGATACACGAAAACGTCAAATGTTTCTATTCTGACCCATTCAAGAATTTAATACGTATAGGTTAGTATTTCATTATTGGATTACCGTATTTTGAGTTTTCAGTTTATGAAAAATCCCATGAGTCTAATTAGATTTAGAAGAATAGCAAGACAAGATCACTTGTAAGATTTCCTGTGATTGTAGTTGCTATATATGAACTGCCACTTGTTAGCAGATATCTAGTAATTTTAACTGTGTTACGTATAACATTAAGGCCGAGAACGTTGGTGCAAGTATGAAATGTTGTTTATGTGTTAGTTTGTTAGGATACTTGTTCTACCCGTAGTACGACCAATAATGATAATCATGAACATTTATATATATTTCCTATAATTAACACATGTAGCTTGCAACTCGCATAGCCTTGTGGAACTCCCAGACGATAAAGCTTCGATCTTGTGTTCTGTATGCCCATGTATTACTTGCAAAGACTTAAATGTGGTTTGCAATCGATGTTATTGTGGTGTACAGGAATTTATGTCTATGTAGTAACGTTCGTAAAGTTACGTTAGTAAGCTGTGGATCAAATGCAAAAACAAATTTCATACATCTCATGTGTATGTTAGCGCCGCAATGTGTCTTTGACTTCACAATTAGTAGCTTCAGTTTTACTAGGTTGCTTCAGTGACCAGGACTTTAAAAGTTATTGTTGTACCACAATGCTCCATCTATAAACGGTTAAGTGTCTCGGAGCCTAGAGATATGACACAACGTATTTTAATGTAACCAGTTTGTGGGATTTGAAAATAACTATAATAGTTGGAGTTCATCCTTACTTACAACCACGAATGCAATGCGACTGTTCGAATGCACAACCGCGAATGGAATATATTAGGACATCTACGATATTAATCTGAGGAAGCTGCACTATCTGTACAAGCACATCATTTGAGATAATGCAACATTCTCCTCGACGGCATCCAACACCAGCAGTTGATAACGGTATTCCATTGTTTCTTATTAACTTCGCTTCATGCTATAGCATTAAGCTCAACTAATCGGTGGATGTTCATGTCGATGCAACTACATACGTTGCACCTTACAATTGGAATCTTTTCATTGAAGCTCAGGCACATATTCCGCATTTTCAATCGGTATCACTTGTCCTAGAAGAATCTTATAGTAACGGGTCCCCAAGACGAACATGGTCCTACATACCAGAGGGTACCTGTTTAGTACACAAATTGCTATGTATTTCCCTCGGAATGTGGAATGAATGTTACGATTGCAATTAAGATGGTACGATTAAAACATGAATTTTAAAAAGCTTTGTATAGTTATACATTGAAGGAAACCAAATATTTATCGGTCATACTACTACTCTCATATATTTCTCAGCTTATGCTTGCTAGTCAATAAACAAATCGTTTGAAACGAAACGAATAATTTTTGGAAGCGTTGTTATGAATATTTTGTCGGACACTAAAACAAATACACACCTGATTCTGTTTGACGAGTAAGCTAGTGTGCTAAGAATTTAAATAACAAAATCGGACAGAATACAATGAAACCGCTGGAATTTAGGCGATCGTGTATATCAAGTCTGAACACCCGAATAAACTTTGGCGGGATAAATTTCTTTCAGCCAAGAACGGCAATCAATTCTGAGAATATGGCGATAGAAAAAAATGTTGACTTGTTACTTGTGAAATGATCATGCTACTTACTTGATTATGCTGAAGTATGTCGGATAAGTGTGTCTGCCGTCAGTCATAACCTTACAGACCCAGTGAGTTAGGTTTTCGTTGTTGTCTGGGTTACTTATGTAGTACTCCTCCCTTTTTCTTCTGACATGACCTTCATGATAAGCGCAGATATATTCAAGGGTAAGCGAGCGATATTGAACAGGCACGTACTAAACATATCCCATTGTACCAATACTAAATAAATCAACAATATAATTGTATATTTGGTCACATAGTCCATGTTCGTGCATGTACCGCAGTCGAGAAAATTAAATATTTCTTGAAAAACATGTTCACAAAATATCGAAACTCTTCTAACGTTCTGGGAATTTTACACAGAAGATTGTTAGGAATTTAGCAAGAACAGTATCAAATGCTGTTAAAGTACTTGAATCTTAAACAAGGTTGCAATAAGTAACAACCTGTACTTCGTAAGTGATCACATTGGATGGTCAATAGTCAATGGTATACTCGGAAAACGTTCCAATGCATATTGTAAATAGTTTCTCGTGGAATTGTTTCCTCACGTTGTTTGCAAGTTGTTTACCTATTGCTCTAGTACTCGTAATTTTTATCATCACGACGACTAATAACCATAAACGGTGCATAAAATGGGGCTACAATCGATATTTTAATTTACTGGTAATTTAATACTGTATCAAAAGATACTTTAACGTAGCACTTCAATGGAGGACAATGTCACTACTATAAGTACTTCTTGATGGTACATCTATTTATTTTGCAGTACACAGATTGCAAATTCGAGTAACATGATAAAAATGGTGCTCCGATTGTGACTGTTTTTTCTAAAATATGTTACACCTGCGTGTCAGCAAATGAAATAAGTCGACAAAAGTTTAACAGTGCCAACTCAGGTATGTGAGGGAGAAGGTTTGTCTGGTGAAGTACAAAAGTATGAAGTTAGTTACTAGCATCATTTTTATTTAATTTTCTCATTACGCTATAATCTTAATTACGCGTTTTTTGAGAAGGAATATAAAATCAACTCGTGAAACACCCTGCATTATGTACAAATAATTTAGCTGCAAGGCTTTAGCGTTATGTTGGCAATTCTATGACTTTTTAGCAATTTAGAAATTCGTTAGTTTATTAGCATGCCGATTGCTTCTGCTTAGAACGGCAATTGAAGTGGATCGGATTTTAATAGTTTGAAACATTGCATAGAAACAGCAGAAAAGTCAAACAACAGCTGCAAAATTCATCATGAGGACATGTGGTTCCTGCGTACCTTGTAACACTTAAATTGTCAATCTGGGCTGGATAAAAATATTCGGTGTTGCGTGATCGCATTTTAATTTCAATAAATTCGTGTAATATTAATTACTGTATGCGTGTGTGTTTCAACTTTTCCGTGTGCTCAGCTGCTTCCACAATGTAGAATCCACAGTGCATTAGCCGTTTTATTTTTCATAAACATCTATTTATTTCAGTGTTAAAGCTAGCCGAATCTAAATCTGTCACTGGTCGTCTGTCATCTAGTCAATAAATTTATAAGCTGATGCAGCAATGAATCATTTTCTAAATTGTAAACAAATTGCATGGATAATTTACAGATTCTTTTAATTCGGGCATCGTAATATGCGCTGTTTTGCTTGCAACTATTTAAAATGCAAACATTGACTTAATGTGGTTTAGTGATGACAACGATATTTAATTATACGAAAAGCCAATTGAGTTTAGTTGAAAACCGATTACAAAAACAATTATACTAGAAATGCAATTATCAAACAGGAAAATACTTAATCATGTTTTCTGTGCCCGGTGTAAATCCATATTTTACAGTAGAATGTACATCCATTATAGCAAACATGCAGAACGGCAATTTAAATTTTCCAACCAACGTCATTTGGAGCTATGTAGCCCTGGAATTAAAAAAAGCTGATAGAATTGTATTGATTACTTCTTGAAACTTACTACGAGTTCCGCCTGATAGTTTAACAGTATACTACTCTTATTTGCCATTGCGACACAGAATCCAAGTTTACAAACAGTAACAATTTCACAATGCTTCTAATCGTTCTCCATTGGATCTGCTGCATTTTAACTATAAGCAGTTGTACCGTTTTTGATATAGGATTATATGATGGCATAATTCCATCTTTCTCATTTCCCCCTACAATTGATATCAACGATTATTTAACTGTCCTTGGTAAACAAAACTGCCTAATAGCTATTGACAATCCTTTAAATCTTAATTTGGTTGACTCGCATTTCCCAACACTACTTCGAAGATTCGTCCTCTCCAAATTTCGTTCCAGTGTTAAATTGGTAAGTGGTAAGCAAACATGCACAGTGCCCACCACCTATTTCACTCGCCACCAAAGTCAGCGACCCAAGAAATCGAAGACCTCTCAACAGTACAATTCAACACATTTGATACATTTCTATGAGCAAAAATATTACTGCATCCGAAACAACTTTTTCGCGTTTGCATCCAACTCGAAACCGTGGAATTGCGCAGCCCATGTTTCACTGTACCTTCCTATACGACGTCGTAAAAGACGCGCATTTTGGCACCCAGCCTATCCAGGACCATTCGACTATCCTCGATCTTCCTCATACCTTGCTGATGTTCAGCCCTCGTCCAGACCGTTTGTTAACATACTAGTGTATGGAAACTTGACTGAGTACAACTACACATTGGATGGCATACGAAACATTGGCGAGTGGCAAATTTTGGATCCAATCCGTGTAGCACATGCGCACGTAATCGCAATTGAGACAACGCCTTCAATAAAAAACACAGACGAAAATTTCGGAAAACTGGAAAACGATATAATCAAACCAATTACAGCGTACCGCATATGTCTTTGTCTCTACTGCAAAATAAAAGCCAGAGGGGTAAAAATAAATGCAAGTTTCTTGACAAATTTGGATCTGGTCAAATCAGGCGACATAAACTGCACCGGTGATCGGGAATCCTTTCATATAGATGACGGGATTGAGTCCACCCATTATTCAGAAGGCAGTAATCGAGTCTCGACACATTTGTCCAAATGCTCCAACTTATTGTCCAGGGCGTCCATAATGAACATCAGTTATAAAACGCATAACGAAAAAATTGGACACGCCTATGCGTACGAGTTGAGGTCAGTCTTTAAAAATCACAGCTACGTTGTGGATAAAAGATTCCCAAACGAGTTTATCTGCATGAGCGACGGCGGCATGCAAAAACGCGAGGAGGACACGGGGGTCATCGGAAAGGGAATTACATTCCTCTCCGAGCTTATGAAGCCAGACCAAGTCATGTACAGATATACAGCCGTCCATTCTGTCAAAGACAATATGCAAGCTTTAAGATTTGTAAGCTGCGGTGAGACGGCTTTGAAATTCTTGGCATTCTCGAATCTGCTCGTTTCATTCGAGCCGGCGGTATGGCTTTCAATCCTAGTCAATGTTCTGCTATTGCCCTTTCTCGTTCGTCAATTGGGAATACCGTCGCCTCTCAATACAATCACATTTCTCGATGGAATTGAATTCATTGGAAAGATTTTGTTGGGTCTTGACATATCCTGGAAATTGAAGAGACTCAGTTCGGTGACTTGTAGAATTGTAATAGCATTAATCCTATTATCTGCAATTGTACTGAACAATGCGTACAAGGGTGACAGCATGCTAAAGATTATTGAACAAAGGGAAAGAATCAGATTCAAATACATCGAGCAACTTAAAAGGGACAACTTCACGATATACACCAGAGTAGGTAGTATCGACTTCATGGATGTTATCCCAAAAGATGGACGGGTGGAATATGACAAATTGGACAGCGCTCATTACAAGGCAGTTATGGGCAACCAGTACGCCCTAGCGGTGAGGTCGGAAGTTGAAACGAATAGTGGAATAAGAGATTATTCGGAGAAAGGTGCTAACAGTGAATCTGTCCTTTTCAATATTTCTGCTCTTGATAAGACATTGAAAAGTAGAGTAGGGAAATTGGGAATGAACTGGATGGTAGACATGGCAAATTTGTCTCATTCTTCTCATGACAACATTCCAAAGTACAAATCCGCGATTATGGCCGAAGATCATAGTGGATTGTTTAAGGCCTTGGCTTCCTGCCAAAAGACGGCGATAGTTTTGCCTTTCGACATGGCCAAAGAGTTTGGCAAACGTGTCCAGATGGACTATTCAGAGAAAATGAACTTGGTTGATATTGGAGAAGAAGAATTTTTTTCACCCTATCATCAGTTTACTCTTGAGGGCATCATTCCGCCAATAATATCATTGAGGATAAAATGGGTACAGGCTGCGTTTGTATTCGAGTGGTGGCAAGGTTATATTGGAGGGGATATGACCAATTCATTAGAGAGATCCAAAACAATACCTACACCAACAATGAAGGGAAATATTTTGGTAATCTTTTCAGTTTTAGGGATTGGCATATTGATGGCGATGTTGATGTGGATATTGGAAATACTCGGTGTTTCTCTACACAGTACAATTGTATTTGTTCGTGCTAGCTGGAATACCGTGTTCCGAGGAGCTCGCTGCACTTTGTTGTCACTTTTACAAATGATTAGAAACAAAATGCGAGTAATCTTGGATGTGTAATCCATGTAGTATTATTATATTGATGAACGTAACCAACTTTTCTCAAAGTATACCTACACAAAACTCAAATGACACTTCTTGCTTCTAAATATCGTTTATTCACTCGCCACTGCTCATGTTTATAAAATTATATGAAATATTTATTATACTTGAACATTCTCTAAGTACAAAGTTTTCTATTTATAATTAGAGCTTATCACTTATGCCCAGTCCCTCGTAACGTTTGAATCAAGAACTTGACGCTCCGAGAGTTCAATTATTTTAATTATTATCATCGACTAAACATTAAACGCCTTTACATTAGCAGCCCAAATAATTCGAACCTTCAGTCTGCTCTGTTAACCGACAGTGACGTGATGCAATTTCTGACGTTTTAGCGATGCAAATCTGCACATTCAAATAATGCTGTAAATGCTGATATTTATTAATAATAAGCACAGTAAAGCTGTAATGAGTATGCAATTAGTTAAAGCAGCCCATAATTTAATGACAGTTTAGCTAAGCACTTAAAAATTGAGTGATAAAAAATGTATCGCGCAAATTGTTGTATTGTTTAACAACCTTTACCTGTTATCTTACATCCTCTCCGTGCAACTGAGTAAACTGGAAAACCATCTACACTCTAAAACGATAAGATCTAATATTCCATGTTATTGGTGCGGAGCATTCACACACGTCTTCAAATGTTGCTTCGCGTTTCATAAGATTATTTTATCCTAACAGTATACAGTATGCCCTTTCCCTTAACCAAATATCAAGAAAACAAATAAATTTCACAGCGCGAGAAAGTGGAAAATATGGATGTTCGATGCAAGTAGAAGTTTTAACAATTGTCAAACTGTGGTCAGAAAACAAGTTACAAATACCCTTAATAAGCCGGATTTATCGATCATAAACGTTAATGACCATCCAGAGGGCCAATAATATCCAATCTCCTTAGAAATATAATCTAAAGAATCAATACAAGAATAAGTATACTAGTAGTATAAATATTTATTACTTAAATATACGGTCGTGTTTCATAGGCTAATCAAGTTTTAATAGTAGGTTTAATAGTAGGTAATTAAGAAACGGTTGCATTCATATCAACATTAAACAATTCAAAAAATATACACATATTCTTTCAAAATCCGCCAAATTCTAAAACTATTTTCATTTGCTAATATGCCAGGAAAATTATGGATGCCATATAACAGATTTTACAGTAGAAGGTTTATTGCTTTAATTTACCGAAATCGATAAATAGCATCATCAAGAGTCTGATCAGTTAGCTCATATTTCCGTGCATGTACGTTAATGGTTATAGAGACCTAGAGAAATTACAATTGCAGACAGAAATGGTGAATGTCTTTTAAAACCTAACGCGATTCACCCTGTCGGTGCTGTGGACCTACAACCTGCTATATAATTTAATATTTAAACATGTCAACAGTTACGTATCGACTTGAGCATTTAACAGTCCATACATAATGATTGATCTGAGCTAAATATTGATTCAGATTATACATTTGTGGAAAAAGTTGTTCTTGGATTTTATAGAAGATTCGTTCTGATAGAATGTGCTTTCCTTATAAATCGGATGCCCACACAAATCGGATCCAGAACAAATATAATTAATGATTACTGATTACATTGTAAACCCAACTAGAATACTGGTCGTTGTTGCTATTATCATAAATATGACAAAGCGAAAACTAACATCATCTGGTGGCAAAGCTAATATAATGAATTGATATAATCCTGAAACTGATTTAAAAACCACACATTTTTTACCAGATGCTGAAAAAATATTGTTAAGATTGACTCTTTAAAGTTCATTAATGCATTTATGGAGAGCTTTGATATTGCAATATTTCACGCCATATTGTATAAACATGAGCGTACTAAAGATATTAAGCCGATAGGTTGTCTGGCGAGTTTGTCGTCACTATGTATTTTTTATTGATTACAAGAATGAGATATCCGAGATGCTAAATTATAAAAATGATACAATCAAGTGAAACTTGATGGTAGTTAATTATAATCAAGTATAAATTCATAACAAGAAACAACTGACAACTTGATTGACGATGAGAGCCAATTTTCATGAAACTAAAAAACTGCTTTCCCTTCTGATTCAACTCATGTGTAGGCTTTTGCTAAGAGGCAAAATTAAAATTGACACGTAGGTAAACCAAAACTCTGTCTTACATACTTTTGTCCTTAAATATCACCTTAATGTAACACTTCTAATACGTTGGCTATAAATTAGGTTTTCCTGGATATAAAATGCTAGCAGAATGGTGATCTGTCTGAAATAAAGTTCCTCCCCAAAATAAAAAATAACCGTTTCGGGGATTGCCTTTCGTCGAGTCGGGGAAGTATGAGTACGTGTAGTTTAATTCTCTTACTAGCAGTGTACATATGTACCTGTGTAATGTCATGTTTAACCTAACACCATTATACTTCTCAAAGTAGAACCGCTATGATCCGCAATAAAACTCAACCAATGAATCTAATCTACGTACTTTACCAGCAGGACTTATGACTACAGTTAAGCAGTACTTTATATTGGATTATTGAACAGAATGTTTTTTGATATCATCCTAAATTAATAAAAACCATCATGCACCCAAATGACGTTTGCTACAAGTCAGTGACCGTCTGTTCCACCAGTGTAATTGAATAACATGTCGATCGGATGACAATTATTTTATTGTCATGACTTTGGTTTTTCTGAAAAATGCTAATAGGTTCCTCAGTACAAGTAAGATTCCTTTTGGTGTGACATTCTTGTATATAAATCGGGATATATGTATTACGAAAGTAGCGCAATTTTTATGAACTTTCAGTAGTTTCTTCCATATTTCGCAAGCAAAGCAAACTAGCGCAATTACTTTCCCCGCCAACAATACAATAAACAAAATCTGGACGTTTCCGTTCATTGACGGCGGTTTCAATGGAACCGAAGTTTCGGGAATATTCTCCCTAGAAAGTATGCCGGCCCACCAATTAATTAAGTTGGACGATTCCATTCCGCGAATACGCGTAAAAATATATGGCGGAATTTGTCCGTATACCAAAAATACCACGCTCTCCGTCGTGAACCTCTCCGAGCTAACATCTACAGATAGCCTTTCTTCCTTTCGAATCTTTTCCGCCAGCCGGATACACAAATTACTCGTTAATACCACTGCGGAGTTTTTGCATTGTCTCAACTCTCGCTCCAAAATGATCATCTCGTCCTTTCTATACGGCTCATCTAATGAATCCCGCTTTTTTGGCGGTGGTGGAAACGTACGAATTATGCTGGATCCAAACGGAGGCATTCTAGTTACAATTTTATGTAACATTCCAATAGCAGATGGATGCAAAACGCTTGCATTCAGAAGTCCTCCGAAACTATAATAGTTTTTGTTGATTGCACGGTTGAGATTTACACTCTGATTAAGTAGATCAAAATATAACTTGACCGCTGATGTGACTACACCTACAAAATCACAGACAACCTACAGAGCAAAATCTGTTTGTACGTTTTGTGGAAATGGGTATGATGTCCCATGCATGCGCACACTGATGGCATCTGCAACTGCCTTTTTTACATTCCCATAATGAGATGCACCGTGCATACCCGAATTGCATCCAAAACCCATATAATGAAGTGGATAAGAGTGATTCTTAAACATATTTTGAATAAGGTTTGCATAAGCGGCGAACAATTCTTGACTTTGACCGGTTTGTGTATGCGGCTTATGGCGACGTCTTTCATGATAAGTTAACCGGCACTTATGTATATAATCTGCTCCACAGGGTCACGGCTTTGTTGTCAAGGGCATGGTTTGCTGCAACCGGAACTAGCAGCTGTAATTGTGTATCTAATGGATATGCCATTTTGAAGAGAATGTCGAATGTAGCAACTGACAATAATTCCACCAATGATATCTTCCTGGTTTTCATAAATATTGGTAAATCCCTATCCACATAATGACGGAATATTTCAATCTCGTTCTCCAGTTTGAAAGGAGGCATCTCTGTTGTATGCACTTAACAACACTGCAACAATTCATAATATCTAAGTAGTTGCAATTGATATTAACCCATACTTGCTTTCGATTTCAGCTTCCCCACTGCTCCGACATATTTCCTTGACAAAGTCTCGGAAATGGATAATTTACATGACACAACTTGGTGGTATTTTTATACCGCTGATATTGGCTACTACATATGGGTTGCTCAGATTTGTGGATACCTGCTCCCCTGCTACATTTGGCTACTTCATATTTCGTCATTGTCTCCTGCAGACAACGCCAAACAAGGAAGAAATAAGTATGTCCATAGTATCAATTGTCGGGTCTATGGCATTATGCGTCTGGTTCATGTGGCTGCTAATGGATATGATATCTTTTCACACAATTGTTGTTTTACAACTCTCGTTCCTGTACGCATACTGTTTCCGCTACTACTTGAGCTATATAAAAATTAACGTTTCTAGACAGTTCATCCGTTTCCGGAGAGATTTTGTGATTGCAACGGAGAAAGCAGCGGGAAGCAGCGTGTTTCTGATTTGTAAGGAAACCCAACTGTTGTGCAGATATTACAATTTGATTCAACAGGACAGCATCATTTTGTCAACTTTGAACAGCGCCCTGTTTACTTTTGTAATTACTGCGTACGCTTTGGTTTCCTATGGTTCCGGAATACGTATCACGGTCTTGCTGTTATTTACGACTTTATTTTTCGGGGGATTCCTTGTAATTGTCGTTTGTGTCGGAACGTTTGGAAGTGTCAACAACGACTCAAACAGATTGCTCAAGTTTTTCAAGTCAACAATTTATCCGGTTGTTGGCAAGAGCAATAGAAAATTCGTTGTGAGGGACCTGGCATCTCTGCAGCGTTTAAAGGTATACATGGGAAATGTCAATTATGTAGATAAGCAAACCACTTTTGTCCTTCTTCAGTTTTGCCTTAACCAAATCGTAAGCCTTCTCCTAATATAACAAAGAGTGTGGCAGATAATAGAAACATCATGAATTCCCAAAGAAAATCCTTTTCTGTCAAACTAACGAACACAGATATGTAAGCCAAAACTAAGATGTAGTGAGAATTATTTAGTGAAATGACAGGTTCAAAAATACCAATTATTAGTTGGCTGAGGATTTTGTAGTGCTCACAACAATATAGCATGTCATAATATTAAACTTAAATAGTTAGAACACGCAACTTGATTTCTTAAATTAAATCTTAATTGATGGAATATATAAGACACTCAACTTTAAACATGTTGGTCAATAAATACATACGATTTGGATCTACAAAATCTACTAACTTGACAACACCACTTCAGCTTAACACCCCTGTCACATAATAACCTGAAACAAAACGACATGAGACCTGTGAAAAAATATCATGATCAACAATGTCATTACGTGGATTGTGGTGTCAGTATTTAGCAGTCATACGCAATCATCACAACTGTTTGACAAATTTTGATTTCGGATGCACCTTGATATGTAAATTAAGCTAAAATACATATAATTCTGCGAGTGATCTTCGCATTCTGCTTCCCGGTACATATGTAAAAGCATTTTTTGTACAGGGTACGATTGAGCGCGTAGATTGCATTTTTACAATTGTATATTGTTGAGAACAGTAGAGGTACTGGTTACATGTAGAAAATAAATTATATGTAGTATCATCGAAATAATGTGGTATTAATTGGTTAATTAATCAATGATTATTGCGCCCTTTAGAATTTTTAAGGTCATCGTCGACTCGGTTTGTCACTCGTTCAAAACACACTTTGAAATTACAAGGATCATTGACCAATGTAATTTTAACTGTGCTAAACTAATTCAGTGCATGTAGGCCATACTTTACAATATTTTCCATTAGAGAAGACACTACCGAGGAGGGTAAGAACATTTGACAGTTTAAAATCTTGGTAAATTTAAAATGATGTTGGGATTTATGATTTCGCTCAAAGCGGTTGTATTTCATTGTTGTACCGTTTTTCCGCTCTTGTGGAAGATAAGCTGAATGTATAATGTCACAAACATGTCCTCAAGCATAGTTGAATCTACAAACCACAATATATTATGCTTATTTTGTTCCAGCCTTTCCTTGAAAGAAATCTTAAATGCCATTGTGATTAAGTATTTCGTAAAACTACATTTACAAACTATTATTCAGTCAGTCAACCATTCAAAAAAATATGCAATAAAATCTGGAGACACCAAGCCACAAGAAAAAATCAGTCAAAACAAGTACTATTGAAGAAACAAGTTTGACCATTTCTCATATATTCTACTTTGACCAATTTTATCATGCATGCACTTATAGTGTACTAGTAGTGAGCCTATACTCGTTTTTGCCCTGAGCATGGGCAATTGCATCAAGATTGTTGAATCAAGCAAAATTAAGCACGCAATCGGTTTAGGAAAATAGCTCATAACCGTACATTATTGTATTTCCAAGAACAGACCGACAACATCCGTACGAATATTAATTGTCAGTGAGCAGGACATCTTCCTGGTTGACGTTGTTGGTACACAGTTTAGAATTATGACTGATTTTTGTAATCGGTACTTTTTTTGAATGATATACATCAGAATTGCTTCTCCGCAGCAATGAATCAGCTGCGCTTGTATTCATTTATATAACTATTAAAATGTTGCCCAATCTAAATATATTACCTTCATATTAGCCAAATAAATCTCTAATGTGAAATAAAAATTAGCCGCTTCATTAAGGAATCATTTTCTCTTGCCTTCTATTGTATATTACTTCGCTAAATGATTAACAAGTGCATATGAAATGTCAATCCCATATGAGTGCAGCGTTACATTCCAAGTTAATTTCTTTCAGGATGTCTACTGTAAGACAATAGGAAGCCTTGTATGTCGTTTCGTGCCGAAATTTAAAATAAATGACTGTTATTCACGACATTCGGCTTATCCGTATCAAAAATATTTTTTTGGACTTCGTAGGGTGCGTCAATAAATTGGAATAGAAGCCACGAAAGTAGTTGAAGTTGGGTCAATCCTTTGTTATTCATGTTAAAGCACTGCTTGTAAGTCTCTTTGAGGTTAATGATCTTCTTTCTGTATTCTCAAACTAATCAAATACTATCTTTACTTGGTGTGAAACAATACAATTAATTTCTATAAGAACAATACATATTATATATTTTGCAACCTCCATAAATGAAAATCAGTAATTACATCATTGACTTAAATCATTGACACGAAAATATTGTAATTGTCGTATACCCCATTGTTTACACCGAAAACATTTCAAATGATCAATTTAGTGTAATTCTACACTTTCATAGAAGTTTGATCAGAATATGGATAAGATTGATAAACAGCAAGCACAAAGCAGAATCCTCATTTACTTACGTTCTCGGCATTATGTAATGTTTACAACAGATTGTCAATCCTAGATTGATGACTTATTTATTGCGCTAATTATTAATGTTCGATTAGAAAGTCACAAATTGGGATATCTGTCACCCACGAATTTATGTACAAACAGGTCATATGTGGAAACTGTTGAGGCAAGGTTAAAGCGTACTACAATAAAGAGTTGTTAGTAGTTGACCCGTGATAAATGTACCTTAAAATTTGAAACATTGTACAGCTCATATGTAAACTCATCCCTTGTTGTTCGTACATATTATTCACACTTGTCGTAAATTGAAATTAGTCCCTGTAAAATAAATATTGTAAGTTGTTATTTCATAAATACAAACAAACGATTAAAACGATACATGATGTAATCTTTAACACGAATCGACGGTGCCGCAAGCACAGTAAGCATCCTGAATTTTATATTCGTGGAGAAGCAAAGGATTTCCAATTAAGCCATAATAGTTTGTCAATTATGGAAACCGACGCAACCCTAAATCCTGTCAATAGGACAATAAAACAACTTGACCATTATAAGATTTCTGGTTTAATTTGAAACTTAAACCATCACTTTGCTGAAGTTGATGCCATAGAGTCGCCAATTGAAACATTTTAACCAATGCCAACATTCAGATCCTAATTTATTTTTGAACATCTCCTACACATACGCTTCATCGGTTAAATGCTATGAATACTTCATTGAGGAAAGCAGCCGTGGCCAATCGTAACAAACAAGATTTTGTAATCTTAGGCTGTAATTATTGATAGTGCATTAAAAGCATTCTGAAGCAAGATGAAAATAATGCAATTACCTTATAAGGCAAACACATTTTATTGAACAACAATATGTCATTGCTACTCAATAGAAACTTTTTGACTTTATGGCCGCAAGACAAGTTTCTAATTTCATCATTTTCTCAGCATTATGTAGTATATTCAGGAAACTACGGGCTTGGCATTTTCGGTGGTAGTCGCAATGTCACACTGGAAAGTCGAAAATGTAGATAGTAGCGAAAATAGTAGCGTTGTTGAGTTTTTAAGAAACATTTTTAAGTTGGCATTACTTCTGCTTAATGGAATGTGAAGTTCTGACATGTAGCTAAATGTATTTAATTTTGAGTGAGTGTGTTTCAGGTTGAGTGAGTGTGTTTCAGGTTGAGTGAGTGTATTTCAGGTTGAGTGAGTGTATTTCAGCTTGAGTGAGTGTATTTCAGCTTGAGTGAGTGTATTTCAGCTTGAGTGAGTGTATTTCAGGTTGAATGAGTATATTTCAGGTTGAGTGAGTGTATTTCTGGTTGAGTGGGAGCGTGTCAGGCTGAGGTAGTGCGGTAACTCTGGATAGACAGCTTTATTCAAATACAACCGCACGGTAATTTTTTATTTCGTCAAGTTTGTAGCATCATATAGTATTTGCAGGAAATTACTGGCTAACAATTAGTATCTGCGGTGGTTGCAATTGCTACATTTGAAAGTCAACAGTTTGAATATCAGTCGCTTGGGAACTTAAAGGTTTCTAGTTCACTCCAACCCTTCTGATTATATTGCATATATTGCTAGATGGTGCCCAATTTAGCATTGGCAGCCGTATGGGTCCGAAACATTTAACCCTTTATCTGTAAAGCTGTCCTTTGTAGTACTAGAATAAAATTTAAGATCGCAAAATATTTAATTACATATTTAGAAGCAATATTTTTGCTACCATTATCTTCAAAACGGCAAGATTTCAATCCAGTGACGTACGATGTACGATAATGGTGGACTTCGTCAGTAGTTTTGCTTCAATGTATTTTTTGTGGCCATTAAGGGTTTAAACCGTCATATAGCTGATTTTTACAGTATCCAAATACAGATCGTTGATGATTTGCAGATATTTTTCAATTCAAGTTCATGGTGTTTAAAAGCAAAGGTAGAAAAAAACCATTGTGCCATTGTTTACAGATGTACGTCGCTTGGATAATTAACAGCGTCAAGTCGATATTCAAGTTAAGTAGATTCAGTGTCTGTTTATAATGTGTTTGTGTGTGTCATGAACGCAAGAAAGTGTTGTTCAAATTGACGATTACGAAATTCTTACCTATTCGTACGAAGTCAGCTTACCACTTTAAAAAAAATGCCAACGTACGACTTTAATTATGAAAACAGTTTGTTATGATACCGCCATAACGTCGTCCATCAGCTCAAACGTGCACGTTTGTTTAGAGAAATTGATTTTAGCGTCCGATTCTGGAAGGTATCTAAAATGATTGAAATGTCAAATGACAAATTCAGTGCTGTATAAACGATAAATCAGTATTAGTTACTTTATCGCACTTGCGTACGAATGAAGTAAACGGCAGTAGCAATATTTATAAGTAAAATCTGAAAATCTGTATCAAAATAACCGCGTTTCTCCGATATGACGTATTATAAATGTCTCCAAATGAACCGACAAAAATTATGAAACGATTAAAGGAAGTGACGCTGAAAGTTTTAATTTAAGAGCAGTCGGATTTATAAAAATAAGGAAATTATTTTAGCGTGCTACTTTATATGAAATGTATAGACAGATATAGTAAACTAGACGATTTTATTACAGCTCAATTGATTCCCCTGAAACCAGAACGGCGACATAGTACATAAATATGACATCCGTCTAATTGAAATTGAATTGCATACAAAACATAATCTCGCATTTCCATTTGTTATAAGTTGTATCAACCATTTTATACTCATTTCTCATCACATGCTTCACTTTGCGGCTCCTAAGCGGATTAGTAACCCGTAGTGAATTATTCAAGACTGACAGGTATAGTAGACTCCTTTGTCCGAACTGGTGAATCATCGGACGCTGTTGAGAAGTTGATACGTTATCAATTTATAATGGAGATCAAATAATATTCACACAGACAGTGTTGGAATGGTCAGTCTAGCGTTCAAGCAAGCGCGCACACATAACGCTAAATTTGTTTGCAAAATGCATTAACACTCAAAGGATTTATTCAATTTTAGATTTCTTTTATTTTACATTTATTCACATTGTGGGCAATAGTTCTGAAAACATTTTTTAAAGCTTGAATAAATTGTACCTACATATATTAGAATATTTTATACATTCATTTATATGTTTTGAATATGGGCAACCTCTCAGAACTGATACCTTCCTTTACATTTGCTATAACTTTTAATTATGATACCTCGACCATTGTCAACTCATTCATCTCTACCGCATCTTGTAAAGTCACACAGAATGGGTCATATTTGCGATTAGCTTCTAGCAGTTACTATATTACTTCAACCTGAAATCACTTAAATAACTATACAACCATGAGATGTTAAAAAGATATGTAGCTCAAGTTAAGTAAATTCCATGTTTTCTACACGAACAGGATTTTACTAACTGTGAATAAACAGTGGTGAGGTTGGTTTAATTATGTAATGCTTTCATTAAATTACAAACATTAATAATATCATACATAAGTATTGGTATACAAACTTATTGACTAATTTTATTTTTTCGCACTACGTCTGCATCCATATATGTAAATAAATTATACATATAATCATGAACGAAGCGAAACTTTGTCTTAATGTACAAACTATTTTGCTACGTCGTTTCAATGTGAAATGTATTTAAACAATCCATGCATCACTTTTCCCGCCATCATCCAGATAATCAGCATAATTTTAAATTTGATTACAACACAGCAACCTTTGTTCTCCTGCAACAACTTGGTTTTTTGTACATATGGCGCCGGCAGACAACTAAGTAGTTCTTCTTCCGCGGCATCTTCTTTGCATATTCAAAACCCCTTTTGATTACAATAAACACATACCGATAAACCACGCAAACGTTTTCTATCATGAAACACCCAACGGAGACACTAATTCCCATTGATTGTACAATAAATATTGTGGAAACATTCCCTTGCATATTTGGTTGTTTCAACGACGTATCTCTCAATATCGGGGTAAAACGTGTAATTTCGTTCATAAACTGTGACCACCAATTCCACATCCCTGAATGTTGGAGAGCGCGAATACGCATGATGATATTTGGATGCACTGATCCAATCAGCCGAATCCCTATGGATATGTTGGCATAATTCTCCTCGCCAACGTATATCCGACTTTTGGGTTTCTTCCGGAAGAGCAACTTTGCATAGCGCTTCGCTTCGAATGATGGCAGTAAAATTGCGGATTTGCTGCAATTAAACAGGTGCTCCCTGACAACATTTTCACTAGTGTTCTTTAAATCCTCCCAAATTTTTGTAATCACTTTAGATTTTTTAGTAAGCGAATCTATTCGTTTCATAAAGGTCGCCTTCACCAGATCTATGCTTGTGTTATGCACAGCTGAGTGATTTGCTATAACGGAAATCATATTGTTCATAGGAACATTTAATACGCTCAATGTTTCCTCCCACAGATATATGTCCGACATGGCTTGGAAACCATAAGTGGGAGTTGTTATATAGTGCTTGGTTTCATACCGCAATTCATTGGCCCAGCTAATAAACCTTTCTGCTGACAATGAAGTTATGTGCCGGAATAAAAGTGGGCCATACAAGAAATAGGAAATTCGTACTACAATATTAAAACTGTCATCTACAAGTTGCATAAACTTTGTGTATGGCACTAGTTGTCGCGGAGATATCATGTTGTATACATTGTCGTTCTTGTATCCATTACTCAACACTATTCCAACCAATAACATGGACATGATTGCAAATCTGAAATGTTTATTTTGGCACGACACGGACGAAAATGGATCACCTTGCTCCAGGAGCACTTTAATTATGGGCAGCATATACGAGAATGTTCCACCTTTTCGCATCGACGACGCCAGAAGTCGACGATGAACTTCCACCAAAACTAATGACACGAACAGGGTACATGACCGAACAGCCATGTCGTAAACTCTAAGTAGCTCTGCAAGTCCAACGGACGCTTCTCCGCGTCCACCGCCACAGCTGACAAAAGAGAGCTTGCTCATGGTTTCTTCGTAGAAGAGGCTAAGAGACTGGGATGCCTCCGAAGTTGTAATGACGACCTGCATTTCAACATCTGTATGGAGGCGTGGCCAGACATCGTTAATACTTAGAGGGAACCCTTTGGAATAGCCGCAGAATCTGGGCGGACCGTCACTAGTTGAGTTTGAGCCAATTGCTAAAATCAGAGAAGCCACACCCATGGCGTGCATCTGGTCAGCGTTTGAAGACGATACGCCATTTTCCCGATAACATGTTGGAAGCCGTTGATCACAGCGAGACAAGCTGTTAAGCAATGTGGCGTAGGGTTTAAAATTGAAAATCCTATCCCATTTCATCAGCCACTGTAACTGGGGCTCGTAGGACGAACTGTTAAATATGCTTCCAATTTCTGTAGTGTTCATCGGAGTAAAATTGAGAGACAACTTGGGTTTATTTGCATCTTCAAAATGCGTTGATACAAGATTTGTGAGAGCGACTTGTTGCGTATCTCGGAGTTTAAAACAGATTGTGATCACTTTTATATTGTATACGGTGGGATTATATAACAATACTGGAAATATAATAGACCTATCTGTTCCAGTGTGCTCGAACATATGCGGCAAAAGAGTTTCCTGTCCAAGAGCGGATGACTCGTGGTTGATGAATATGTGGAGTTTTGGCACCATTGATTGTTCCGTCCTTCTAAATGACTCGGCCATATCCAATGCTACGTCAAATTGAAACTCCCTTGGATGACTGAAAGTCTTTACAAGTGTCGGTGGTAAATGGAAAGAAAGTTGGACCTGGCAGTTCCACGGTCTTGTTCTGACCGCGTAATAAAAGAAATTTATTCGAACACACAAGTCGTAAACATAATATCCGAATAGGTTGAATACGCTGCCACCCAAGCTTTTGGTTATGGGACAGTTAACTTTGAAGTGCAAGTACTTGTTGGCTCTTTCGGCGCTATAGTTTCCTAGTGGAACTCTGGAAGAAATCCAGAGCGGTCGGAAATATTGCCGTCCACGCCACTTTATATACTGCGCTATAGCCAGTTTTGGCTCTCTAATGACGACACCAATTGACGAGGCATGAATGTCCACATTTTGAAAGTTATCAATTAGAGCGTGGCAATGCCTACCTTCGAACAAATTTAGAACGTCAGCGATATTAATGTGACGATCACGAATCTCTTGTGACTTTTGATAGGTTTTCATAATCTTCCGAAACGCTGCATGCACTTGTGAATTGTTGAATTTACTGTACCGAAAGTCGTCAAATTTTAGTGAGGGAAAGTTTTCAAACCTTTGTATGGAAAAGTTGTAAGGACCATGTTCGAATTCAATAGGAAACGAAACATGACACTGACTAAGCAATAGGAATGCTACCCTTACGACTGTAACGGTCATTCTGGCATATAATAATTTAGTAATGCATGAAATGTGTGAGGCGAACGCGGAACAAAAATTCCAAAAGAAACCGAGCGAAACGTATTGATTATGTATTGGATTTTAATTGACTAACCACGTGTATTAATCTACACTTCAACTGAGCAAAGCCTAATGAGATTATGACACGGTTTTGAAGTAGCACAATATATTTGTTGAAACTAAAATGTACACAAATTCTTTTTAAAGAGATCCTGTGAATATACGTTTTTGTGAAGTACCGTAAATGACAAGATTTCGGCCGATATGGAAAGTAACAAATGTTTGTTGGGATTCCCTGAACATAAACTTTTTGTTGTGGTAACGTTCATAGGTAAAAGTATATTACGCGTCCACACCTCCTTCATTGGAAATGTGGAAATGAGCGCTGTGGAAATAGCAAAGCAGTTATTCGCATTTTATTCCACTTGGCTTAACTTAACGTGTCTTTGGTTTGAGTATGATATTGATTTTATCGACAGTGGCTTTACGTAAATCGTCAACGCTGGTAGTTGTATATGAAAAAGTCAATCAATTTTGCATCCGGAATATGCTTTCGTGCTGCTTAAAATTACTTACTGGTAGTTCTCGTATTTCTAATGTGTAACGTTTTTTATCGATAAAATATACCTTTATTACACGGTGTGTATAGCGTGGAGCATATAAAAACTAAAATTTGCAATTGTGAAGTAAATGTATATTTAACGTATGAGCACTTGAAATGTGTAGTTTTTAAATCTCAACAAGTCATTTAAGGAAGACGAAAGAAATGCACGGGCTCTTATTGATCTTATGATCGGATCGGATTTATGAATTCAACGTAGTTTTGAATGCAGTTAGATTGCAAAATTGATCATTATCACAGTCTCGTAGAATCTGAAAATATTATATTTTAGTTTTAACCTTGTAGTTTGTAGCATACAGATTAGGGGAAAGCTAAGTGAAATCATTGCCGTGCAACTATTAACCAATTTATCGTCGAAATGTTTGGATGATATAACAAATACAGCCTATCCCTAATCTCAAATATTTATTTTTGTTCAAATTTCAGTTTGCGTAGCTAAGCTCTTTCCTGCTTTCCATGTTTATGATTCAATAGATTTTCGTTTCCAAGAAACGCTCAAAATTGGTATGGCGCCATGTACTTTTGTATGGGAACGTAACTTACTTCTGCTATTCATTGCGTATTGGCGAAAATTAATTGTGCATAAAAACTATCACTTTATACAGTGACCGGAGGATCAATGATGGTTTGGCATATGTAATTGTAATTTATTGTCAATTGGATCCCTTCGTACAAAATACATATCGACTCATAAGAAACCAAGTAAGACACTTGCCAATGTGTGAGAAAGCCAAATGAGACAAATGCAAAAACGCGAGAAAGCCAAGTCAGACACTTGCATAAAGCTAGTTTTGAGGTAATGAATATTGAAGTTTTAGGGTCTTAGTGATGCATATTATCTTACTTTATTGTAACTGGAATTTAATGATTTAAATATAACTCTCTGTTACCAAAGTGTAATTTAATAGTTTCACCAATCTCAATAGTTGCAAAATTACATATTTATGCATAAAGTATACCTTAATTGGCTACTGTAGAAAAGTTTTCCCAACATCATACTGCAGTTGTTGTTACTGTATGTACCACGGTCCAAAATATTCTGTAACTTTTATGTATTTTGGCGGATTTTTATGCGGTTTTTCGCATCAGAAAGCCAATGAAGTATGGGAAAAACCTAGATAGAAGTCTCATTTTACCCCAAAATGCAAGTGTCTGTCTTGGTTTTTAAGAGTTTTTGCATTTGTCTTATTTGGTTTTCTCGCACATTGGCAAGTGTCTTGCTTGGTTTCTTGGTAATTTATAAGGTAATTTATTTCCACTGACTCGCATAAAAGTTATTAATATTTTCTGGTAAAAAACATTATATACATCATAAAATGCGTAACATTAAACATTTCATTAGTGTCAACGCTTAAACATAGTTCATTATAACATTATTAATACATTCCAAAACATCATCCTCTGGTAAATTGTCAACATCGTTTTTATATATTGAGTACTCTGTGTTTCTAAAATATAACTTACTTTAGTATGGCTTTCTTAAAGATATTGAGTGATTCAACTTTTCTTTGAACCGCTTCTGGTAGGTTTATCCATTGAAATACCGCATTATACCTGAAAGAGTTTTTCCCCCAAAAGGTATTAGCTGTAACATTTGGGATTAAATATCTTTTATTACGCGTGCTACATGTTTCACTGTGGCTGAAATCAAGGTAATTTTTGAAGAAACCTTGGCTGGTTAAAAATGTACATTTAAAGGCAAAAATTAGTGTTTCATAGGTATGTATGTACTCAGCATAACAATATTCTAATTTACAACATACTTCTTGATTTATAAAGTCGTACTTTTTCTTATTTTCAATAAATCTTGCTACACACTTAATAATTTTATTCGTTTCGTTAGTTATAAACTTGGACTTATTACTAAGCCATATAACCGCACCATAGTAAATATGAGATAAAACTAAAGCCTCTGCGAGTATCTTTCTATTATCTCTAGATATAACCTTTTTAATACGGTACAGTTTAGACAAGCTTGTGAAACATTTCGTTTTGACAATTAAGAGATGATCAAGCCATGAAAGACATTCATCGAAAATAAGTCCTAGTATCCGTAAACACTTCACTCTTTCAATTGGTGTGTTACCACTTCTAATACAGGCATTGTCGGTATATTTTAAAAGACTTGATTTGGCAACACACTTCACTTCCATCCACTTTTGAACTTTAGTTATGTCCCTTTCAAGGCTAGAAGTTAAACAAGCAATATTTTCAGGCTTATCTGCTTTTACAACATTACTATCGTCAGCATATAGATAGACATTATTGGAGTCAATACAATGAATGATTCCAAGTGTCGTTTCTTTACACATTGATCTTTTAAGTGAGTTACCTGAGTATCTTTCTACATACTGAAATCTGTCGTTTAAACGTGATTTTATAATACCATCATTAACACCATACCAGCCCAGTTTAGAAAACAGAATGTCTCTATCTACTTTGTCGAAGGCTTTTTGAAGGTCGAGAGATAATATACAGCTCACCTGGTTGTTATCAATATTTCTGTATAGTATATCAGTTATAGCATTAATCTAGAATTTTGGTGATAACCGGTTGTATTGCAATGGGTCGAGTTTCATTCGGGTTGGTTGGATTGCTTACTCTAGGAACTGCTACTACTCTTGAAATTTTTAGTTCTTTTGGTACATTGTTTTCAAGTATGAATTGGTTAAACAGACAAGAGAATGCGTTTACAAAATTATCTGAGCTAATACATAACGAGAACATTTTATTTGACATTTCAAGCGGGTCTAACGTAGTAGATAATTTATTCTTCATGCTTTTCCAAACAGCTCTAATATCTCCTGGTAAAATGGGATTAATTATAAAGGATTTACTTTCAGGGTTAATGTGCGGTGGTTTTGTAGGCAGCGTTGCATTGGAAGGATTTGCTGATGTTGATATAGCGATGTAGTGGTCATTGAGCTTGTCTACATCAAGGTTAAGAATGTCATGTTTCTTCTTTTCCGTGATAGGAACTAATCTGTCAACTGCTTTGCACAAGTTGGTCACTTTCAATGAAGCGTTGAATTGGCTTTTCATGTCCTCAATAATGCATGTTTTGGTACATTTTTAAGGAAAGACAAACGTTGTTTGTAAATAGGATTAGGCCATTTCTTATACGCTTTGTATATCTTTTTTCTTTTCGAAACAATGGATCTTGTTTTCTTGCTAGAAATAATGTTTATTTTATTTCCTGTGACCTTTTTAGTTACAATCGGACAGTAACGGTTAAAGATATCGATGAGGATATTATAAAATGTAGGAAAGTTCTCAGGGATTAAGGAAAAGGAGAATTGTAAAGCATTATGGATGGCATTTTTGGCATTTATAAAAACTCTGTACTTTATTACTCGGCATTTTCCGGACATTTTTTCGTTAAAAGTGGACATTCTGTAATTTTATGATCTGATATGTAGCTTTCAATAACTCTGCATTTCTCAATAGAAGCACTTCCTTTTGTGAAAATTAAGTCAAGTATGTTCTCTCCCCTTGCTTGTCGGCGTATTAATGTGTTGTTTTAGTTTATAAGCCCTTGTAGTATTGCGAAATTTTGCTTGTATAAACTAGGACGGGTGTAAACCCGAATTAAAAAACTACCGGAAGCGTGTTGTGTGTGAAATTGAGAGATTTGACACCTCATTCAAGTTCCCATACACTACTCTTGAATTTTTCGATCAATTTCCGAAACAATATATTTTGTCCCTTTTGTGACCCTGTGACCCGTGAGGGTAATGGAGCCACCACTCCGACAATTGGTCGAATCCATGGTGTCAAAATGATCAGCTTAAAATTCTCTATCAGATAAGCGAATAAAGTATTTTTGCCCATAAAGAAGCATGGGGGACCTTACCCCCCACCATTCCCCCGGGGGTGGGGCCTGGAACCCCAAAATCAATACCGAATTTTTGAATGACCTGAGGTACCTCTATGCCAAGTTTGGACCAAATCGGTCAACGTGGAGGAAAGTTATAGTGTTTACAGACACACAGACACACAGACAGACAAACAGAACAATCGCAATAACTACCTATATAAGCATTTCATGCTTCCGGTAGTTAATAATGCAGCATAGCATGACGGACAACCCTGTTTCCATATCATTTGAAAATTTTTATCATTTCACTGAACTTGTTTTATACGATCTTGTAAGCCATGATTCACGAAATGTATTATCCTCGTACTTAACGACGTACAAGTAATGCTATTATGTTTGCAGCAAACTAGAACGAATTTGTGGAAAAATGTTTCGGAGCAATATTAATCAACGCATATACTGGATAAAACTCGTCGAGGATTAATAAAATATTCTATTGCGTTTTTAAGATAACTGCTTGTCTCAGCAATAATAATGTACTAGCATGTTCACCGATGTTTTCCATCATAACTAGCGCACTTAATGGTGCATTGTGTGTCCACTAAGATGGTTATACTTCGATTTACCATCTTTCATAGTAATTGTAGCAAACAGAATTTTACATTTTCAAGTTGGCATTTGTCAAGGTTCGCTACAGGATTACATAATTCAGCAAATTATGTCAAACAGATTCCACTGTATCCAACGAGAAACCTTGTAAACTTGCCTGGAAGGTCTGGTTGGTATTTTATTTCCAAACAGTATACAAATTTCTGTCGAAACTAAAAAGCAAGTTGGCCACTTTACAACATTTGACGTAATTTGTCAACAAAAATGGTATATATATAGTAGGATACAATGGTTGGAAATCTGATCCATATGCTAGCTAATTATATACACCCTTACCATTTCAATGAGTCGCATCAGGTCTTCCCTGTAACAAGTCATGTTGTTGCGAGTGACTGATTTAAAATGACTTAAACGCCAGGAACTTATGTTGCCTTAAAAAGTCAAATCTTCAGGACCCACGGTTCTAATCTTACGTCGAACGGTGTTTCAGAGGTGCACTCCTAACAGTCTTACGATCAAGAAGATCTCAAGTTATGTGCACTTTTTCTATGCGACAAATAACTCCTATCCTGATAAGACTCGATTTACTGATAAGATCACTGCTCCTTTATTACAATCACCAAAGAACAATTAACAATCAGTGGTTTTTAACAGTTTTTGAATTCTACTAATTACTTTTATTTGATTTACAGCGGATTAAACTTAACGCTAACAAATATCTAACAGAAAAAACTTATTCTATTTTCTGGAGCTCTGAGTTGATTCATGCTCGGAAGAAAAACTCACACTAAAACTATTTTTCTTTTTTCCTCTCCCTTGTTCTACCAATAATATATATAGACTTACTTGCTAAACTTATAGCTAGACTTACAACAAACAAGAATAAACTCGATCTTACAAGTGAACGGCGAACAGGAAAAGTTCGAACTCTCAATGCACGTCCACATAAACGTTTACATTACACATACATACTAATACTAAACCAACACGCAGTCAGCAAAACGTAACATAAACGAAATACATATTAACAAAGACACTCGAAAAGATACAAAAGTTCCAAGTCGAAATGATACATTAATGCCAAACCGAAAAGATAAAATAATGCTAAGTCGAAAAGATGCATTAATGCCAAGTTGAAAAGATGCATTAATGCCAAGTTGAAAAGATACATTAATGCCAAGTTGAAAAGATGCATTAATGCCAAGTCGAAAAGAGGTAAAAATGCCATCTCAAAAACAGACAAAAATACGGCGCTAATACCGCACTAAAACTCATCTCCCTCGACATTCCGACCCCCAAAATCAGGGAATTGCCTGATTTTCACTTCCAGATCGTCGTCTTCTTTCTTCTTCGTCTGGGTTGTGGCTTTCCAGTTGCCATCTCGTACTTGATCCTTTGTTGTCTCAGCTTCCTGTCCACTTTCTGCTAACGGGCTGCTTAACAATCTTGATCCTGGTCGTTGTAGCCTGAAGAGATCTGACTGCTGAGGGGGAACTGATATCCCTATCTTCTTGTCCGTTTGCTGTTGTCCTCCATTCTTCTCCTTGGCTGCCTTCATTGCCCGCAGGTCAAGGATCCTCTGATGCTGCATCTTCGCTTTTTTCTTCTCTCGGACGACCGCTTCCGCTTTCCACTTCTTCAGCTCTTCGGAGGACCATCCAACCGATCCCACCGATCCTGTCTCTCCGGAAACCTTCTTGTCTGACTGCTGGGCGGCGACGGTTGCTTCGTTCTCTGATTCTGAGTCATCATCCATAATCTTCTCGAGAGCGGTCTTGAAAGGGGCCATCTCTGCTCCAGCGTCTCCATCTCTATCACTAATCACCAAGTTCAAATAGGTGACGTCCTTGGTGTCTGTTCCAATCTTCCCTCCAAGTACCCATCCAAGTGATGTCCGCTTGGCTATCGGTTGATCTTCCCGGCCAGTAAGAACCTCCAAATGGATTGTGGGATGTGGGTGGTCTTCTCCGATAAGGACTTGTGGCACTACTTGCTTCATGTTTCTTAGCTTGGCCTTCTGGAGATACGGCCAGGCTGTCTTGATTGCATCCGCATTTTGTGTGTACGGAGCAAGGCCAAGCGATCCAATGGTCATCGCTTCCGAAATCTTGTGGTACTTGGCTTCCTTCTGTGTTCCAGATACTTCAAAGTTGACGCACTGCGAAGTAAGCGTCATTGTGTGGCCAGTGATTCCTCGGCACTTACGTCTTGATTCTTTGCCGCTGATCCCAAGTTCCGCTGCTAATCCAGCCTCAATAATTGTCGTGTCTGCACCACTATCAAGCATGGCGTACACCTTCTTGACTCCTGCTGGTCCTCTCAGACGAATCTTCACAATGGACAACGGCTTTGACGACTTGGTCTGAATCGCTCCGACGTTGGCGCTTTTGTTACTACAGCCACTGTCACTGTCAGAATAGCTCCCTGACTTGCCGCATGAAATTCTGCGGCTCTTCTTCTTCTTTCCGTTGTCCTTCCAAGGCTTCCCTTCAAGGTGCAGGAGCGTGTGATGTGTCTTTCCGCAATCATCCATTCCACAAACTGCGTCTGATTGACAATCCTTCTTCATGTGGCCAGGCTCCAGGCACCGGAAACAGAGTCCCTTCTTCTGCACTAACTGCACTTTGTCTTCCATGGATTGCTTCTTAAAGTCGAAGCACTTTGCAAGTCCGTGGTTCCTCTTTCCGCAGCAAGGACACTTCGCCTTAGGATGGCCATCACGCGTATCTTCAGACGATGTCGAGCTGATATTCGCCGACCCCCGTGTGCCTCTGCCTTTCCTGCCATCTTGTTCTTCTTTGACCACTGGAGTAACTAACCGCAACGTGACATCCATCTTGTTGTTGATCCAATCCCCAAACGTGGCGAGATTTTCGGCTTTCATCCATGCACTCCATTCCATCCACTCGTAAGCAAACTGAGTTGGTAACTTGCTCACCAACTTCTCCAGAAGGCCCATGTCATTCAGGTACCTGTCCTCCTTCAGAGATCTCACAGTTTGAATGAGCTGCTGCACTGTTCGGCCGAACAAAACGAAGGTTTCTGGCTTGGATGCTTCTGGAGGTCTGCACTGACTTGCTTTCTCAATTAAAGCATTGATGACCAACTGCTTACGGCCAAAGTTCTTCTCCAGAGTCTCGATGATTTCTTCTACATTTCCGTGGTCGTTCAGCAATCCAACAACTGCGTCCCTGGCGCTTCCTCTTAATGCCTTTCTCAGACGAATTGCGTTCTGGGATGAGTTGATCTTTCCTTGTGGCGTAGTTCGGCAGAACTCGTTAACAAAAATGGGCCAGTCTTCTGCCTTGCCATTAAAGATGGGCAAATCCTTTGGCTCCCACTCTTTGTCACCACGTACTTCACGGAATGCCATCTTCATGGCATTCGCTAGATCCAACATTGCGTTGCCGATTGCTTCCGGAGGCTTTTCTTCTAAGGACTGCTGCGCTTGACGAATTTGACTTGGCGGTTTGCGCATACATGAAGTTGTGCGTCTATCTTCTGGGATTGCTGTGTGAGGTTGAGTTTGGCTGCATATTCTCTGGTCTTGAATTGGCAATCGAATTTCCACTGGAAGAGGTACTTCTTGAAACTCCACATGTTTTGGCTGCTGAGAAGCAACCGCAACCGTTGGATTAGTCGGAATACTAATCATAGGTCCGTTATCTTGAGCTCCAGAGATTGTCTCATCCAGCCATTCTTCAACTCTTCCAGTTCGTTCATATTCACCAGCAACAATTCCCTCCCTTTCGAATTCCGGATCCTCTTCCAATTCCAGCAGCACCTTCTCCTTTTCAATTTCTTGAGTTTCCTGGAGAAAAGCTTTGTCATCCTCAAAATCCCGAACACGCCTTGACAGTTTCGTTTGGAGAAAGTCTATCTCATCAGCAAGTTTTGTCTTTTCCTCAGGATGCGCTGCTTTCAATTCCAGCTTCTTCACATCTTCAATCCGATCTTCTAGCTCTTTGCAGGTCTTGCGATGCTCACGTTGCAATTTGAGCAGTTCTTCTCTGCCTTGAAGCTCAACCTTCTTAACGGTTTGGGATGACTGACTTGACCAGGAATTCCGACTGCCATGCTTCCTGCTGGATACAACTGATGATGCATCCGTAGACCGTTGTGCCATTTTTTCTGTGAGCGCCTTCAGCCGAGACTCCAAAATAGGTAACTTTTCGCGACTGATCCGCTCCAGAACCTTGGCGTTGGTGAGTTCTTGTCTGGTCTTCTTCCAAAGCTCGATCTCCTCCGTAGTCATGCTGCTCTCATCCTTCCCGTCATATAAGGCCGCAGTCGGTTGAACCTCCAGGAGCCTTTTCTTGGCAAAGTCAAGGTTGTACTTTGTCGTGGCTATCTCCGCGATGAGGGCGGAAATATCTTGCTGGAGTGTTCTACGTGTTGCCGTATTGTTCCGGAACTGAGGGGCTAATTCGCCCTGCCTCCTCAGTCCACTTGATCCTCCAGGCGTCTGGCCAGGTGCTGTTGTTTCTGCTGCTGGGGAAGCTAACTCGCCCTGCTGCCACAATCCTCCAACTGCAACTCCGCCTCGTTCTAGTGTGGCTGTTGTCCACTGGGGAGCTAACTCGCCCTGCTGCCCCAGTTGAAGGACTCCTCCACTTGATGATCTTGATCCTTGGGGTGCACTTTGACCCTGCTGCCCCAATCCAGTGTACACTAACCTCAATGGTTGGATGGATGGTCGTTTTCCTCCTTGATCCGCCATTGTAAACTGGGTTGGTGTCACTAATCTTGTTCTACTTAAACTGTTCTTACAACACTGATGATTCTGTAATTGCTCCTCCAAATGACGTAATCTTTGAGCACTCCGAATCCGTTGTCTCCCGGGTTTCGGCACCAAATGTTGTTGCGAGTGACTGATTTAAAATGACTTAAACGCCAGGAACTTATGTTGCCTTAAAAAGTCAAATCTTCAGGACCCACGGTTCTAATCTTACGTCGAACGGTGTTTCAGAGGTGCACTCCTAACAGTCTTACGATCAAGAAGATCTCAAGTTATGTGCACTTTTTCTATGCGACAAATAACTCCTATCCTGATAAGACTCGATTTACTGATAAGATCACTGCTCCTTTATTACAATCACCAAAGAACAATTAACAATCAGTGGTTTTTAACAGTTTTTGAATTCTACTAATTACTTTTATTTGATTTACAGCGGATTAAACTTAACGCTAACAAATATCTAACAGAAAAAACTTATTCTATTTTCTGGAGCTCTGAGTTGATTCATGCTCGGAAGAAAAACTCACACTAAAACTATTTTTCTTTTTTCCTCTCCCTTGTTCTACCAATAATATATATAGACTTACTTGCTAAACTTATAGCTAGACTTACAACAAACAAGAATAAACTCGATCTTACAAGTGAACGGCGAACAGGAAAAGTTCGAACTCTCAATGCACGTCCACATAAACGTTTACATTACACATACATACTAATACTAAACCAACACGCAGTCAGCAAAACGTAACATAAACGAAATACATATTAACAAAGACACTCGAAAAGATACAAAAGTTCCAAGTCGAAATGATACATTAATGCCAAGCCGAAAAGATAAAATAATGCTAAGTCGAAAAGATGCA
>CM023201.3:21238487-21265488 GCA_004115045.4 Sinella curviseta | reverse complement strand
TCCCCACCTTTTCATCGCCCACCACCCCACCCCCCCCACCCACCCACCCCTCTAACCTACCGAACCACACCGAGAAGCCCCCATCGACGCAAAACACACCCCCCCATCACCCCCTCCGGCCGCCTCCCCAAAACGACTGCCCATTTAAGCGTTGTTGCCGTGGTCTCCCCGCCACCCGCAAATAACTCTGCAACCGAACTCAAGCTATTTTTCCATCCCGTCTTCCCAAAGAAACTACTCTCCGAATCTCCACCACTACCATTAATTTTGTGCATGTGTTCAATATAAGCGTCTACCAGATCTCCTTTGTGACGATTTACATTGGGCCGTTTGTGCTCCTCAAATTTTGCTCCAATAAAGGCATGAATGTTCTTGCATGCTGTGTCCATTTCCAAATAACCTGACAATTTCGGAGTCACATATTTCAACCATGGAAAGAATCCCAATCCAGTCTTCATAGTGGTCTGCATAGCATTCACCCAGTCCTTCCAAAGTGTGTTTGAGTTTTCATCCTCAAGACCAAATCTTTCTCCAGTAATGATGGTCCATAGGGAATTGACGGCTGACTGATTTACAACATGAGCCAAATCCACAATTCCAGTCAAATTATTTTTACTCTCTTTTCGAATCCATTCGCACAGCTCGTGAACCTCGTGCAAAAGTAACGGCTCCATTGACATACTCTGTCCGTATCCAAGTTGTCTCAGATTTCGCAGACAAAACTGCCGTTGTTCAGCCCACACTATCCCGTCCGTGTTGAAAAGTCCATATGCACCTTGTGAAAGCAGGAGAGTTGTATCCGTTTTAAATCTTCCTGTTGACGCCGTCATCCCAAGCAATTCCCTCAACAATGTCGCATCACTTATTACTAATGCTTGTCGGTTTGCCATTTGAACTGTGTACAATTTCCCGTACTGCATTGCCCATTGCGAAAATCTGAGGTGGGGATCCTTAACCATTTGCACTAAGTTTCCAATAAGAGGCACGCCTCGCGGCCCTGGTGGAAGTTTGTACTTCCAGTTCTTCAACGGAGAGGTATAAAACATTATATAAGCAACAGTAACCACAATACAAACCAAGCTGACAAAATGGATGAAGTCTGAAATGAACGCGATAGCCTGCGCCATCATTAAATCTTGTACACTGTCTGGCAGAAATGCTTGTATGCACCCACTGGAACGATTATGATGTGAATGGCATCAAGAATCATTTAAGAATAGAGTTTATTACTGCACAATGCACATGGGCGAGGTCACTAGGTACAAATCATGTTGATAGAATAATTATTGAGCTTGCATTTGTGGAAAATGCGCCCAGCATATACACTTTAGTTTAAAAGTTTCTGCAGATATCATTTGTCTGCAGTACATTTATACTAAGTTGCTGTAGCAAAGGTTGAGATTGTAACATGGGATTCATATTTACACAAGCAGACCTGTAAGACTTTACGGAATTTTTTGTCACTTTTCCTACTATGATAAATGCTGAATCACTCATGTGCATTGTAGAAGTGATCACAATGCAGGAGAGAAAAATAGCTGCCACGTGCAGCCAAAAATAGGTCGGTGCAACGGTCAAGGTCCAAGATGTTTTTCAGATGCATTGCAGTGTTCAAATTTTTTAAGAGTTTTCTCGTTCGCAAAACCAGTTTTGGTTGAGCGAGGAAAATTGTCAAAAATATCAGCCAACATGTAACATGAAATTATGAAAATTTGTACCCAAACAATGCTTGTCTGATCATATAGGATAACAACTGAAAAGTCTACGGTATTGCAAGAGCACGTGCTCTAATCATATTAATACAAAAAATTATACAAAAAATGTTGAAATTTTCCTGGTCATTGTATTGACAGAAAATATACTAATACCAAATTCTAGCACAACTACCAATTAAATTAAATGATAAGTATAGTATAGAGTATGTGACACGTGGTATGTAAACTTTTATTAAATCTGCAGCTATCGCAAAATAAAATGATTAGCCAAATTTATATTTCAGTCAACACAAAAAATCAGTAACAACCACGTGTATGGTGGCTTGCACAATAATAACAAAGGTAGAATTTCAAGCTCAGTCCTGGACTCGTATATAGAAAAACATTTAAGATAATAACAATCGCGTTGAAAAAATAATATAGCCCTTGATGCGCAATGCTGGAGATATTTAACTAGGTATGTACTTTTTTGTTCAACGCAAGATCCCATCACACCATTACTATGCGCTTGTGCTCATGAGATGAGTGCCACTTGCAACCAGAGCACAATAACTACACATATGCTATGCAAAGTATGTATAATAACAACAAGTAGGTATTTTCACTTGTAGGTATATTTCCTCACAATCAAAAAACAGTGCAAGATTCTTGCTATTATCCTACGCTGCTGCTGTTCATGGTAGCAAGTCCAATTTAATACATACACTACATAATCAGGTTTTTGCAAAGATGCTTTCCAACCCCGTTCTGTCCTTAAAACTGAGAGAGCTGCGCTTTACAATTTTTTGAAGCTACACAAAATATTCGTCATCTTGACGTCTTTTGGGATGGGCGTGTTGTCATCAGGATGATCAGATTCTTCCAGCTGTGACGTTGCTTTCATTTGTAGGCTGTGCTGATTATTGTAAGCAGTTTTAATTTTTTGTGCTGATGCAATGCTGGTGATAGGATTGTTGGAAAGACAAATTCTGCAAACAAAGATAGTAATTTCGGATTAATAAAGGAATGAAGCCGAAGTAATCGACAGGTGAATAGAGACAATCAAAAAGACACTGGAAAAAACTGAAGGAAATCTTTTGTGCATAAATTATGTGTGTAGTTCTCTGTGCATTGTATTTAAATACATTGACACTATATATCTTACTTTCCATTTTGTCAATAAATTATCAACCTTCCTGACCAACGAATCATTAAAGTGGCGTGTGAAGATTGTTAAAACTGTAATCGTGATTACCTGTTACATTGGTGACATTTCCGGCGCATAGGTAATTATTATACGATAGTTTACACGGTGCGCAAAAATAGTTCAAAAATTTATAATTGGTTTTATCTTAAATTGTTTTTTGCATGTTTTGTGATGCCGTAGCAATTTCCCTTTATTTGATTGCTATTATTGGTCTCACTAAGGAAGGGAAAACTGAAGACAGGTCAATAAGGAAACAAACAATGTAATGGTTCCGCTTAAAGATCGCATTGTAACATTTAGTTCTGATGATAAGATGCAAACTGTTCTTTTTTTATTTTCTTCCTGCTGAAGGAGTCACAGTTCAAGTCACGCTTCAGCATCAACAGGAGGTGCCTGGACAAATACGTTGTCCTTCACACCGTATGCGTCACTCCCAGTTGCCCCCCCAATTGATGTCACACATGAGGAACTGCTTGATTACTTTGTTCGAATAGACGGAACGAATGAGGAAATAACTGGTGCATGGATTCCCAAGCATAACTTGGCATATGCGCTCCCAAAAGTCGCTGGAATCTGGCATGAATTCGTGGTTATAAAGTCCAATAATTGGTACTGGTCCTTAGAGAGAGATACGAAGGGTATTTCCATCCAGCGCTCGAAAGCCTGGGATTCTGTTGCCAATTACTACCGTCGTATGGATCGGACCGGGACTGTGGAATTAGAGATGGCTTCTTATAGCGGGAGGAGTGCGAATGTATCACGAGTGTTTTGGTGGATTTTTACGGAGAATTATTTAAGCAAATCATATAACGCGGCAACGGCAAACTGCCAACATTTTGCTTCCGAATTATTCCAAACAATTGGCAAGGGCCTGAGTATGAAATGGCCGCCAATATTACGAAAAGCGTGCGATGTTGACATTCTACTTCATCTAATTTCCTTGATATTTGCTGGAACCAGAGCAAATATCGAATTGTTCTCTACCAAGAAGAGAGAAAGTCGACGCGATGCGTAGGATATCCGAAATTGAAAAAATACATTTGTATACCGACCGATTAATGCATGTTTACGCATGTATGTAATGTATTTTATTCATTTTACTCTAATCAAAACTTCACGTAAAAGATGCTATTATATTACGGAGTTTGTGATCTTCTTGCATGCATATACTGTTATATAAATATTCGTTATAAATTCTTTAATTTCAACTTCTTGTAAATTCTTCCAATGTGCTTGTTTACGAAAGCAAAACTAACGCCCACACTTCGTTCATTAGATACTGAAAACTGAAAGCATTCTAATTTCCGTAAGTACGAATACATATTCCATGCCGCCATATGGCTGCACTGATGTGAATTTAGCAACACTTTCGAACACGCCGCAGTTTTATATCAAAAATATTATTCCATAGCTTTCCAAATTTTATAAAAATAAAACCAGTGTTCACCAATGGATAATTTACCGGATAATTAAGACATTTATTTTTGCGAAACGTAAGGAATTGAAATGTGAGGAAGTAATTGGTGTATATGATTTTCAATCAGCATGTCAGTCAAGCCTAATCAAAAAATGTATACTTCAATGCAATTTGAATGAGTGAGCATGCTTAGTGAAGATTCATCCTACCATTTCCATCCTCCACTGACAGCTGAGAAGTTATGTACTCTACCCCAATGAACTTAATGACTCCAGAGGGTCGGATGTTTTCTAGCAACCATCCAGAACTATGTATATAAACCATATGTTTTGCAACCAATTCAGATCAATTCAGAGCACATCATTTCATCACTTAAATTATTTAACAAAACTGTTTGATCAAGTTTACAAGTCATGTGTTACAATTACAGGTGCTACCAGCTCTTTGAGAATACTTGTGGTTGTTCCTATAGCTAACGAAAAGCTTTGTACGTTTAAATGAAATAAATGACTAGTTTGAAGACAGGATTAATTCATTCCACTTTGATTGTAACAATAACTATCAAGTTCGCGGGTAACTACCAGGCAGCACTTTCAATTAAGAGGTTAACGCCGATATTTGTCCTTGAAACTTCAAACTGCTAAAGCTTGACATACAGTACACACAAGAAAAAAATGAATGCCTCATTTACCTCCATGCTAAACAGCACTTTTGAAAACATTCTCAAAATTTTTGGGATGAACCGAAAATTATGATTTTTGGTGGTCGAAGCATTCAAATATACGGACATTGATTACAGCAACTCCCTTGGAAAAATATTCACGGGTTTCAGATTTCCAGACCTAACAAAATTCAAAAGGAATAATCGCATGGGACAACAATGTTAAAAACCATCCACTTATTTTTTTTTTGAATCTTCCTCGGTCTGGAACTCTGAAACCCGGGTATATTTTTTCGAAGGATTTGCTGTAATCAATGTCCCTATATTTGAATGCTTCGACAACCAAAAATCATAATTTTCGGTTCATCCCAAAAATTTTGAGAATGTTTTCAAAAGTGCTGTTTAGCATGGAGGTAAATGAGGCATTCATTTTTTTCTTGTGTGCACTGTATTCTATAGCATGTATAATTATACTGTGAATCTCACATTTAAGGAAGAGGATATTTTTAGATGTGCAGTAGTTCGGACAGATTAAATAATTTATGATTACAGCAGCACACCAAACATAACAGATTAAATAGATGTTCATATCCAATTCATTATACAAATATTAATGTTACAATTACAAATTTCGAAATATGGAGGAAAGTGAACATCAGTTGTTTACCACCACTGCCAAAATCATCCAATATTTGAAGAATTCTATTTGCTTTTTATGTTTAATTTGTAAGCGTAAATAAATATAACATTCACCAACACATTTATGTTTATAAATTGGAGACGAATTATTTATTCTCTTAAAAATCATAACTAAATATTGCTTTTTTAATAATTTGATTTACGGCGACACAAAATGGGTTAAATTTTACCTAGTGTGAGCACTAGTCATATCTAGGTCTCTGTCGGCGACAAGCTGTTTCGTTGCAATAAAATATTGTTCGGTTACACTCCAACATAATTTGCCCACAGTGAAGCTGGTATTAATCTGTTAGCTGCATTGTATATATTTACATTATTAACACAACCATCGAGAATGTCATGACATTAGGAATCGTCCATTTAGGATGTCGTGCCCCGAAGGGGTGTCTTCAATGCGCGTGACATTAAACGTGAAAGCGGTACCCTGAACCCGGGGAGGGTCATCAAAAAGCGGGGTTTGTTGCATGATATCCTAAATGGAAGATCCTTTAATGGGACATGAAAATCTGGGTTAATGAGAACCAACAACTTTTACGTTTATATTATTTTTATTTTTATTCTCCTGATTTCAGACAATCTTTCAGTAATTATAATTTAAAAAGCTATATCACACAAACCTTCAACTTGTACAAAAAACTAGGTATATTTAAAGTTGTCGTCGATAGTACATCGCTACAAGCTTTTTCTAGCGCATGAATGCAGTCTAAATTATCGCATAATTTTATCCAATTAATTGTGTGTTTAGTTTGAAGGAAGATTATGAATTAACACTTTAGTGTGACCGGCATTAATTTTGGAGCCTGATGTATTTTGAGCACTTTTAAAATTACGCGTCCATCTATTGAGTCATTTTTAAAAATCGTGACACATAACAAGGTCGAACTAAATTTGGTCCCCATAAGAATAACAGTTCATTGAAGCCGCCTATTTTGTGCGTGAACAATATACTAAAATAATTCTGAAGCAAATAATGACAATTGGCAGCAGTGACGTGCTGGCCCTGATTCAAATAATTCTTGGAATTTAGCAATTTGTAATTTTGTTTAATACTAAGAATTCCATTCCATGCACAACTTGATAGTAAAACACTACTTCCCGTACTCGATTTACACGGTTTGTTATGTATAAAGTGAAAGCATACCTTTACCTTAAAATGGTATATGAAAACGTTTCTTTAATATGGGAGTATTGGGACTTGTGGAAACAGTTTCTCGAGCATTACTAACTGGAACTAGATTGGTTAAAGCAAAACGTCAATGAGAGAGTTATGGTGTACATACCCAATCAGTTAAAAGAGATGTGTAAACTGTGGAATATCGTTTCACAGTTTACAGCATGTTTGCTAATTGATTATTATGAAATTAAATTTGCTGATTTCGCTTAACTTATGGCTAATTATTTAACGTCAGTGAAACGGGAGACAGTGCTGTGATTTATATTGGCTAAGCACATGCTGTTTTTATCGCTCACCAAATGAGGCTGGTGTAACGCGCTCTCAGCTCTGAAGGATGGATGCAAAGAAGACCAGCACAAATGACCTTGAATGACCTGGTTTGTGCAATACGGAACAAAATTGTATCGAAAATATTATTTGGTTTTCTTATGTAATAGTTTCATTCCATTTGACTGCGTTTGGCATGCAGGAACTCATTAATGAACAAAGATCCACAGTGACGACAGATGGTCACTTGTCAAGAAACCCAGAATGATGTATGTTTTAGTGCCATCGGCATTGATATATTATCTTTTTCTTGCGTGTGGTGTGCATACACGCTTTTCTGTTGTTCAGCAGAAACTACTGACCTTTCCACAGTGTGTTATAGAAGCCATTTCGCTCTCATAACCTCCTAGCAAAGCAGAAATCAACTTTTATTTTTTATTTAAAAAATGTATAGCATAATTCTGCCGTGTTCTGTGCTTTTTATACAATTCGAATATGGGGATTCTGAAAATGCTGGTTTCAGAACCCCAAAGTTTGAAATTTTTAAATTATCAATAAAAAATAGGTTTCAAAAACCTATGATTTTTTAGTTTTTTACATATTAGATGAAAAACCGGAGAGATTCCACTAAATTATTGATATGGCTTGAAAGCCGGTTCTTTTGTGCCCCGGATACCGTTGGAACCAAAGTGGGATCTTTCCGGGTTCGACAGTAATTAAATAATTAATTTAAAGTTTTGAAGATGCGAAAGGGGGTGTCCATATATGAAGTCATCAATATTTCACTTATGAACTGAAAAGTGGGTGGAAACCAAAATTTTCGATTCAGGTACTGAAAATTGATACCCTTGTACTATATACATGCATAATTCAAATTTGAACATGAACAACCCCCAACCCATGCACAAGTGGGGAGGTCATAGTTGGCTTAATAACTTTAACGCTTAACTTGGTATTGCAATATATTGTCGTTCTACACGTTGTAATTGAGTATATTGAATTATTTGTTACTTACCTAGGTCATGTAGAACGACTATACTTAGGTTAGGGGTTAAAGTTATTACGTTAATTTTGACCTCCCCACTTGTGCATGGGTAGGGGGTTGTTCATGTTCAAATTTGAATTATGCATGTATATAGTACAAGGGTATCAATTTTCAGTCCCTGAATCGAAAATTTTGGTTTCCACCCACTTTTCAGTTCATAAGTGAAATATTGATGACTTCATATATGGACACCCCCTTTCGCATCTTCGAAACTTTTTGAGAGTAGGTAAAGCACCGAAACTTATTTCAGAGAATGACTTTAAATAATTGTATCAGCATTTAATGTTTTTGAGTGTGCCAGATTCAGTAATTGATTGGAAGCTGAAAATAAGATTGGTCTTATTAGTCACTATTAGTGTGTAAAAGATTTATTCACCGTTTATATCGGCTTGAAAATTTTCATATTTCCTGACATTGAATCCTAATCAGTATTAATGTGTTTGTGAGAAAGTGAAACGTACATAAATATTGTGCTCTATAAATGTAAATGAATATGCTTTTTTAAATTAACAGTCATCCGACATGGATGACCGCAAGTATGGATCATCGCACAAGAAGGCAATTATTACATTTTGATTCCAGTTGAATTCATTATGATATCACTTACTCGAAATGAAAACCGCTCACTTTGATAAAATGGCAAACCTCGAGTACAAATATCACCACGGCAAATGATGATCCGCCGGCTAAAATTACAAAGCTTCCCACAAAATTATTTACGTCCAACTGCTTCACCCCTTCCCCCAAGTTGTAATTGAAAGCATCAGTTCCGTTTCTGATCCTATCCAATCTCAGTTTCATTTGGTCCATAGATATCCACTTATCATTCAGTCCCATCTCGTACAAGTTCTCAACATAGTAACCGTAACTGTGCCGGAATATTTCTCTCTTCCGAACCGTGTACATGTACGGTACTGCGCTGAACATATCACCAGACTCGAAGAATGGAATAACGCCGCGACTATCTGCAAATGTCACTCCGGCCTCAAATTGAAGAAACAGATTGTAGGAAATGCAGGCGTAGTTTGACTCAAGCGATCTCCGTAAGCAACTTGTCAAATCTGCATCATGCTGCATTCTATCAAAAATTCCACTAATCGTCGATGAAGTCGACTTTTTAAAATACACACCACCAGCTCCATGAATAAATCCTGTCTCGGCTCCAAATTTAAAGTGTCTCGAGTTTGCTAAACTTTCGAAATTAGTGGGAAAATCGGGCTCTGTTTCCGGAAGTGACATCAAGGCCGTCAGCTTTGAATTGTATGCGGTTCCGATGACCAATGCACAAAATAGAAGCAATGTAAATAGTCCGACCACTGATATTCCTCCGGTTACTATGCACTTGGTGCCCACTCCTTGTCCCAGGTGGATTGCTATGTGATCGAATAAAATGTTAATCAATGACATGGATTGTTTTCTACGGACGCGTATCCCAATCCAAATTAAAATGACGGATGGTACAACAGAAGCGAGAAGAATGGTCCAAACAAGTGGCCGGAATGCTCGATAAAATGCGGTCCATGCGACAATTTTATTCGGCTTCCTACTGAAATAATTTATAAAGCCGTACTTGTATGGTGGAAGAAAGTGGACATAAGAGTAGCGATTTGGAACAAGGGTAGCCATCGAAATGTCAACACGTCTGTACAAAAGATCTCCCATACATCCCATCCAAGTTGAATTAGGTAACTGAAGGCCTGACAAGGATCCGTCGGGATATTTGCCGGCACCACTGCACAAAACGAGTGTAGTCGAGATATTTAGTTTCGTGTGAATTGTTTCCGTCATATTTGCTAGATAGCCTCGTTTTGAAATTAACTTTCCTGCTGCGTTTAAATCTTCAGCTACCTCATACATGGGCAATATCCTGTTCAACACTGCCATTTTCATTGGATATCCCAGCAAGTTCCAGGTGAAATCTATGAACAGGCGGATATTTTCGTCGACAGTTTCAGCATAGTTAAATGAGGCCACGGTAACAAGTCGACCAAATTGGAATATTGGGCGATCACGTTGTACATATGGATTGACGGTTACAATTTGTGATAGGTCGCCTCCAACAAATGCCACTTTGAAACGTAGTTTGACTCCTAAATCTGACAAGAGAAAATTTTCTGCTAACAAAACACTGTTTGTGAACAAAACAAAGTAGTCTCGATCTCGTACTATGATACTTTCTCCGTCATCCTGAGCCTGAATGAAACTTTGCAACATTGACGGCGTGGATTGATGTGTTCTCCTTTCCGCCGACAATCCGACGACAACGTAGTTACAAGCATTTCGCAGTTTTGCAAAATATTTCGCACGAGTCCAAACTTGGTAAGAATGTACAAATCCAAATGACATGTAGCTTTCAGAGAAAGTTTTGAGCATTTCCGGTGAATAGTGGTTTCGGTCTGTATTATCCAATAGTACTGGAAACACTGAGCAATGGAAGTTTTTACGGCTGAGTACGTTAGCAACCACAGAGCTCAGATACGCTGTCGAGTCACTTGAATGTGATAGCAAACGTTCCTCATTTGAACTGATCTGAATGGGATTTGTTAATACTAGTAGAAATATTAAAACAATTGACTTCATTTTGTAGCCATATAATTTCCATAAATGATTTCCTTGTTTCCCTCGTACCTCGAAAACAGTCACGATCCTGAGATATAGTTACTCAGAGGATTGAAACCAAGGAATAGACTGCCTCGGAAGGTAGGTAAACTGTAATTAACTTAGGCAGCAGCTTAACTTTAACCAGCATTTGTTAGTCGGGGGAAACTGTTGGTACTTTCAGCTGCTTTAGCAAAAAAAAGTCATTTTGTTTCAAATGCTTCCTAATGTAGCCTGAATATGCGACGTGTCTCCCATACAGTCGCATACTGTACTATTGATGAGTTTCAGATTATTGCCGAAAAAAGCATGTCAATTATCTGTAATTATTATCGAGTTTATCGAGTTGCCATATACACACGCACACACGAAAAGAAAGGTTTACTCCTTTTCCTGATGGTTTAATCCAGAAATTATGAATAGCAATTTGATATGGTATTCGCCAAATTTCAGTCATTTTGTTTTCTGTGAATACAGAATGGCATCGAAAGACTCCATCATTTCTATATTAATTATTGATATATTTTTAATCGTATAGTTCAAGCTTTGTGTCGCAAATATTCCAGATATATTTATTTTACCCACCATTTCTTGCTATTATTGGATCATTTTGACAATCACTCCCTCCACTGCAATTATAATTCTTGATATTTCATCATTATCCTACCGATCAGCAATAAGGCGGATTCATGCATACAACATATCATTGTGAGCCATTTGACTGTGGTCTCGCGTTCGATCAAAGACTACAATGGGTATCATATTTAATATGACAATCATTTCAATCATAAGCCAAATGAAGTTAGAAGGTCCCCAGCGAACGCGGAGTGCGTTTTATAGCTGATTGCTCATAAAATTGCTTCGCATGTGAAATATATTATTTTAAAATTTTGCCTTATTGGCTCTCAACTAGAAACTCAACGGAAACTCAACAGAACGGTTCATGTCAATTTCATATTAAAATTACAGTAGTCATCAGAAAATGGGTTTAAATTTTAGATTTATGTATCCTTTAGTATCAAATTATTAAAGCCGACATTACCTGTGCGGTTATTACTTCAGAAACTCACGCGACGTGTGTTCGCATTATTGTCTTAAATTATTATCTCAAAGCATTCCACGTGTTATTGCTTTCCTTTTTGGATGATGGTAACTCGTCATGGATACAAACGTTGTCGTGCTTTCCGAATTGCGTTAGCTATCTATAACACATGTTTTATTGACAAAATAAACCACGACGGTAAAAACTATCAGGTTTTGCCATGTTTCGCCGGGTTGACTTTATAGAACTGAAATGTACAACGTCTTTATAGTTTTTTAAATTAAAAATGTGCTAATACAAAATGATAGCCTTGTCAATAGAAATTTTAGAGCGTACAGCGTTCACTCTGCAGTGATTTTAATCTGGATCGATTGAAATGTGTTCATAATAATACGATCGTTGTGGTAAATTGTACAAGAACTTGCTAACTTGTTTGACTAAATTCTGGACAAATTGTCAGATGTTTCCCTGGACGCCTTGAGGTGTTGAAAGTGTCTAAAATGTTATGAAAATGGAAAAACAATAACACGTTTTAAACGCTGAGGCACTTTGCACAATGACGCATTTCATGTAAAACAAGATTACTTGTTTATCAATTTTAATGCAGTGCTTTGAATTACATTGTATTAGTAAACGCTGTTGTTTAACGCTAACTCTGTGAGGCCGGAGAAATGTGCTCTCGGATGTGTAGGTTAGATACGAAGAAGGCCAGCATATATGACCTTGAATGAACTGGTTTTTGCAATGCGGAACAAAAGCTTTATCGAAACTATGCCTTGTTTTGTGTGTAATACTTTCATTCCGTTTGAGTGCGTTCGGCATGTAGGTACTCATTAACAAAAAAGATGTGCATCGATGACGGATAAATAGATGTCAGGTCACTTGCCAAGAAATTAAAAATGATGTAAATTTTATTGCCATTTGCAATAATACATAATCTTGTTCTTGCATTTAATGCGTATGCATTTAACATCCAACTGATTAGCTTTCGTAATGGACTATCCGGTTGAGCGGTTTCGTTCATAATGAATTTTATTATGGAAACATTGATGAAATGAAACTGAAATTGAAATTTAAATGACATATTATCTTCACATTACCTAATAACGATCCATTAAGACCGCAGTCGTTAATGTTGCGTAGAAATGCAAAGAAATTTAGTGCCGAGTAAGTGTGAAATTTGGCTAACATATCGACTCGAAAGGAACAAGTAACTTCTTATTCGTAAATTTTGATAAACGAATGTACCGTTCAAGAATTTACATGGAGATAACTTGAATTTAATTAGCAAAGATCTTCATGTCCTTCTTCTTCGTAATGATGGAAACCTTGTTTTAAAAAGTAGGATGTATATCTTCATCGCTAATAATACAAATGCTCCAGTGCTAATTATTTCTGCAAATCCAACAAACCAATTTCAAGGAGGCGCAAAGTAGAGAAGTAAATTGCAGTGGCTACATATTTTCGCTTGTAATGTAGTTTCAATCTGAATAGAAAACATGAAACGCCAGCTAACACAAAATCTCTTTATGAAAAATGATGAAAATTTCATGTAAAAACACTTCGAAGCTGAAAAAATATTCGAATATAAAAGCAAACGTTTATTATAATTGTATTGTTGTTCATATCTCATAAAGTAAAATGAGTAAAATTGAAGTATGTATTGCTTTAAATCTTAATAACATTTATATTGGAATGATTATTGATTTTTTGTTCCAAAACTAATACACTTTTTATTAATTTACCTTGATGCAATCAAAAACTCAGAGCATTTCGGTAGTAAAAGTAGGCCAACGTCCTGTTTGAAATAATTCTCCTTAGGAATGCTGGGGTCTGGTAGGAAAGTAAACTCCTGGAACAGTTTAGCCACAAAAAGAAATAACACATCCTTCGTCAGGGGAATACCCAGACATTGCCGCTTTCCGGCCTGGAAAGGCACCAAATACTCCCTCAGCTTTTGTCCACCGTCTTCTAAAAACCTGTCGGGTCGAAACGCCTCCGGATCGCCCCAAATCTCAGGATCGTGGTGAATATGGTACATGTTTGCCATCAGGAGCACACCTTTTGGTAGCTTGTAGCCCTGGAAAGTGACGTCATCAAGCAGCTCATGCGTAACCCCCAGAGGGATGATTGAGGAATATCGGAGGGTCTCCATGATTACTGCTTCAGTGTATGGCATCCTAGAAGGCCCGAAATAAATTAACAGATAAAATCCTCACGTTAACGCTTTGGAACAAATAAATTGAATTGCTACTGATGACTAGTTACCTTTCTCTGTCCAGCAGTGATGGATCCCGTTCTCTGTCGACAACTTCATCAATTTCATGTTGCAACTTGTCCTGGACATCAGTATGATGACTTAGGTAGATGGCAGCCCATTTCAAAGTGGTTGACACAGTTTCCCCACCTCCCACAAATAACTGGACCAGAGCGCTCACGCTATTTATCCGTCCTCTTTGTCCAAGGAAGCTGTTTTGACCTTCGCCGCCGCTTGCGTTGACCTTTCTCATATGTTCATTGTAAAAGTCTATCAGATTCTTGGATTCACCGTCCACGTACGACTTTTCGTGCTCTTCCAGTTTTCCCCTGACGAAATCGTAAATATTTTGGCAAGTTCTGTTGTGCTCCACATAGCCAGACTGATACGGGGAAATATATTTCATCCACGGCGAATATCCCAATCCCGTCTTCATCGTCTTTTGCAATGACATCATCCATCCCCGCCACAGACTTTTAACTTTACAGTCCTCCAAATTGAATCTACTCCCGGTCACCAAAATCCACAGCGAGTTGATGGTCCCTTGGCTCAGCACTTGATCCACGTTGACAACTCCATTACCGTCTGGTTTTGAAAATTGATCTTGAATCCATTGACAAACATCGCGTACTTCGTCCAAAATTAACGGCTCCATTGCTCGTGACTGGCCAAATCGCAAATTTCAAATCCCAAAGCCCAAATCACTTCAAGTTGTCGCAAATTTCTGGAGCAGAACTGCCGTTGTTCCAGCCAGACTTCTCCCTCACTGTTCAGAATTCCGTTGGAACCTTGGGAGATGAGAAGAAGAGTATCCGATTTGAATTTTCCGGTGGAGGCCATGGTTCCAAAGAGCTCCTTCATCCATTTCACATCGCTCACAACAAGCGCTGGTCTGTTGGCCATGTAGATTGTGTACAATTTTCCGTATTCCTTGACCCATTCTGATAATTTGAGATGGGGATTCTTGACTATTTGCAGAAGATTCCCAAAAAATGGAAGTCCCCGTGGTCCACGTGGAAGTTTCGCGTTTTTCAAATGTACCAAGAGATTTAATAAAAATATAGCTGATGATACGACCAAAAGGAAAGCGTTGGTGCTGGAGAATTCCTTTAAAATCTTAATATCCAGTAGCATTTTGAAAACGTGTTTGCCTTTTGTTTGTAAAGTGTGGTCTATTGGATGACGAAAGTATGAATGATAGCGTATCCGTAAAATGGGGCCAGGTATTTATACTGATTTGATTGAGAAAGGATGTGCAGACGATCGGTTATATAAATAAACCCACGTGTATCATGTTTTTCTCTTCTTCAGCATAAGCTGTCAATTTGTACACAAACACAATCCAATAATTACAGTGAATGGCTTTTAGGGAATTTGAATTTAAGAAGCTCGTAATTGGAACAACAATATGGCATTCCTTCGGCTGCTGTTTTTCATGAGATATCATTCGACTTCAAATCAATCTAAAAATCTTCATATTTTCATTGTATATGCACCTAGACAGACTTAACCTGATTGCCATCATTACGTTTGAGCAGAAACTTAAAATGTATTATGTCAGCTATAACGAACAGTTACAAATAAAGCGCACGAATAAATGACCAAAATCATAAAACATTACGCAAAAACTATTAAATGACCTTGAAGGGAAGTTGATGTGGTCCATTGCAATTTAGCATTCAAATGCTTCCATTTTCTTAACAACTGCTTCCATAATAAACTTGTGACGAGATTGAAAAAAGAATTAATGGAGTTTAAACGGAAAAGCAAAATAATGGTTTACTTTTTTATCAATGTTTTTTATACTGGAATCTCATATACATAAATATAATTGTTGCGTGTCATTGTTTTCGTTGTTATATAAATCATTAGCAAAGGCACATAGTTCAGAAGGTACGCATAAAAATGCTTATTTCGCCATTTGCCATGGTTTGTTCTTGCAAAGACTTGTACCTAATGTCCAATGGTACAATGCTAAGTATTACATCTATAACAGATTCCAACTTCTGTGATTAGGTTCATTGCATTTGAACACAAAATTGCTCCGTGTGTGGACCAAATTGTAAACATTGATATTTTGTGCAAGTAGCTACCCTGTTCTGATAAGGAAAAAACAAGATAAAAATCAAATCTTAGTAACTTGTTATGCAACCTTATTCATTTTCGGAAGATTGTACCCTTATTATCGTAAGTATGATTATTGTTTGCAAACATTTTTTTGCTTTATTCTGACCACATGTTTCCGGAAAATGTAACCTGCTCCAAACGACCCTAATTACTTCAGTTTGAGGCAGGGTAGCCGATTTGATGACGGAAAAAGTTACACTTTTGGTACTAGATACCATTCGGAACGACGTATATGTTTTCATGTTTCAATATAATTGCTGACGATGTGTGATATAGACCGCATTGCATGCGTAATGTTAGCTCATTTACACATATCACCAAGACGTTCAAAGCACCATTGGAAGTAAAATCCATAAATATTATTGTAAATTTAAATATTTTGGATATTACACAAATACATGTTGCAACGTTTGAGTCACATGATGATGATACAATGGATGAACCACGTCAAGGACAAGAAATGTTGAGATGGGATTTCAGATCATTCAACCCGAAAAAAACTGTCGTGTATGGTCAATGTCTCAAGCTGGCACGGGCATGCAAAAGTGACCATGCAACATGAAAAGCTGATTATGGAATGACGTTGATGCAGGATGTGCTTATTCTGGAATATGTAGAAATATCTTTTCATTACATTTTTAAGGAACTGGAAATTTGTGTGTGTGTGTAAATATAACATACAACAACATACTTATTTTTTCAAATAACAAGGTGAATTATCCTCAAAACATTCCTAAGAAATCGTAATTCAATATTGTTATTGATTGCTGAACGCCGCAAAGACAAAGTACACACTTGCCGTGAACGCTAACAAAACCTGGATGCTTGGTAGGCTATAATGTCCAGCTGTAAAATATTTAACTATTCGGTATGTTTTCCAACGAAAATAATTTACAGTCAAACTGTGATTAATTATTAACATTAATTTGATGTCATGATGTTGACCAGTAATAATCAATAAAATAAAAATGTTACATTTATATCATTTTAATTTTAATTCATATTTCGTTGTTAACTTTCCGACATTTAAAAATAATTCTATAACACATTTACCGTTAACTTATAGAAAAAGATTATCTATAATTAAAGTGGTCGTCAAACATCTGCATAATCAATTAGTTACTCATACATCTACTCGAAATGTCAACATATTTTTTTCACAAATCCTTACAGTTATTATGAAGAAAAAGGTAGATTACAACTGAACATTTAGAAGTGACCAGCATTCATGTAAACTCTAAAAGATTTTAAAGCACTTTGAGGTTATTTATCTAGCTTAATTAATAATATTACTTATGTTAAAACACGGTCACAAATCAAACTCGAAGTACATTTCTTTCTCAGTTAGAATTATAATTCATTGAAGCCGCCTATTTTGTGTACGAGCAATAGCCTCAAATAATTCTGAAGCAAAATAATGACAATTGGCACCAGTGACGTGGTAGCCTTGATTCAAATAATTCTTCCTGTAAATCCACCGAAATATATGATGAATGGTATCTCCATCCCAACCATCTCTGGGCGCTCTTCCTTCTGGTACCACATTTCCTGTTCTATTTTCGCCGCGATAACGATCCTTCACTGCTGACCAGTTTTTAGAACGCTGTACACAAAGACCCCTGTCATCTTTCTCAAATGACCAGTAAAAATGTGTAGATTCCACCACAGTGAACTCGTGCCACAGACCAAACCACTTTGGAACGACAGAACTGAGATTCCGTTTGTATATTCGAACTTCCAAAACTTGGTCATCGGTTCCCTTGACAGTTTTAAAGTAGTCAATCAGCTCCTCATCTGAAACTTCGATTGGATCGCTGCTGGCATCGTCAGCGTCGGGAGAAAAAAACAAGAGGCTTTCCCATGCTCCGCCTTTAGACCGAGAGGATTCACTGCTGCTGCTTTCAAAATGAAATCAGAAAAGATACAAGTGTTTGTTTTATCCTCAGTTAAAATTATTTGTGTTTCATTAGCTTTTTATTAGGATTACCGGAATACCTGGACATCTGTAAGTGTGTCCTTGATGACCCTATTAAGCAATTATTCTGAAACGAAAAAATGAAACTACAGCGGTGAAATACTTTTAATGTGAATAGTATTCATATACTTTAGCTTAAACTGGAATTACAGTAAATGTCACCGTATCAATGCGGTTTTATTTTTAAATTGAGCCTATAACGCATTGGACAATTTGGAACTAAAACACCGATTCACTTACTCAAGTGAAACGATTTTGTTTCTTAATGTATTTATGTAGTATTGGTAAAGTGAAAGCTTACCTAAAATGAAAAAAACATATTTTTAAAGGTGGCCCATTGGATCTTTTTCCGTCTTCCGGGATTTATTGTCATCACTTAGCAGTTAGTCCTATAGCGTTCTCCTCTTTGTACCTGCAACAATTTCCTTCAACATTAATCACTAGAAGTGAAGTGAGTCAAAGTTAAGCGTCCATCAGTTATAATCTACATACCTAATCACTTAAAAGATAATATTTTAGATTGTCAACTGCAAAGAGATGCGTAAACTGTTGAAAATTGTTTTGAATATGCCTACTACTTGATAATTATGCATATGTGAATTTGTGGGTTGCACTTAGTTTATAATTAGCAATTTAATTGCAGTGAAATGGAAAGGCAGTGTTGCTTCCCGTGGTTCATATTGTAGTAGCATGCACATTCGTTTGTTTATCTCTCGTCAAGAAAGGCTGGCCAAATGTGCTATCAGCTGTGAAGAGTAGAGATGATTATGAGAATGCACGACCTTGTGCGATCTGGCTTGTGAATTGTGGAACAAAGTGGAAAAGAGACTATGCTGCGTTTTGTCATTGTGTGTTTAGTGTCTGTGCGAAAACACGTTGGTCGTGATTTTTGGTTTCCTATTCAATGTAAATCTGATCCAGTACATTCATCCCTTCTGTAATAACTTTGATTCCGTTTGATTGCATATTACATGTGAATATCAATAAAATTTGATAGGTCCACAACGGCAGCATGTGGTAGTTGACTAATTATACAAAAAAGCCGAAATGATGTAAATCGCATTATTACCCGAATATTCTATCTTCCTTGGCTTTCAATGTATGTTCTTGCAAGTCGCAAATATGTGTGTGGCTTTTAGGATTGAAATGCATCAACGGAAGCACATAATGCCATCAGGATGCTATAATTACAAATGTCAGTAGTTTTTAAGTGATTTGTCCACCGAGTAAATAAATATATCCCGATTGTTTCTGTAATCGAAACCCAGGTCATCATTCGTCGTCTCTAAAAAATTGTATGAAGAAGAAGTTGGCAATTTTGGGGAAAACATTGATGTAAATGAAGTAAACGTTCCAATATGGCATATTAAGTGGAGCAGCCGAAATTGTGCCGCAGAGTGAAAGTATGAAAACGCGTGGGCAAGTGTACTTTTCGTATGAGATACCAAAAAGGTGCTTCCGCCCACGCAACATGTTCTCGTGAAACTTGTGAAGCTGTTTAAATTTGAATTGGATTGTAATTGAAAGTGTTGATGCATCCAGTTCATAAGCACTTTCATTACACTTATTTATCTGTATGCGTGATTTAATGACGATTTAATAAGCACATGCTCAAATCAAACCAAAAAACCTTGGAATGTAGGAAAACGTACAATGAGAGTGAAGGGGTGTTATTTCCGTTAATTATGATGCGGCGACAAATTGCCTGGATATACACACTTACAAATTGCCGGTGTGGCGGCTGGCAGTTGAGGTTGTAAAATGGATAATCTATGAGTCAAAATACATTATTTTTATATTTGAATTGAATCGAATTTACATTTTCTACAGCTCCACAAACATCGGTGACGTTAGACGATGGCGTTGGGGATTGTTTTAAAATTTGGGTTGATGGCCGGATGTGTGCATACGTTTATTAGATGCGATGTTGTGCCGTGAATTTATGCCAGTCATTAATCACCCTTCTATATGTTTATTTTTCTGAGGGAAAATCCAAGAAGAAGCGTTCCTTAATACATCCCCACATGCAAACAAATTTAGTTCATGCCGCTAGGCGCATTAAAAGCAATTTTCCTTATTCCTGTCAATCAAAATTATAACGTTGTCGATTATTATTAACGTGATTATTAATTGCGCTTGGGTGTTCGATAAAATCAGAGTAAATAAAACGAGCTATTTTAATGAGAAAAGCGCTACTCACAATCTCACAACATGCATTAAAATTCGCAAACATGATCTGCACACTTATGTTAACATTAAATTAAATTTTCTTCGTCGTACTGTCGGCAGCAGATAATAGCTGATTATGTGTCAAAGCTGCAAACTACGAAAACACGTGTACGTTATGATCTAGCTTGAAATTCCGATTACGTCAATGACGTAACTGATTTATAAGTGATAAATTGCATTTATGAATCAGAAGATGTGATTTTAATGAATGTCTCAGTGTGGGTAATTGGGTGTTAGTTTTATGTATCCTGGAAATGACGATTGTGTTTGATTGTTTGCTTTACATTAATGGGCCAATATAACCAGAAAGATACCAATCCAAATTTTCCTAACGTAACAAACTTCTCCGCACAGATTTTTAACCATTCATAATTTTTTAACCCCACATGAAAAATATATTATGAGATTTACTTACTTAAATTAAATTTTCCTCCTGCTGCGTCATATTAAATGTATGAGATTTCACCATACATTGACGTATTTTTTTTACTTCCTGGATTTTACACCGGTCAAGTAGCCATTAAAATTCTCCTAGTAGCCACAAGGACGATTGGATTGAGTCAAATTGAAGGCATGTTATTACATCTCAAATAAATTAAAACTTTACCCTTGGGATTCTAGTTTGAGCTACACAACATCTAATTGACGGATTTGACTGTACGTAAATACTTTGTTGATTTATTGACTGATGTAACTCGAATAACTTATATGATAAAATTAGATAGCTGTTTAAAAATCTCTCATAAAAATTGCATTTATTACTTTGCTATAAATTTCTGATAAACTTAGCGTACAGTTAATTTTTGAAGGCCAAGTCTTATGACAGATTTGCAAATCCAGTCTAAAGAAAGGGTTGTACAAGGTGCAGTGTAACTTTATTATTAAACTATTTGAATAATGCTACCACACGAACATTCAGCAATCAAATTGCGATGAGCAATCTTTGCCCTGCAAATGGGGCACGTGCTTGCCTTTTGAAACCATCCAATGATGCATTTTGAACAAAAGACATGCGAACATTGAAGTCGCGATGGGTGGGAATATTTATCATGACAGATTGCGCACATTTCCCCAGCGGTTTGAAGCTCCGTGTCGGTAGGTGTTGTTCCGTACTGCTGGCAAGTTGGAACAAAAAATAGTAATTAAATTTTAGAATCCGAATTATTTGCCGTACACTATTGTAATGGTCGTGATTTTAATTTAATAACCTTACCACATTCAGCACAACCAAATTAAATAATGTCAACTGCTTGCTTGGACGACTTGACCGCTCAATATATTTTACAGCGAGATACATGGCGACTATAATATGAGCAATCAGAAATTTTTGTTCCCAGAAAAAATACAACAGAAACGGACTAGTAGGGGCTAGGAGTCCACAGAGACGACATGACACCTCCGTAACTAAAAGCCAAGCGCTTCCCTGAAAATTGTAAGAAATGTATGCCTTTTTCAGTAAACACAATTGCGGTGATAGAAACAAAAGTGATTGAGTATAACGGTACATTACCTTCTCTAGGAAAGTAGATGGAAAGCAGAAAAGTGGGAAACCCATGTTCACACGTGCCTCTAAACTGTCACAAATTTGGAGAACTGAAATCCGAATAAAAACCAGAATATGCTTAAATTTTCACTTGAAATTTCGCTATTCTAACACACATTCATTCCCCATTTTTTAAATTATCACAGGGGGAGTTGATACTAGTTGGAATTGCATATGCTTTTGCTGAAAGTGGAAATGTGCGAATGGAAGCTGTGCGGCGGTCACGGAATGGAGTCGAAATGTGGAATGAGAACCAACGCACTCATCCATTACTGGTTATTTGATGATACCTGATGGTATCTAATGCCCTGTATTTTCTCATAGTATGCACCGCCCAGTAATACATGATGTTAACATCACCTATTAAGGAAGAAGGAACTTTAAAACATACTCTCTGTAAAAACAGCTTATTTAATGCATACAAGATTCCAGTAATGATGTATCATTACTCAACTGTTATTTTGTGTACTTGAGGAATAAATGTTAGAGATATGGTAGCTGAAGCAGGCTCACGTCAGCCTCTGCAGATACCTTATGACCCAGCTAGTTATATGGTAACCCTGCTTGTTATATTCTGCCGTTCTATTCCCCGTGTGAGTCCATAAGATGAAAGAGAAGAAATCATTGAAACAGATTATAGTAACAATGTGCTGGTGTTACTTGTCCCGATAGTGAACTACATATCTACCCACTTTAATACAAGTCTATGGGATCCATGTAAGAGAATTGTGAAATATCATACAAACACAACAATGTAAACTCAATAAGGCAACAAGCACAACTCAACAACAACCTGAAAGTAAGCTTGTAAGGGGATTGGAGTTTTTGAAAGGCATTTGTATGTTCAAATCAAACTGACTAGGTTCACCTGTGAAGTGTAAGTCGAGTTAACAAAAATAAAGTATTGACTTTGAGGTAACTTTGGACATGTAATTTGGGTATGAAGTTAGCTAGATGTAAAACGCACTTTAGCCGCACGATAGCTTGTTTGTCATGATGGCAATGTCATCACAATTCGAACATCGACGGTGTAACTGCAATATGGGACAAGTGTAATGTATTTCTTATGGGACATGTTCCATATTGCAGTTACACACATGTCATGTGTTTTTGATCTAAATATATCAAGGTTAAATAAGTCGGAGCATAGAGTTAAAAAATGAGCAATGTTGTTGAGCATTTTGAATACTCAAATTTTAGGGCAGGTAACATTTAAAATAATCACGTTGTGTAAAATGGGATTTCATATTTGAAATCTATACCTAAAATATGGTAATTTTGTATATATAATTTAACTGCGGTTATACTTTTAGCGCCACTTATTTTCAAGCGCTATTTCCTTACTTTAGTTTTACAGCAAATGAAGTATATATTCCGATTCCCGATACATTTACTTACAATCGACACTCTTATTTCTCTTTATTTTAATTGAACTCGATTTACATTTCAAAAATGCACCTACTAATGTGTTCCTCAATCATTGAAAATAGTTTACGGATTATCCACACTGGTGGCATTACGCATTCCCGATGTGCGTGGTGTCATTATGTATAGTACGCTTGGCCGGTAAGAGTTATGAAATAAATATTTTATTCTACTTTAGGTCAACGCCACTTTTGTTTTTATGGCTATTATATGTGTTTTCATGTCGGTTAGTTTGTTCTCTTGTTGACGCAGAAGTTTTTGAAACAAAGATATCTTCGTCTTAAATTTAAAAAATAAAATTGTAAAGGAAAGGGTTCTGAATAGACTGATTGAATAAAAAAATTCTCTGTTAGTATAATAATAATAACAAATAATATATTATAATAAAAAAAGATCACCTTCGCCAAATTCTGGAAAATGAAGGAATGTTTTTGTAAAATACCTGTCATTTTTTCATTTACAATTAGTAAACGCTCATATTTGCTTCGTCAGGCTTGAGCAATTCATGAGGCGCATTTGCTTTCTCTGAATTCAGTTTCGGCCACGCTCATACAAGATTAATGTTACGCTAATTTCAACTTTTTTTGTCAATGAGATTTAGTCACTACTCTAATAAGGTGATCTCATTTTACAATTACGGTTCTACCGACTGATTATGTAGGCGTGCACGCTTTCCTTAATATGCATCCTTTCTAACTGACGAATGAATTATCGAGGGACATCGGACAAAATAAAAAATAGAAAATGTTTTATAAAATCCTTATCGCAACACGAAGTTTCTGAATAATAGGTGTGCATTTTTGTTCTAACAAAACGTCATAAAGTACTTTTGGTGGCCGATGTTCTTTAGTGACAAATAATAGGTGGTTAAACTTCTTACGTATTTATGTGCATCAATGAATATTGTAAAGTTGAGGTTTTGTGGTAATTAAAGGTTTTATTAACATTGGTAAATTTTACTGAATACCGTAAGTATAATGGAGGAATTTATTTCCGTGGTCAAATGTAAGGATGATAAAATATGATGAAGAAAGCGCATGACATATGTGACGAGACCGTACTATATTATTTTATCTTAAAGAAATCAGAAATTGAGAGCATTTTGGAGCCAGCAAAATCCCGACATCAGGTTTAAAATACCCTTCCCTGGAAACGTTGGAAACTGGCGTAAAATTGAATTGCTGGAACAACTTGACTAAAAACAGGAACATCACGTCCTTGGCCAATTGCTCTCCCAGGCATTGCCTTTTCCCAACTTGAAATGGCACCAGATAAACCTTAAGAGTCTCGTCAATTACAAATCGCTCTGGGCGAAACTGCTCAGGATCGCCCCAGATTTCTGGGTTATGATGAATATGATAGATATTGGCCATCAGAATAAGTCCTTTTGGCAATGTGTAGCCGTGGAAGGAAATGTCTTCGAGCAGTTCGTGAGGGACTCCGAGCTGAGCTACAGTGGAATACCGTAATGTTTCCAGAATTACCGCTTCGGTGTCGGGCATCCTAAAATGAAATCAAAATGAGCTACTTCTGAAAATGTATTTACGATTTAAAGTTTTATCAGAAAAATACCCACCTCGCCTTGTCAAGGAAAGTGGGATCCCTGTCGCGGCCAACCATCTCATCAATTTCGGCCTGCAACTTTCTCTGAACTTCTGGATCGTGACTTAAATAAACTAGTGCCCATTCCAATGTTGTTGACGTGGTCTGCCCACCCGCTGCAAATAATTCCACCACCGAACTCACACTATTTTTCCATCCCGTCTCACCAAAAAAGCTACTCTGTTCGTTTCCCTCAATTTCGTTTGTTTTGTTCATGTGTTCAATGTACATGTCAATTAGATCTCTTGTCTGACCCTTCACCATTGACCTCTTATGCTCCTCAAACATTCCACCTATGAACTCATGAGCCGTCTTACAAGCCTTATCGTAATCCACAAATCCTGACAACTTCGGGGCGATATATTTCAGCCACGGAAAAAATCCCAAGCCAGTTTTCATCGTGTACTGTACAGATTTCATCAAGTCACTCCACAGATGGTCACAGCTGGAGTCTTGAAAGCTGAGCCTCTCACCAGCGACAAAAGTCCATAAGGCGTTTATTGTTGCCTGGTTCAGAATACGGTGCACGTCAACAATTCCGTTTGAATCATTTTTGCTCGTTTCTTTAATCCAATCACAAACTTCATGAGCCTCGTGCATGATCAATGGCTCCATTGAACTACTTTGGCCATATCCAAGTTGTCTCAGCTTCCGCATACAAAACTGCCTCTGCTCCTCCCAAACCGTTCCCTCCGTGTTCATTATTCCATTGGAGCCTTGAGACAGGAGCATGATTGTATCCGTTTTGAATTTTCCGGTGGACGCCATGGTTCCAAAGAGCTCTTTCATCCAGATCACATCACTCACAACAACGGCAGGTCTGTTGGCCAAGTGGATTGTGTACATGTTTCCATACCGCTTTGCCCATTTTGAAAATTTCAGATGGGGATCCTTCACCATTTGCACTAAATTCCCGAGAAGAGGAACACCCCGAGGGCCAGGAGGGAGCTTCACATTTTTACATCTTTTTGAATTGTAAACAAAAACATAACAAGTCACAAATAATGTCACGCCAATGGACAGTAAAATGGCAGAATTGCCGAAATCTGCAATAATATTGTTATCCAGCTTCATCCCTGCTACTTGGTCAATCTCCAGCGTAAGACTGCATACATATTATATTCAACTTGTTTGCCTTTGGAATGTATGATGTTGATTCAGCGGCTGTGCAAAAGTCATGGATTGGATACGTCAAGGTCGACCGGTTTAGTGGGTTTACAATGTGAAAAACTGCTTCACTCTTCTAACTCATCGGAGTTCGAATGCCATGTAGGAAAATAACGCGTTATTATCTACATGCTATTTATGCTTTTGTGGCCACAGCAGTGTTGGGCATTAAAAATCCACTCAACTCAACTCACCACTCACATTTTTCAACCCTCCACCACTCAACTCCACTCACAACTCACCACTCAAAAACTTGTCCGTTCCACTCACGCACCACTCAGCCACTCAACTCACCATACCAAAATTGCCATTTTTAATATGAAAATTCGTTTATGATGTAATTTTAGCTAATAATTTGACAAAAATAGTCAATTTTAATACAAATCAGGGTAAAATTATCGTTTCTAGCTACTAAAGAATGAAAATAATGCAGTAAAAGTGTGATTTTTTGTTACTTTTTAGCCAGATTTTGACCACTCAACTCAAGTACCACTCACCACTCCCAAACATTTGACCACTCAACTCACTCACCACTCATGTCCCCCTAAAATCCCACAACTCAACTCACACTCGACCACTCAACTCACCACTCGTGAGTTGAGTTGCCCATCTCTGGGCCACAGGTTTGTAAAAAATGTTACTTCATAATTTTCTGAATTTTGCATTGTGCCATAAGAGTATGATGTGTTCACCTGTGAAATTTCTATAGAGCAAAATTGTCAAGTTTTGCATGGATGTATAAAATGCTTTATGTATAATAGCGCATCATTTGATCATGCGCTTTTCCGTTCTGATTGATGCTGTTGTAGCTTGATTTGAAGTAAAGCATTATTTTTGTCCTTTATTTAAATATGGCACAAATGCATATCGCT